>CM068757.1:8523615-8906115 GCA_035084275.1 Hydrolagus colliei | reverse complement strand
TGTGTGTGTGTGTGTGCCCCCCCACCCCCCCACTCACCACTTCCCTCCCCATCAAGTCAAGTGTTGACGAGGCTCTTAAAACGTTAAGTCTTAAAGTTAAGTCGTGAAGTCTTACAAGTGGATACCTTAGGAAAGTCTTAAAAGTGGATACCTTAGGAAAGTCTTAAAAGTGGATATCTTAGGAAAGTCTTAAAGAAAAAAAAAGTTCTTAAAAGTTAATGTCTTACGTCCTCAGAGATCAACTCACCGTTGAAGTCAACTGTACTGCTCAATTTATTTTGGGGGGAGGGAGTTGGGAGGGAAGAAATAGGAGTGTTGATAAGTTTAGTGAAAATCACTAGAGCCGAATATATTTCTCCTCCTATCCCACCCCATCTCTCTCTCTCTCTCCCCCTCCCTCCCTTCCCCTTGATTGTAACACGGTAACAAGGTTAGCGGTGATGTCAGTCAGGCTCTGGTGGGATATATACATATATATACACACACACACACACACTAGTGATCATGGGGAAATGTGCAAATAATGAACTTTGTTTTGGTCTCTCTCCCCCCCCGCACATTGCAGATCTGTTGTCTGTCTTCCTTGGTCGTTTGTGTTGAGCATGCAATTTTTTTTAAAAAAAACTATGAGATAGCCCTCCCAGCTAGCTCCAGGATAGCATGTTTCATGTTCTCCTCTTGCCCACTCATTATGTATTTGCCATGTTTTATATATATATATAGATATATATAAATATATCAAAGAAACTCACATTAAGACGAGCTTATAAGCTGTTTAGTGCATAGCCTCTTAACTGTAAGGTTAATTTCCACCGTTGGAATTTTGTTTTCCTTTCCCCCCCCCCCCCCCCTTTTTATTTTGTTGTGATGTATATTTGTGAGACTTCTGTATGTTAATTTAATCAGCACAATTCACTGACATGCTGGACTGAAATGCTGGCTGCTGATAAAACGTGTAAAGGTTGTGTTAGTTTGTGTGTGTGTGTGTGTGTGAGAGAGAGAGAGAGAGCACACGCCAGAAAGAGAGAGAGATATGATTTAATTAAAGACTGTGTTGCCGTGCGCCGTTATTTCTATATGCTTTTTGTTTCTGTAGCAACGTTGCGGGGTGTGGCTCTTTGAGACACAAGAAGCTGCTGTGTCTGTGTCTCGTACGGCAGAATTTATTTTATTTTAGTTGGGGTGGAGGGGAGAGGGGAGAGAGAGAAGGAGAGCAAGAGAGATAGAAAGAGTAACTGACAGAGAGAGAGAGAGAGAGACAGAGAGAGAGAAAGAAAATGCAACTTTTCCCTTCCCCATCACCTTTACCCACTGCCATCCACGCCCAAGTTTGAGAATCAACACGTTTTAACGCCCCACAGCAGGTTCAAATGTCTGGGTGTGTGTATGTGCGTGTGTGCGTGTGAGAGTGTGTTTTTTTTAGAGAGAGAACTAGTATGTGTTTGCTGCTTCTTTTAAAGGAAAAAAAAGATGTTAAAGTCTGAAAAAAAATTGTAAATAATTTATCGAGAGAAACAACAGGAAAAAAAGAACTTGTACAGTCCCGTGTAAAGTTTGTAACTGAAAACATAAAACTTTTTCCATCACATTTTTGTTCCTCCCCCTCACCCCCCCCCCCCCCCCCCCACCCATCCCCAGCCCTCCCATATTTTGCTCTTTACACAGTACAAAAGAGAAGCGTTTTCTTTGACATGATTTCTTTGTTTTTGAAACAAAAAAAAACCCGTTATTTTTTCGGATGTGTTTTGATTTATTTTTTTTAATTTCCTCTTTGCTTCCCCCCCCCCCCCCCCCGCTTGGCATTATTCATAAAAGCCAGTCCCTCCCTCCCTCCTCTCTCTCTCTCTCTTGCTCTCTGTCTCACTTTCATTCTCCCTATTTTGTTTTCTGTGCTGTAGTAACGTGAGGTAAAGAAGGAAAAAAAAAGGAAAAAAAAAGATGAATAATAATACGATTTAGGGTTAATTTTATTTTAGTGGGTACTGAAGTAGTCTCACCTCCTCTCTGCCTCCATTATATTTGAAATAATAATAATAATTAATAATAATAATAAAACAAAGGATGAAAACACCAGACAAAAGATATGAACCTGTTACTTTCTGGCATTTACAGGCACCTTATCATTGTGTTCAATTTCAAAGGCCTTTTGCACAAGGTGGTATTACAGACACTTGATAATAATGCCATCCTTTTATCGTTACAAATTGTAGTTATGGTAAGACAGGGATTTGGGGCCTTACGAGGAGTGTCTATGAGACTAACTGAGCTCATTTTACCTCAAGACTGTCCTTCTCTCTATATATATTCACCATCACTCCATCTTTTGTACTGATGTTGACAATTAAAGATAAATTTTGTTTTATGCCGCTTGTGTTTCTTCTTCTGATTTACAGTTTGTTTCGTGTGACAAAATAGACCTCTTTCCCCCGCTCCCCCCCACCCCCACCACCATCACTGCACCTCCACGTCACGGCAGTTTTTTTTCTTCCTTTGGCAATGAAAACGAAACAAAGATTTTTGAGGTGTGGAGGGTAAAAGTTACTTGTAGTTATGGTTCCTGGCCTTCGGATGAGACGTTAAGCCGAGGTCCCTCAGCCTGTTCAGGTAAACATCAAAGACCCAGTGGCAGTATTTGAAAAGGGATGGGGGAGGTTCTCTCCCCCTCCCCCCAATAAAATCAATCGTACACTTCATGGCTGTCTTTGGGACATTGCTGTGTGCAAAACTAACTGATGTGTTGGCCTTCAAATGCACAAACACTGCATTTGACAGTAAAATTCACGTGAAACTCTTAAGAGACATTTCAACGACGTGGTAAGGCGCAAAATCAAAAGCCATTTCAAGGCACAGTCAGACTAAGTTGAATTTGAACGCAAAGTATAAATCAAATGTAATCCGAACGGAGAAGTGGATATGTTTCATGATGTGCACTACACAGTACAAACACTAGGGAGTAATTCCACCCCACATTTCAAAGTTGTTCCCAGATTTCAAGTTACAATAGAAAGATACTGTATACAGTTTGTACTTGGAAAACCACAGTTGTGGAATCAGCACCCCCCACAGCCCCCCTGCTCTGCATTCCTTCCCTAACCTTCAGCGGAAAATCTTAATATTTTCCAAATTTCCAATTCATTTATATAATCTCTTGTCATGATGTCCTTCCTATGATGAGCTGCCCGCAATACTCAGGCTGTGGCCTAATAAAATCCAACACCACAACTTGCGTTTCTGTATCGTCTTTCACGTGGGATAACCGTAGAGCTTTAGTGGCGCGGATGTGCGCCACGAAGGGGGACTATGGGATTTAAAGTGGGATTACACACGGATAGAGGGGGGAAAAGGGCAGAGGGCTAGAGGCATGGGATTTTAGAGGTTGGGGCTAGAGTGACTTCAGGCTCAGCCACTTATAAGTGGGGGGGAGGGGCGGCAAAAGAATGAGACAACACTGCCTCCTTGCCTTTGGCATTCCAACGTCAAACCCATTGGATGATGCACTATTTTAGCCTTGTGACACACCATGTGCTATTCCGCAATTATGTGATAAAACAATGGCACAGAAGAGAACAGATGGGTGGGTGTGTGCAACGACAACACTAAGGGTAGTTTATCCAGTGTAGTGAGGGAGACTGAACAAAGCAGGCCTTACAATCCCCCCATCCTTTACTAGCAGTGTGATTTAATCCTATAACTAGCTTGAGTGAGTATCAGCTGCCAGTAAAGGGCCTGTTGTTGGCACAGACGAGCCAATAGACCCTTAACCCTGATGTCATAAAAGGGAGAGGGCAGCACACTTGCTCTCTGTCACTCAATTCTTGTTACGTACCTTACAATTGCTGCTTGTAGGTTGCTGCCCGCGAAGTAGATGTTTTCATGCAATCCGATAAAGGGTCTTTGCGGTGAGGAGAGGAGATTAGGGCTCGTATTTTCATAGTTCGGCATATCCACCTCCCCACAACCCTAACTTTGATTTATATTGCATATCTCACGCAGGGTAGAGTCCCAGAGCGCCTAAACAGGGCTAGAGAGCACAATGCTGAGCCAGGGGGAGGTGGTGGGGGGAGAAGTGACCGTGAACACAGTCGAAGAGAAAGGTGGGGAAGAAGGGGGCAAGGCGGAGGAGCAGAGGAAGAGTGCTCCAGAGCCTCAGGGCCACCGATGGTGGAACAGAGGGCACGAGGGACGTACAGGATTGATTAAATAATTAAAATTCATTGTGTGATCCCAGCCGACGCTCTGGTCCTGTCTATTGCCTATAAAATACAGGGTCACCACACTTCACGGTAAAATTCCTGTAATGCGATTTGACGTGTCACCTCAAACAGTGTCTGCGAAGTTCCTTTGTCAAAAGCAAGGAATACAGTATTATTATTATCAGTATTGAGAAGCGACAGAACTACTTTGAATTCTTAACCGGGTTTCAGAAATGCATAACCAATGCCGATCAGACGTATATCGATGAATAAAATTACGACACTATTCCTTGTGTCTTGCATCTTTCATCTCAAGAGGATGTCTCAAAGCACTTTGCAGGATTCATTGTAGTGTACTGTGTAGTGACTGTGCATTTGTGTAGGGAGTGCAGCAGTCGATTTACATTCCAGTGACGATCCACACACAGCCATAAAGGGAATGAGCAATTTTATCTGAGAAGTTGTTGGCCAGGACCACTGGGAAAAACTTTTTTCTGTTTCCAAATAACGCCATGGGATCTTTATCATCCAACCGAACAGGCAGACAGGACCTATTGACTCATCTGAAAAATAGCACCTCTGTCAAGCACTGCATTGTAAGTTCAAAGTCCTGACGTGAGGCTTGAACCCACAACCATCTGACTTGGAGGCAAAAGTGCTACCGACTGAGCCAGGCTGGCGGTCCTGACAAGCTGATTGATGCTCTGGGGGGGGAGAAAAAGTCCAGCCTGAGAAAGTCATGTGTTTCCTGAGCTTCAATCCAGAACCTGTTTTCTGTTATTTTTCACTCCCCAAAAAACACTGTGTTTGCTATGAACAGATATAGGAAATAATAATGGAAATAAGAACAGTTTTTCTTAGTTTTTATCATCAAAGGTCTTAGCTGGTTAAACCCGAACAACCCGCACCGCCCCCAAACCCCCCCCCCATCTCCCCCCCCCCCCCCCTCTGCACACACACTTTGGGCTCCCCAGCCTCTTACCAACCTGCTCCTTGTACTTTTGGGGATTCAGTAAGCAGGGCGCAGACTTTATTCCAGACAAAGGGAGATTTCCACTGACACGTGGAACTGGATTTGTATACTAAGGCAGATGCATGGGTTTCCATGTGTATCAAGGCTGACCCTCAAAAAATCCACAGATGCTGATGAAATACGGCTGCCATAGATTTTACTAATGTAAACAAACTTTTCTGAACTTTAGTCTAACCGCACATCTCATCTCTACATTGTCTGTTTTAGTTACAAGCTCACCCACTGACTAACTGACATAAGCACTGAGCAAAGCTCTATGTTGAGAGCTGGCTCACCAACCACACTTCCTTCAGTATCTTCCTTTGGTCGTAGCACACAAAGCGTCCTGTAGTGCAAGGAAGATGGTAGTAATGCACCTGGCACAATAAATCGCACTTGACACCAGCAAAGCAGTGTTTCCTCTGACTGGAGGTTAGAGTTTTGTGTCTCATGCTTACAGCTTTTTTACTTTTTTTTCTAAAAAACTCATAAAAGAGTTTCATTTACTTTATGTTACAAAAACTTTAAACTAATGCCAGCTGGAAATGAAATTACCTTGTAAGATCTTAAAATAATGATGTAGCTTTAAGTGTTGTGTTTAGACAAACTGCCAGAATGTTTTTACTAACTAGTAGGTATTTGCTCAGTAGATTATAACTAATGTGCTGGTGGCCAGGCTGGGCCTTTTCTCTGTTATTATTGTATGGAGATTATGACTAAACATTGGACTGAGCACTGTGGAACAATGATAATATTTTACTGTTCTGGAATACTACATTGTCACAGCCAATGCACATTGCCAAGTCTCGATGAATCAGTCCATGGGCGCTGCCTTATAAAAACTTTTTTTTCAAATCGATTTAGCCACAATAAACCTTGAACAACAGATTTGGTGCTTCTTTCATACTCCCGAGGGCAAATACATAGTTTGAGGCAAAATTTATGTCTTGTGAGTAAGCAATGTGCTAACCATTGTAGGTCACAACCTCCAAATATCCTAACCCACATCGCATTCACCTCCCGCCTTGACTGTTCCAATGACCTCCTCACAGATTTCCCCAGCTCCCCTGTCCACGCACCAGGCTCCACTGGCTCCCTATTGCAGAACGGATCGACTTCATGATCCTCACACGAGTCACAAACCCTTCGTGCCCTGGCACTTCCTAACCTTCCTTCCCACATACTCCCAACTCCACTTGCCCCCCGGCCTCACTTGGCTGTCTCCCTCGTCCCCTCCACTCCACTATCGGTGGCCATGCTTTCAACCACTTTGCCCCAAAACTATGGAACTCTCTCCCTCAATCTCTCTGCCTTGCGCACCCCTGCCACTTTTCCAGATTGTGGCTGAACATCGTTCTCTTCTACCGAGCTTTCGGTCACCTCCTCCCTCTGGCTCAATGTCACTGTTCAGCATAGTAAGACACTTCCCTGAATGATGGACCCTATAAATGCAAGTTGTTGTGATTGTTGTTCTACACAGCCTTCAAATATCCTAACTCGTACCCAAATTGCATATTGTTCAGACGTACTAAAATATTCTGCACTCCTGATCTCTGTTGTGAATAGTGCCATTAATAGTCACTTCAACAGGCAGACAAGACCTCAGTTTAACATCTCCCCTGAAAAGTGGCACCTCTAATTGGAGATCAAACTATATCATGCGAGTTCAACACTGGGCTTGAACCCACAACCTTCTGACTCAGAGGCAAGATTACTACCGATTGAGGCAGGCTGACACCTAGACAGCAGCTCAGCCTAGACAGCTTCCTGCCAAATAATTTCTGTGCACAGTGTTTTAAAAATATATTCCTATATATATATATATGTGAATATATATTTAAGCATCGCCCCCTTGTCTTCCTTTTAGTGTTTTGCTGGATCGCACGGAGTGAATGACTAAATGAGCCTTTTGGACCAAGATCATCTGCAGTTTATAGAACGCATCTCGATCCAAGAACAGTCTCGCTCCAACTGGAACATTTTTTGGCAGCCCGGCTCCCCATTTATCATGATTCCACTGTACATACAAATTGTAAATCTATATTTAACTGGCCAAGTCTGCAATACTGAAGAAATGCAACCTGCTGCCTCCACACCCCCCCTCCACACCCACAGCAAAAAAAAAGGCTTTTTTTTTTGGAACATCAACTTCAAGGCCTCACATCTTGACAGATGTAATGATAAAAACACACAAACTTTAAGCAAATAATAAAAAAGCCAACTAAACACCACCTAGAAGCCTGCAGCCCGATGATCCTCAGTCACTCTCAATCCATCTACTTTTTTTTAACCCTGCAAGCCAAAGCCCTAAAGGGCAGGGTGGTCCTACCAGCGGGAAAGATTGCCAGACTGTGCTGTCAATAGCAAGTTAGGCGCTTTCAGCTGGTTAGATTTCAACACTTACCCCAACACACACTCTGGCACCCACACGAGCCTTGGCTCTTACAAACTTGCACCCAATACGAATTAGGGAAGCAGGATGAGTCTCTCCAGGGAGAGATTGCGCATCATTATCCAATAATTTATCACTGGAAATCCCATGTCTAGGTGGGATGCATGGAATTCTCACTTTGGTTTGGATACTCTTAAGCATGGTGATGGGATTCCAGGGTTAAGCAATCAGTGATGTCAGCTGATGTGGGATATCACCATCACATCCACCCAAAGGTGCCACGATTACGAAGGAATTTTGGCCCAATATTTTCTGTGTGTGTGTGTGGGCTTGGTTCATTTGATACTTCCATAAAAGAAAAGAAATGCAGCCAAAGAGGGGAATCAATTAAATCACTGACAAGCTCTAGTAAGGGAGCAGTGTACAGCAGGAGGTTAGACACATTATTTTTTTATATCACAAAGGATTATTAATATGGAACACGTTAACACAAGTGGCTATTGAGGCTGAGTCAATTATGCCATTTAAAAGGAAATTAAATGAACACGCTCAGAATAAAGAGAGAAGAGGTTGTTGGGGAAAGAGCTGGGAAACCGGATTAAAGGAGATAGACCCATGAGGGTAACAAATATTGTTCTGTCGAAAAAAAGCACTTGAAGAAGTCTGCCCTTACCTCGATTTACTCTCATTTATGTAGCGTTTCAGAGCAGCTAAGTTTGGCAAATTATGGAATTCCAAATGAACTTTGAAGCCATTTTATTATCATTTTGACAGTACTTTTAACCATCCTTTCCCTTCCCCCAGCTCCGGCTCCCACCACGGTGTACAGGATAAATTTTAATTGTTGCAGTTTCTCTAGAGAACATGTAGAAAATCCAGACTGTATTTAAGAATTTAATAACCCTTGTATTTTTGCATTGGACACAGCGCCTTTCTCATCAGGCGGGTAACTCAAAGCGCTTCACAGTAAACTGTAAGCTGTAGTGACTGTGTGTTTGGCACGCCAATATGGAAGCCTTTGTCCCGCAAATAATCAAAAATTTGGCAAATTCCAGACATTATTGTTATTATCATTATAAATGCAAATCGCATTATATAGCATAGTTTCTATCTGACACCACTTAGGAGGACACTGGTTACTTCTTATCCACAGCTACAGTATACAAACCTTCTTTCTTCGGATGGAATAAAAAAGGCTTGAATTGATTTACATTGACAGCTTCTGTACATCCCAAATCATTTAAGCCTGGAGCCAAGCACAACACACATTGACACGAGCAAACCTCTGGACTCCCTCAGTGGGGTTTTGTTTTTTTGAATGTTCACTTAAAACAAATAAAAAGAGGGCTTACGACGAGCAAATTAAAACAAAAAGCTGGTGTCAATTAGCAGAACACACAGAGGCAAAGCGGTCCCCATAGGAGTGGTGGGGAGGATGGACGGATGGACTCAGGGAGAGCACAGACAGTCATTACAAGACGCTGATCTGATCAAGCCTCCCCCATCTAACATGACGCTGTAAACCACATATGCGTAGCTCAAGTACTTTGGAACCTCGGGCTGAACCACACTATTAGATTGAAACCTTGGGAATCACTCCCCGGGTATCTGTTCTCACTTATCACAAATGCTGTTTTCATTTTAAGCCGGGGTTTATTCTACTGTTGGGGGGGCGGTGGGGGGGTGGTAGGGTGGTTGTCAGTGTTGACACACATTCTGACTGTCCTCTGTGTCCATCTGCTCTCCCCCACCCGCCACCACTGCCATCCCCTGAGCGCATGTGAAAGCTGATGATTATGAAATGGATTCAAGAAAGATAAAACCTGTAGTTTGTTAACAGCAAATTTTGACAACAATCTAGAGCAGAACAACGCCGAGCCCAGAGCAACGCATCCAGCCACTGGCAGAGCCAGAAATCCCCCCCAGTTTTCATCTGTTTGTGTTACATCGGAGCGAGCAACACAGGAGCATCACAATAATATAACTGCCTGTGGTGAAATAAAATTACACACACATGCTCACTTGCACATCTGCACACATATACCATTGGCACAGATGCAGGCATACGTACATATACAATAACTTGATTTACCACGTCAGACGGCGTCTCAGAGTGCTTAATACACACATGCACACACCATAAATATTGCACACACATGCAAACACCATAAATATTTAGGCAATTTGTGTGTCAGGACATTAAAATAGCTGAATCAGAAAAAGAAATATTGGTCAATGACTATGAAACAAGCAGTTGAGGGCCCACACAATAGCACACAAAGGCAGGAAACACAACTGAGTCACAGAGTTAAATGTTTAACCAGCGGCAGGAATTCCAGAGCAACAACCCTCTGGGAGGTGCAGCAGCCCCCACTGACTCATCCCTTCCATTCCATTACTGAGAGAAAGGCCTTGTCATAACAGTGCCATTTCTTGCTGGCACATCTCTCCAACCCACTCTTTCCTCTGACATATCTGCTCTGGGACACAGTCTTCCAAATGGATTGATGGATCGTTACATTACAGTCTTTGCAGACAATGACCCTAACCATCCTGGAATTGGTGGCAAAGCATTACAGGAAAAAAAATTATTTAGGGAATCTTATCCCATTGAAATGTCATCAAGACACATTGCGAGCAATTACTGGCAAGTGGAGTGAAGTTTTGTTGAGGAAAGAATAAAGGCAGCCATTTTGCACACACCTAGAATCCCGCAAATGCTAACCAGGTGAATGACCTATTTTGTCCCGAGGGTATCCTTTCGGCAGAAACTCCCCATGTCTTTTCAGAACCTAATTTACAATTGTCCACCTAAAGCATTAATAATCCTTCCATTTTTTTTGCAGCGCCTTATCATATCAAAAGCAATTCACAGGATATACCATGGAGTGGAGTGACTGTCTGCCTTGTGGGAGGAACACAGCAGCCAGCTTCAGACAGTGACACCCCCCACACAGCCATGGAGTGAACGACCAAGTTTATTCAGGGGATTTGGGGCCAGGACACCAGGAAAAACTCCTTTCTCTTTACGAATTGTGCCATGGGATCTTTAACATTCACCTGAACAGGCTGACGTAATCTCAATTTAACGTCCCGTTCGAAGCATGGCACCTCAGACAATGCGAACCCCCACCCCTCTCTCCCATTCCCAATGCATTGGAGTGTCAGCTTAGACTATGTGATTATGTTAGACACAAATGAACAGATGGGAACCTCAGTAAAATCTTTTCTAAAATACGGCATCACTGGCGGTGCAGGTCTTGCCACCTCCCACCCCCCCACTCCCCACCACCACCGTTAGTCAGTCAGTGACTGTGCGGACTGTGAAACGTCATTTTGTGTGTGCACAGCACACAATTCTTGCGATGTTGGTAGTAGTTGTCATAATAATAATAATCCTTGCATTTTATCTAGCGCTTTTCACATCTTATCGAGTTCTCAAAGTGCTTCACAGAATGTAATGTAAAGTGAATTGACTGTACATTTGTGGGTGAAACCCGGCAGCCGATAACGCACAGCAGCGTCTCACAAGCAGTCGTGGATAGAAATGACCAATTTTTATTATTTTGTTTTTTGGGGACGGATTATTATTATTATTATTAGGCGTGGAGTAAGGAAACTTACCCAAGGTTTTGCTCTGACCTGCCTGGATTCGAACACAGGTCTCACACTTCTAAGACGAGTGCTCTAACCACTGAACTACAGGAGCTCTACGATGCATCGTGGCTGTGGTGGGGAAGAGGCAGGAGGCGGGAAGCTTGTGCCCGGATATTTACCGAAGCCTCTTGCTCACCCTCGTGGCTGAACTAAACCGAGACTCAAATAAAATTGTGATTTATCATTTCCAAAATCTTTTGATCTTCACTGCTAGCTCGTTTCAGAGAGAATCCGTCAAAAAAAACAGCCTCAGAAACAGTGACCAGGCAATTCACTTTAGATTGCCAATGTTCTGTGAAGAGCTTTGAGACGTATCAACGACGTGTTAAGGCGCAACATCAAATGCAAAGATTATTATTATTAATCACTGAGAATGTTGTGTAGAGGGTCTCCTGGACTTAAATGGACTGTTACAATAAACATTTGTAGCAACACCTATCTGACATCAGAGCTCGGAGAGCAAGTCCTGAGGATTATCGCTCTCAGTTCCTTTTAGATTGTGTTTTAATGAAGTGTTAGTAATTAACCAAAGTCTGATACACAGATGTCTGTCTCCACACAAAAGAAAACTGGTGGTAGTGGTTTTATAAAGAAATAATGTACTGTTCTTTTGTTTCGGGTGATGGAGATGGGTGGGGGGGGGAGAGGGGGGTGGGGGGTGATGAATGTGATTTGAAGCTAACTCACTCTCCAGGCACAAGTTACTCTCTATTTTCAGACTGATTTGGGGGAGCAAATGTGCCTTTTGGTTCAAGGGAATAGTAAATCATTCTTACACAGCTCGGCACTTCAAACGCTTTGTAAAAGCTCTCAGCGCATCAGAGAAAATCCCGGAGTTCACGACTGTAATACTGGTGCACATCCATTCATTAATACTTTAAAGGTTTATGTTGTCGTATTATTAACATGCCTCTTCACTTACAAGAGACTTTCTACCCCCTTTAAAATGTCTTTGTTAAGCCAGAAACATCATAAATAAAAGAAACCATCAGTACAGGAAAAAAAATGCATATGTATATATATATTTATGATGCTGTATATACACATATCACATAGACACACGCAGAAATACATGTCTCCTGGCAAGCTTGGAGGCTTAGTTCTCACAGCCGAGACTGGAGTTGGCTTCTTGACTGTTTTGGGAGGTTTAATACACTCAAAGCAGTTGCCAGACTTATAACAACTGCCACTAAGTTTGTGGCATTGTTGTTTATAATAGCTAATCATGCTATTTTTATCTCTCGCGGTGGTGGTTGGTGAGGGGGGGTGGGGGGGGGGGGGGGGGTGGAGAGGGGAAAGAGTGAGTGTTCTGATTTGTTGGTCATCAGGATTTCTTGGTGTATTGAAAAAAAGCAATAATCTGCAGACTGCCCTTACACCACTGTCAACATACACCACTGTTAAGGTGTCACTGTTGGTTCAGTCAGTAGTGCTCTTGCCTCTGAGTCAGGCGGTTGTGAATTCAGGAACTTTATCGTAGGTGCCGCCCTTCAGATGAGACGTTAAACCGAGATTCTCTCCGCCTGTTCAGGTGGATATCAATGAACCAAACTTACATTTATAAAGCACCTTTCACTTTGAGAGGACGTCCTAAGGCGCTGTACACTTAGGTAGGGACAAGAGCAGGGGGGGAGGGGTAAGGGCAGGAAGAAGAAGAGCAGGAAAAGGATAATTATTATTAATTATTAATAATCATTAATCCACTGAATAATTTTTTCAAAAACAATTTGCATTTATATAGCGCGCTTCACACCAGCTAGCGTTTCAGAGCACTGTGGGGCTGATGTGGAGTTATTTTTAAGGATTTGTTCAGCAGAGAAACTTGATAAGTTTGCCTTCAAAATACACAGCGGTAACACTTTACAGTAAATCCTATGAAGCACTTAGAGACGTCCTCCTGACATGAAAAGCCCTGTATTAAATCAAAAGAGCAGTATAAGTATTCTTGCAAGTGGAAGTTCTCCCTGTTAGTTCTGAATTCGCTTTTCCCTTTTCTTATGATAACTTATTTAAAATCTTCAATGTGTGTAGGTTTTTGGAGTCATGTTTTCTAATTGACATAATTAGTGTTTGCGATTTGGATTTAATTACCATGTGTTTTTTTCAGATATTAATCATTAACATAATGATTAACTGCCCCAAGTTTTCTGAAGCCGAGACTTGCATCTTGTGAGTTAATGTGGAAAGCTGGGTGACTCATTACTCTAATTTGCATATGCAAATTAAGCATAATTAATATATTATCTCTAATAGCGTCATGATTATACCCAAAATTCATAAAGATTTGCTCGAGTATTGGGAAAAAGTTTAAGTCCTGGTTAATTATTCAAAGTATGTAAATTATGTCCAATTAGTTTAAATGATTAAAATGTTTGATGTCACCAAGTCAGTGTTTGAAATGCAATATGTGCATGAATGAAGTAATCTGACAAGCAGGTACCACTTGTTGTAGTCAGTGTCCTCTGACTACAACAAGTGGTACCTGCTTGTCAGATTACTTCTAATGTACCATCTGATGTACTAAAGTGAAAGCTTGTGTGTCTATCTGGCTCAGTTGGTAGCTCACAGTCTATTTTGACATGTGCTGGGGATGTGCCTTAAATGCCGTTTGTCCCTTGAATCACGTGGAAAAACATTGGCAAGTGTAACTCATTCATGTCACCTTCGTGCCACTTCTTCGCACAGAGAAAACGACAGAGCAGGACGTCCGAAAACAGTCAAAATCCACAGATAACATTTGAATTCCTATTTATTAATTAACAGAACAAAGAGAGATAAGGCAGCACCTGATTAAAGCTCAGTGCAACTATTGTATTCAACACATTTGGTATAACATTTGTATTGGTATTATCTTATTCCAAGGTACTAGAAATGAGCAAGTGAAAACTCAGTCAACAATCGCAAATCAAAAATTATTCTTATTTAACTGACCAACTCTGGCCATCAACCCTTTACAGGCAGGATATACAGTTGCACTTCATAAACTAGACAACAATTTCTATGGCAGTCATTTGGTTAGGAGATTAGGGCAATCTTGTTGCTGTAAAATAAACCTTCAGCTATAGTTGAGCATCTGAGCAATGTCATACAGAACATGGAACTTGTGTCTGGAAACTGTTGTGGGAGCTGAAAGCATCAACGTATTTAAGAGGAAAACTTGATTCTCGCAAAAGTGAATGGAGGTGTGGAAGGTTTGTGTGGAGGACTAGACTAGGGCTACTGCACAGACCAGTTGGGTAACGCAATGTGCAATTCCATATGAAATTTTGGTTTGATTTCCTCCTTGACAATAACTATTTTGTAACATTTACAGAAACGTAAAGCACATACAAAGGTTTTATATAATATATGCAGTACACATGTAAATCACCTCAAACAAGGTATTCACTGTTTTCCAGACATTCCCCATCACTCACTGCTGGCAACAGCGTCTAAGAAAGGTCAATTGTAGGCACTGTCTATGTTCAGGGTTTATTAAGAGGTTATTAAGACGTTTATTGAGAGGGCATTATTAAGAGGTGGTAGCACTAAACAAAACGCTCAGACAAAAGCAGTCAGAATTTGGGAACCAGCCATGGAGAGGCAGGCCAGGTTACTTCCAGCGACAGATGAAAGCACAGCTTGTTCAATGGCAGAAGTCTCCCTGTCGTTAATCAAGGCCACAATCATAAAAGTTTCCAAAGAAGTTTGGCATCTTTGAGATTCACAGTAGTTCAAGTCACATGAAGCATGTGTTGTCAATATTCCCTTCAATCAGCGGTGTGCATCAAATTGATGCCACCCATATCTCCAGGAATAGTGCAAACCTCCTCCTTCCTCCAGGGCACGGCATCTAATCCCTATCCCATTTTAACCTGGAATCATTTGGGAAAGATAATGCTATCTAGTCCTAAACCAAGCTCTAACTAAATGACTCCTAAACACCCTATGCTACTTAAACAAGCCACTGCGTTTCTCATCTGAAACTGCTGATGCGTCCTGAAATGGAAAGGGACAGCAAATACTAGAGCCAAAATGCAACCGATTTCTGGCCTGAGCTGTCAGTCTGCATTTAAAAAAATAAAATTGGCCAAGTATTAGCACTATTGGATGGTAGCATTCTTTAAAAAGCAGGAATCATGTGAATGCTTCCAAATGTATGGCTATGTAACCAATGAACAAAATCAAATTTGCTGGAAGCCAATTACAGCAATGCACAGGGCACACCGAATCAAAACCTTGCACTAGCCACTCAGAACTTTGGGAAAAATATCTACCTGGTCTAGATTTACTGCATTTAGTTAGCATTTCAAAGTGTCCAGAATTTGTCTTATTTTTAACTACAGCATTGATTTTGAAGTCAGTTTTTAAAAAAAAATCTATTATTATAAAGAAAAACAGTTTCAAAGTGGACCGTAAATTGAGGCCCAGGTGGAATTTCTCTCCCAATATAGATTGACATCAGGTAAGTTCAAAGTGAAGGTTAGTAGCCTGAGATTCTACCTGGTCCTAGCCTGTAAAACCACTTTGTCATAAATTATAACACAGTGTAATATAGTTTGGGGAGGGGTGGGGAGTTTTAAAATGGAAGTTGGATTTCCACATTTCTTATACATGAATAAGAACTGTCTTCCATTGTGACGATTGGCTTTGCTGAAAAGCAAAGGAAAGGAAAAAAATCAACAAAATTAGTGGTTAAAATGAGCATTGCTAATAGAGCCAGGGGCAACGTTTAGGGCTGTATCACTTGTGTTACAAAACACAAAGGGCAATTAACTACAGAAGTATCCGTTCAAATGCATTGTTAAATAAATCACTTACAACGAAAGGAAACCGCATAGAAATATTCTCAGCCAACTCTCTCGACTTCTCTACTCAACCGAATGCAGCCAGATTTGGGCTGGAGAGAATGCTGCTCAGTCTGACCTTAGTTTGTTCTCTAAACATAGTGATGAAAGCAACAGCTATCTAAAAAAAAACAAATGGAGCCCCAAATAAAAACCTACGTGGAGATTAGACTCAACAGAGCTCTAAACGACCTTGTCCTGTTTGATGAGAAATGTCCGGCTTTGTGTTCGTTTTGAGCTACAGTGTGCCTGAGATAGAGTCGGAATAAACATAGGATAATTAGGAGAAGGTTACACACGGAGGAATCAAAGCATAAAAGGAATCCTGTTGTCAGGTCAGGAAATAAACCTGGCGTCTAGACAGCCCTGAACTGTCCTTCATAGTAAACGAGCGTTTGTTCACATACCGCGGCTGATTCAGGGATTCAGTTTTACTTTTTGGAATGAACAGATCTGTGCTACAAATAAGATGTTTGGAAGCCTTCAGTTTGAAGGGGATAAAATGGAAAGCCCCGTTGCTATAAGTTGTCAGGGGGACTTCTCACCGTTTCAACATAGGGTGACATTTACCTTTAACAGCAGCATGCAAAGCTCCCTCGAAATGCCAATTGCTCACATCAGAGACCCGACCGTGGGAGGTCAGGCTAAAAATCATAGACTGTGGGATCTATAAAGATCCGCTGAAATTTTTTTATTTTTAGCTGTAAAGATCCCCTTTATCAAACATCCTTTCCTGGGTTGCTGTTTTTATGTCCTTTACTTTACTTTTCCACACTCGTGTAACTTTCATTGGCATGGCCGGTCTAGCAATTACAGGTATGATTACGTACCTGTCCTTTGGGACATTTTGCCGTGATAAGGCACTGGGACATGTTAGGTTTCATTCAAAGTGGAAGGAACACTAAAAAGGAAACAAAAACGGCACTTGATCTTTATAAACTTCAGCTCTGCCAAAACTGAATAAAACTAAGGAGAGGCTTCAGCAACTGATGATTACGGTCTAAACCCAAACTGTGAGTGCAACTATGAAAAGGCAGCCATGTTAATTTAAGGTTAATTGAAGCGACAAGGCAAAAACAACAACTTGCACATATCTAGCGCCCCTCACACAGGAGAGTGTTGCAGAGGAAGCAGGGGAATGCAAAGGGAAGATTCCTGTGGTCCATTAATCTGTAAAACAGCAAGCAACAGATGCATCGGCACTCCAGCCTTAAGCCCGCTAAAGTGGGCTTCAACATAAGGGCAGCGACAAAACACTGCAAGCATCTCATCAGGCTGGTCTCTGCCCCAGTCTCCTCCGGACGAGCGGAGCGGAGTTGAGCAGGGGCAGAGAATCCACCTGCTGTCCAGCATCAATGAGGCAGTGTCAGGTCCCAGATCTCCTCCTTCCTCTTGAAGTACTGTTGGAAACGTACCGAGGCGTACCTGTGGTTAGTACAGAATTGGGTAACGTTAGCCCACGGCGTATTGATGAACAGTCAAGAGTTTCTCAGATGCTCAGAGCTAGAATCTCGGGTTGCGCGGCTGCATTTTTGCTTTGACCCCCAATGCGGATCATTGGATTCACAAGCCCCAAGAGAGAGAATATGCAACGAGAAAATGCCATTCAGCCCAGCAAACCCCAGCACTTTGTCGAGCAAAAGCAGCAAAATCTAGGAATGGGCAGGAACTAGTCTTTCAATCTGTTTGTTAAGATCCTGGCAGATCTTGCTTTTAAAACCCATTGTCCAAATCTCCATTGTCCCCAGTGATTATTGCATGCCTCACTCACTGCTATCCCCACAACCCTCAAAGCTCTTCTGTAACAAATACCCATCTGTCTGTTTCTTGACAGTTGATAGGATGGTCCTGGCATCAGCCCCAACAGCCTCAGCGGAACATTGATAACCTCCAAGGAATTCTAGTTGCTCAATTCCTCCTCATTGTCATTTTGCATGCGATGTTTGTTGCATTTTAAACGTACAGGACCAGAAATGCCGAGTGTACAATGACAACAAAATTACAATTGTGCAGCACCTTTCACATCGGGGGCATGTTCCAAGGCGCTGCGGACAGCTTGGTGTTTCTGCACATACGCACAGCTGGCAGTGCAATCCATCATGTGCATCCATCATCCACTAGTAAAATGACAAACTTTTTCCGCATGCTAACCATGCAATTTGTTTCCGCACAAAACACAGTCACACACACTTTACAGTAGAATAATAATAATCCTTGCATTTGATATAGCACTTTTTATGTCTTCCAGGCATCTCAAAGCACTTCACAGAATATACTGTAAAGTGAATTAACTATATATATGTGGGTGAAACGCAGCAGCCAATTACACACAGCAGTGTCCCATAAACAATCATCGATTGAAATGACCAATTTATTACTGTTTATTTTTTGAGGGATTATTATCGGGTGTGTGGAGTATGGAAACTTGCCCAAGTTTCTGCCTGGAATTGAACCCAAGTCTCTCGCCTGTGAGACATGTGCTCTAACCGCTGAGCTACAGGATCCTACAGTATGGCCTGTAAAGCACTTTGGGATGTCTTCCTGACATGAAAGGCCCTGCGCAAGGATAATTATTATTATTGTTATTATTATTTATACTTTCAGCCATCAGTGTACTTTCAGCCCTGAGCTAGGCCCTACTTGTGGTTCCTTTAGTGATCCGTCCACCTGCAGCTTGCTCAAAGCCTTCTCAAAGCCTTTGTCAACACTCAGGCAAGACCGACCGTCCAGCTTTAATTTAAACTTCAACATTGATAAAAGTGGAATGCTCTGTATGGAACGAACACTTTCTTTCAAAACGCTAATACTGTATCTATCCAGTAGGTAATATCGGGCTTGTTTTGAATCATAAGGATAACGTAATAGGGCTTTTTAACAACTCTTTTGAATTTGCTGCAGGTATTTAAGCTACGATGGGTTTGGATAAATAAAGGACACGTCTTCAAACAAATACCAAAACAAAGATAAAGGGGGGAAAAAAATGTTTCTGCATGGGAATGGTAGACACAAGGATTGAGTTTCCAGCACCACAGGTGGTGGGCAAAGAAACTGCGAAAAGGTTTCAAACAAGATTCTGACAAGTAAAAGGAATCAGTTTTATTATTACACTTGGAAGCCAACACATTCGAACGCCTTTTTGCAGGGAGCTGGATAAGAGGTGAGATGGATACACAATGGTATAATTGTATCTGGAATTGCGACCCTGTCACTTGTATGGAAAAGCATCGAAGCAAGGTTCACCCACAAAAGCTCTGCTGACTTTTAGAAAATGGTTATGAAAATCTATACAGGTGGTGGTGGGGGAATGGTGGCATGGGGGTGATGGGTGTGAAGGGAGAGTGAACCAAGGAGCTATTTGACAAAATGTAACATCTCGTAAAACTTTTATTCGGATCACATTAGCATGAAATATTAATTTGCAAAGGTCGCCAACTTACTTTCATATTGGCGTTGCTGATTCAAGCATGAGTACAAAAGCTTTCTGCCTCATTGCTGCGGTGTCAACCCAAGGGAATGGATCACCTGTTGAGGGGCAGCCCTGCAATGTCAGGAGAGGTGACAGTACCTCGAAGGCAAAGGGAACGGCATGAATGAAAATTGAAGGCTTAGCCGCAAAAGCACTTCAATCTGACCGACGGGCGAGAAAGTGAAAGCCAAGAGCTGCACAGCTCAATGTTGCCATGAAAGATGCATGGTCTACCTTCTACTCAAAAGACTAATTCTTTGTGACATAGCAGAAACAGCAAGCCCGCAATTCCACCCTGTGTCCGCTTCGGGCTTAAAATGAAAGATTTGTGGAAAAACTGTTCACAGAGATAGTTTGGAAGCGCTTTGAAATGTCTTGACGATATGATGAGGTGTTACATCAAATGCAAGGATTATTATTAGCTGCTACATTTGCTTACACAATATACAGTTATTACACCATACAGTAATGTTTTATTTTATAGACGTCCTCCCGATGTCTCTGAATACAGTAAAGGCATCATATCAGATGTAAGTATTATTATTTTTCATTATAGTTTAAATCGTTTTCGAGGTTTTAGAGGTTGTGGTTTTCAGCGCTGGCCAGCACAAATCATCAAGGTGAGAATCTACCGAACAAACAAGCCAGGTAACTAAATGACCAAGTCATGAACTCCTCGTCAAGAGCTGGGGCTTTGCAGAAATTTGTTACAATTTTATTGTTGAAACTGAAACAATTCGCAGCCTATTCACTTCTGGCAGAACGTAATTTCAAAGATTATGGTGGGATTACGCAGAATCCATGTGGTGAAAGGAACAGATAAATCAGAGCAAAACGAAAGAGAGGGTGAGAGAGAAAACAAGTGACAGGTCTGTGTTTAAAATCCCTCCATATCCAAGATATTGTCTTTAAAATTCATCTGCCTGATAGTTACTATAAAACCAACCTGTCATCCTGTTTCCAAAGATATGTTGACAGAATTTTTTCTCACTCCCCAGTCCCTGCACTGGAAGTGGATAGATCAGTTCGTCTGGCTTATCTATAGGAACTTGGAATCAGGATGTTAATCGCGGAGGGTCTATCTGAACAGGTTGTGTGCTTTTTTAAAGCACAAATACACAGTCACTGGACTCTGTGAAATGCTTCGAGACATCCTCCTGATGTGAAAGGCATTAAGTGTATGTCAAATACAAGTACCACAATGATCATTTTTACATGCTTTCTCTTCACCTCCTATCTTCACCTTCAGTCTTTCTTTTCTCCCTACAGTCTGCAGGCTTGAGAAATACTAATACTGCTTATCGCTCCTCACAGATTCATCCTGTCCACTCTCTGATAATCGCCTCAACTTCAGTGGTGTTCTCAACAGTGGGACTGGATCCTTCAGCTAGATATTTGGATTTGATTAATAATAATAACTATTCAAAAATGGCTCGACAAACAGCAGTTATTTCACGAAGGTCAAATACGCTGAGAAAATTAACAATGCATTCATGTGTAATGTGTCAGTTTTATTTGACTGGCCGATCATCACCGAAAACCACCTGGAAACCACCTTTACAGAGTGACTTAAATTGTAATAGGATAATAATAATCCTTGCATTTGATATATAAGTCAATTCGTCGAAATGACTCAAAGCCCGTCCCAGGATACAGTGTAAAGTTGAGCGATTGTGTATTTTGCAGGCTAAATGTATTTTAAGGGGGGGAAAAAAATACATTTCTACCCAAAAGCCCCGACGAAAGTCGCCAGAATTAGCGTGTGCGGTATCCTCGGTGCCTTGGGAAGTGGGTTGCACGGAAATTACTTTCTTGGAAAAAAAAGGAGAAAACATTTTGACCAATGTTAGCAATAATGACAGGAAGGGAGATGGTGAGTTACAGCCAGTAACATGAGCTGCTGCTTGTGCTGAGGAACAAAGAGAGTGACCTTTGCTTTGGAACTTTACGATGTTGGTTGGGTGAACTCTTCCTTCAAGGTTGCACTATTCCAGCCCCCTACAGACGTCCAATACCTGTTAGGTAATCACTTCCAGGTAGTCATTATTCCCCATTTAACCACTTCAGCGCTGATTTAAATTGCGCTTTAAAAATAATTTATTAGACCACTGGAAGCTAAAGAGCCATCATTTGTAGGAAAGGTCCTTTTTTGCTGCTATATTGGCTGCCAATGTGGTGGACAGCACAGCCCTGCAAGCAATATTGATGGGCAAATAACAATGAAACAATTGCCTGCTGAGGTTACAAACCACAGGAGTGCTTGAATATCATGCTCATTAAGGTGAGGGATGCCATTGCTGGGGAATTAAACCCTTTCCCAGTATTTCTTCCTGGACACAGTCAGGGAGATATTCTACCCAGAACTGGTTTGACTCTATTTCATAATAATATACCGCCTTATCATGTTGTCGAGATGACTTAAAGCGCTTCACAGAATATACTGTAAAGGGAATTGATGTGAAATTTGTGAATGAACTACAGCAGCCATTTGTCCACAGTAATATCCCACAAACAATCGCGGACCAAATTATTATTTAAAACTTTTTTAAGGAATTATTACCTGGAACAAGATCCTCCTAACTGTCCTATCTGCCAATTTAGGTGGCTGTTCGAAGTGTGCAGATTTTGGCAAATAATAACAATACTAATGATAATCGGAACACTTGCCATGCAGACTTTCACATAAGAACTGTGTGTCAAATCGCTTCACGGGTTATATTGTGAAGTGCAGTGATTGTGTGTTGTGCGGACGATCGCGGCAGCCAATTTGCGCACAGCAACGTCCCACATATCAGCCACGAAAATGGTTGAATTCGGTCCTAACTCTGCAGTCCTTGAAAGAAACGTACAGAAAGCCTTCAAAATTAAGGCTAGACTGAAGAATTTGCCAAATTCTGGACGCTGTGAAAAGTTACATCAATAGAGTGGACCTAGACCTTGGTGGAATTTCTCTCCAGCTGTGAGGTCAGGTAAACTGTAGCTAAATCGATTCATCACCAAACATGACAGCGAGAATCCTGCTGAAAAACCATTAACTCCACTGACACTGCCTGGAACAGAGTAAGTAACTGCAGTGCAAGTGCTGTTTGCAATTTAACCAATTTTATAGTTGTATTGGGCCTTTCACATCGGGAAGATGTCTCAAAGTACTTCACACAGCTACAAGCTTATCGGGCAGGGGATATGAAGCAGACTGGTGTCAGCTGGATGGAGGGAGCTATGGAGGTGGCGGTGGGGGGGTGGGGTGGGAACAAGACTGTGGAGGGATTGGAACGTAAGGACAAGGATCTTGAATTCAAGGGTTTCACTGCCTGAATGACGTTGGTAACACAGAGGAGCTGCCAGCTTTCACCAATGTAACTTTCATTCCAAGTGAATCCTATAGTATAAAGCACCTCGGAACATTTGTGTGTGTGTGAGAAGAGCTGTCTAAACCCTGGTTCTTATGATGGTTATTATTAATGATGAGTAAAGCATTGTTTCTTTACAGTGTCAATCCAGTCATTCAAATCAACCTTACCCTGAGTTTTAAAGTGGTGGTCGTGCCGTCCCGTCTTTTAACCTCACGGAGACCTGACCTGTCTTATTTCTGGTCAGAATCAAAAGCAAGTGGAGGAGAGCAAAATGTCCGCATGCGGTAATAAAGCAATTCATCAGAAGCTCGTAAGTACAACTGAGACCCGACCATGTGTACCCCCTGCTGAATTTGAGCTCCAGCCGATCAAATAATGCATGACAGGGCATCCTAGTAGATTTTTCAATGAGCCATAATAGGGCGGCTGGAAGCAAGCCTCAACTTGTTGTGGGACCTGGTAATGTTCAGAAAGGTCGTATCTCGAGGCCTTGCTGTTCAAAATCCCCAGATCTGGGCGGCGTTAGGCCGTCTCTACAGGGTGCAAAACAGGAGTAGCACAATTCACCCCCAGCACCTTTGGGATGGAGAGGTGAGCAAATTAAATCAGTCAGCATTCCTTTCCCTATCGCTTCCCCTGCGGGAAAACTATGTTTTTAGGTTTTAGGCTTGAGAGCGTTGCCTTAACATTTCAGATCACACAGAATTCTAGCAGTAAGTTGGAATGAACCCAGTTGTTAATCGATTGGCGTTCACTTTTTGAAGCCAATTCACTTTACAGTATAGCCTGTGAAGCACTTTGAGACGTCTCGACAACATGATTAGTCACTCTATCAAATGCTAGGATTCGGAGAGAAATCCTTTTAATTCATTCCAGATTCCACGGGAGCCGTGTTTTTTCCTGCAGTTCAACAATTAAAGACTGGGACCCGTAAGGCATATCATGCCTCGAACAAGGTCACGATCAAGCCCTTGATTCCGCGGACACCAAAACAGGGCAAGTAGTGAAACTGGTGCTGTTTTCGCTATGCTGGCCCCCAAACCCGATGCTGTTAAAGGGAGTCAAAGGAGGCAGTGGTCAAAAATTGATTAGGAAAAAAAGACAATCCCCATCCCATCCCCTAAAAATTTTCAGATTTTAGTTGAAAGGTACGTGTGTTGAGACAGCATAGAGCCACATCAATGTCTTGGTATTTGCCAGAGAGATTTGCTATTGTATAATAATAATAATAATCATAATAATAAATCATCAACAACAACCATCAAAAAGTAGCCAAACACTTCAACCCTTTCGTTTGATTCAGCGTGTTATCACGTTGTTGAGACGTCTCAAAGCGCTTCTCAGAAAGTAATGCAAAATGGATTGATTGTGTATTCTGTGGGCGAAAGCTGTGTATTTTGCTTAAGGCTCACACTTTATGTGCCCGCAGCAAAAATATAGTCACAGCAGCGATTGCGATGCTGTGACTATATTTTGTGGTGTTGGGGGCGTGGGGGAAGACGAGAGAGAGAGCAGCAAAAAAAAATTGACATGCTTAAACTTTGTAAATAAAGTCTTACAGTAGCCGATCTTAGTGCTGAATCGCCCAGCAGATTTCAAGGTATATAGCTCCTGCCTGAATGAAATGCAAACACTCACTGCAGGGAACGTCTGACAGTGGCCGATGTTCATCCCATAAAAGCGGCTTAAGATACCTGATAGTCTAAGTACCCGTTTAATCCTGCCGTTATTAACTGTTTGGCATGTTGGGTTCAAACTAAAGAGAATTATCAGTTCCTCCCTTAAGTGTAGTAAGTACAGCGGAGTTTGTTTTTATATTAAAAAAATCTCGTGGAGAATTTTGCCATACTTTTCCATGATCATTCCATTGTCACATACATGTGGATTTCATTATGAACTTGCCCCAGGCGCCTCGAGTCTTGTACCTAAGCCAACAGTAATTCGGTTTATGGAGATCATATGGCAGTGAAACAGAGCTTGAAAGACAGAACTCCAAGAACCATATTTGATGAATTTCCCATGATTTGAGTCTGGGTTTATCCTTTCCTGTATGGAACAGGCACCTTACAGCACACGTGCCTAAACTGGATGAACGACAGTAAGAGCCAATTAAACTACAATAAATGTACTGTTTTCGCACATCTCATATTGCATTTCCTATCAGGAAAGGGACCCTGTAATTGATCCAAATGTGGGCAGGAAACCACACAGAGTGAAGGTTGCCTTTGTCATTAACAATTAATGTAACCACCGAAAGCTGGAAAGCTCTACTGGAGCGACGCTGCTTGTAGCAAGCGGTTAAGTTAGGAGGAGGGGAGAGGGTGGGAGGGGAGGGGGGGGTGGAAGGATGAGTTATGAACGAAGCAAAAAAGCGAAACGCAGCGCAGAAAATAAACCCAGCGGGGAGCAGAGAATTATTCTTTTCCAGTATTGTTACATTTGCAATTTTTGCAGCAACGGTGACGACGATAAAAAAAAGGATTTGTAAATTCAAATTCAGAATGCAATTTTGCTAAAGTAGGCAAGATATAGACTGGACAATGAACCCACCACTTCAACCTTGTGTGTGTGTTGTGTGTGTGTGTGTGTGCATGGTGTGTGTGTGTGTGTGTATGTGTGTGTGCATACACATATGTATGAGTGTGTATGCGATTGATTTGCCCAAATTGGAATAAATGCCACTTTTCATTAATGTGACCAAAATGTCATCAAGTAGTTTATAGTGCAGTAATGCTGTTTTTATCGTTTACATTTCTGAAACCGAGTGGAAATGAATGCCATCTGTGGGGGTTACCAAAACGTTCAAGAAAACATGACACATTATTTAGACATTCTGCTTCAAATTGCATTGGAGTTCACATTGTCAGCAGCAAAGCGCCAGACACGGACTCAGGGCTTTTTTTTTGTTTGCTTTCACTTGACTGCGAGCAGAGGGCACTTACCTCAGGAAATCAAAGTCAATGGTAGAATATCTGTCCTGGATAAGAGCCCAGAGACCCCAGGAAAAGTGTGCAGCCTAAACAGAGAAGAAGACATGATTAAGGATTTTCCTTCTTTTTTTAAGCCGGTGCCAAGTATCGCACTAGCGGCTGTCAATATATAAAAAAATTAATTCCCTTTAATTGCCAGTATAAAGGAAATACAAAGCAATGAGTCATCAAACGTTGTATTTATTTTTCGCAGAGAGTGGGAATTGGAATCTTGCGACGGACGCAGATTGGATGTAAAATAAAATCTCCATTGCCAATACTGTAGGTCTATTGGCAAAGACCAAACTCGTTTTACTCTTAAACTACTGTAAATGGAGACAGTGGGGGGCTGCATTAAGCAGAGCACAACAGTAAAGCTTTCTGCCAAAGTCTTTATAAGGTACAGTAGTAGGATTTCCCACTCAGTTGTCACAATATGAATTCTCTTTTCCTTTCCCGGTCCCCAAGTAATCTAGTCCCCATCAGGCAGAAACCCTGCAGAAAGGGGGAAAGAGCTTGTAATAATACAAATATTTGCCATTGGGCGATTAAAAAAGGTAATCTCTATGCGTACATTAGGGGGAGGGGAAGCACTGTTCTCCACCCCAGACAGTCAAACAGACTGCTTACTTCTGTAGCGTTTGAGCTGCTGTACCTAGGCAGAGAACAAGCTAATAAACACTGATCTGTATACACATAAATAATATTAAATAAGTTATACTGGTTCTCATACAATAATAATAAATAATAATCCTAGCATGTTGATATGGCGCTTCTCACGTCTTCCAGACGTCTCAAAAGAGCTTCACAGAATTTACTGTAAAGTATACTTGTGGGTAAAACGCGGCAGCCAATTGCGAACAGCAGTGTCCCATAAACAGTTTTTCAAACAGGATTGAAGTGACCGATTTTTTCTCTCCATATTTTTGATATCAGACCCGCTGATGCTGTGATGAGACGAAATAGGTGATACGTGATCACCATAGCGTATGAACGCCCCCCTGCAGCAACCCCCACCCTCACCCCACTCCCACCCGCCTGGGTTCCTTCTACATTGGGCTCCTTGTGTGACCGAGTAAGTCTCTCACAAAACCTTTCAATTTAAGGCTTGACAGACGACATCTCCAAGGAGACCTTGCATTTTAAATCAGATCGAAAAAGAACAGTACCTTCGGAGACAGTAGAACAAGAGTACATAGGTTTTAAGTTTCTGGACAGATGCCAGGATTTTTTTTGCCTAGAGGGTAATTAGCGGATAGAACAAGTTGCCGTGAAAGGTGGCTGAGGCCAGGACACTGGACTCATTTAAGAGAGGGCTTGATTCTGTGAGAGAAGGATGGCAGTCCAGGTGTTCTGGACGGTGAGATCAGATGGGCTAAAGGGCTTTCTTTCTTCATCCAAAACAGACGTGTGATCTTGTGAATTCCCGCTCTAGCCAATCGTCAGGCCCGTTGAGAGTTAGTCAAAGTGAACACAAACTGAAGACTCGAGCGTGGAATTCTAAGAATGTTGCTCTAAACACCATTAGCAGGTGTCTATCCACGAGATCTGCGCCATTCACCCGCTAAATTTAATCTCGCATCTGTTCGCTTTTTGTTTCCCCATTCACGTGAAATTATGGCCCATTGCTGAGCCCCTAGAATGCTGGCTTGCTAGACATTAGGTGATAGGAGCAGGAATGTGCACAGGCTCATCCATGGCTGAGACCCCCTCACGCTTCCCTGATGAAGCCAGGAATAATGTGGTCCATCCGTCTGTCACTGTTGGCCAGAATAATATGTTTATCCACCGCTGCAGCCCAGTTGATAATAGGGACCCCCGCATGGACACTACAAGACTCAGTAGTGTTTAAAGCCACAGGCAGGCACCCTGCTCCTCTTTCCATTCTTAATCATTTCGGGGAATATTTATGCTGCCGGGTTCGCCTGCAAATCACAACCGTTTCTACCGTGTTATGATGGTAAAGCGCTTTAAGACACTCAACCACGTGCTATGGTGCTGTGTCAAATGCAAGGATTATCATCATTATTATTATTATTATTAAGCACTCCGGGTCGTCAACCACCCCCCCCCCTTCCCTCACCGCAACCCCCACCACCCCCACTGAAGATCAGGATATAACTGCAAGTTGTTATTTTAATTGTGATAATGGTGTTAAAAAAATAAAATAATAAATAAACATTCGAAGTTTTAAGTTTAAATTGTATTCAAGGATAAAAATGTAGAAGAAACAGGAGACTGGACTTGAAAGGTGGGAGTGGAGGAGGGGTTGGGGGGGGGGGGGAGAATAAAGAGGCCAATTTCTTTTCTGATGGGATGTAGAGAGCAGAGCTGATGGAGGAGAGGAAATGGGGCGCCTTTAAACATGTAAACACTTGTATCCTCAAATTAGCTCCTGATCGAGGCTTTCGAATAAAAGCCAGGCTTTTATTGAGTTTGACCAGGAGGGTCAGGAGAGCTGGAATGTAACTCTTGTCTTAAGTAATTAACAATCTTAGATCTTCCAAATCAAATCAAAACGTCTCGCAACTTTTTGTCCTTGCATAAATAATTTTTTTGGGTGTGTGGGGGGCGGGTGGGTAGGTGAAATTGCTTGAAAATGAGCCCTGCCTGCCCGCCACCAGGTCAAGAAGGAAATTAAAATGGATATGAACCTGTAACGCATTTATACTTGCCTCATTTTTTTCCACTGTCTGTTGCTCTGAATGCAAGCAGTCTAAAAAACAATAAATTTTTGTATTTGGTGCTGCGTTGCTTATCACGTCGTCGAGATGTCTCAAAGCTTTTTTTTGTGTAAGATTTTACCCTGACTGTGTATTTTGTTATGGAAACGTGGCAGCCAGACTTGCGCACGGCCACGTCCTGCGAGAAGCTGTAAAGTGAATGACCAATTTTTTGGTGGGGGAGGGTGGGGATTGTTGCCCAACTAACTGAAAGAAAACAGGCAATATTCAAAGGTGCAGCAATCAAGAGCATTGGTGTGTGCTGAGGTTAGGAGAGCTATGTAAGCGCTGAAGTGGTATAAGAGAAAGACAAGACTCCAGGAATGAGTCGACCTTCACAAAACGAGCACAGGAACAAACTGGTAACACCACTGCAAGTGAAAAACGTACATTTAACAGCGTTGACACTTTGCAGAATGTGGAGCATAAGCGCAGACCTCTTCCGAAACAGGTCCGAGCCAAATTAGAGATGCTAAACTTTGCACGGTACGAGAACGGAGATGCCTTTCACACTATTTCTGCGGGAATCCAAATAAAGAGCTGCAAACTGTTGCTCGGCAAGTCTTCCTGGCACAATGTGAACTTGTCACCAGTGAGTTTCTGGAAGGTTAATCGGTTCAAAGCATTTAAATCCTCCCACAGACAGTATGTTCAACACTTGCTGAAGGCACTGTGCAAGAGCTTAGAATAACGTTTTGTGTGATATTGTTCCCAGGATGAATGTTTACCAAAATTGGAGATTAAAAAAATTTCAGGCACTCAGTTTTTTTTTGGGGGGGATGGGGGGAAGAATGTGTGCGCCTTTCAAAAATTGAACAACCCTGTAGATGAGATTTCTTGTGGCTGAACTCAAGCAGAACCTTTTGGGGGAAGTTTAAGAAAGCCCAAAGCTTTCAGTCAGTTCCTGAAAAAAAGGCATTTAGCATTGTCAAGCACTTTGAAATGTCCTCCTGACTCTATAAATGGAAATTGTAGATCGTGTTGTTATAACGATTTGATTCCTTCCGTGTTTTTTGTTCCAAATTCTGGTGGGGCATGTGGGGGTGGTGTTGGTGGTGGATGGGGGGGAGGTTCGGGGGGAGAGGGAGGTTCGGGGGAGGGAGGGGGTGCGGGCAGGGGAAACGCATTTGCCACATTATAAATCTGTAGAAAGAAATGATTGCATGTCGTGTGTTCCATCTGGCCTGCTCCTGGTGGTTTCTTTGCATATGGGCTCTTTTAAGAAGCACTTCATCATCATTTACTGGTAATTTAAGGCAACTGGCTTGCAATTCAAGGGGGGTCCACAAGACAATTCAATGCATTGTATAGTCATTGAAGAAAAAAAAATGCTCTTGGTACAGAATGAAACACGACGTGCGGCTCCAAACACAAATGAAAATTGTTCTTTAGACCAGATCGTTACTTGTGTTAACTTTGGTGCACTGATTTTCCCCGAATGCTTCAGAGTACAGAATCCCGCTGAATCTGTGCGTGATTTTTAATACAGTATTTGCGAAGTGAGAGCCCCAAAACACAGGAACACTCAATCAAACTGATAAGAGTATAAAAAATGTGCTTCGTGCATTCATTGAATTCCCCAGCCTTGGCTGATACTCTAGTGCAGTGCTGGGAGTGTGTTGCATTGTCGATGGTGCCATCCTTCACATTGAGACATTAAACCAAGCTCCCGTCTGCATGGTCAGGTCAAGGTTACCCCATCATCTCAAGCCCATGTTTGCTGCAATCATTTAATTAACCTTCAGGATATTCCTTACATTTGGTGCATGGTCTCTCTCTCGCCAATGGGATCTTTAATGTCCCATTTCTCAGCTTAACATTGCATCCAAAGGATGGCAACTTAATACATTGCATAACCATTTAACAATGCAGGGCATCCATAGCACTCCACTGGAGAGTCAGCCTGGACTATGAGCTATGGGTCCTGATATGGGAGTCGATCCCATATCCTCCTGACTCAGAGGCAAGAGTGCTACCAACCAAAAGCCACACCAACAATGATCCGAAACTCCTTCTTGACCACAGACGATGGATAAACGCATTGTAATCATTACGTCACAGCTTGACTTTTAAATCACCTCGAGCCTGTGAGCTGCAATAAATGAGAGAAAGTGGAGTGGCCAGGTGCTGCCCAAATCCTTGTCAAATACCAGGAAAAGGAACCAGGAGGGTCTGGATGTGCGTGGAGTGGAACTGACCCGATCTTGGTGTACTCAACATTTATTCTACCCAAAGCGATCAACTACCTGGGTTACTGACACACATCTAGCTTCTGAACTGAAACACATTCCTAGGTTTTCAACATAATACTTTCTTACTCTCCTTCTGTTCTCCACCAACACATCCTCTCCTCAGCTGCTGGTGTAATCATGTACTTTAACTGATATCCTGGCCATAAACTGGTGAAACTCCTCTCCATTCCACTTCTACACCCCATTGGCAGAATGTTAGGCATGTGGGAAGAGGAAAAGGACAAAGTAGTCCTAACTGTAGTGTGACTTGCTACAGTGGATGAAAGCAACGCACTTCAATTTACTTTTAGAGAGCCTTTTACATCGTGAGGACATCTCAAAGTGCTGGACATCCAAGCTGGCGGGTGGAGTGGAGGAGTAGGTTATAGCATTGTTGAAGAAATAAGTCTTAAGGAGTGTTTTAAAAGTGGGGAGGGAGGGAGAAGGTCTCTGGGATAGAGTTTCAGAAAGCAAGGGGCAGTATTGTTTACTTTTTTTTGTCCACCAACTCATAAACTGAAGTTAAAGCCTCGGGAGAAAAGGCAGGTAAAAGGCCAACATAGTTTTAAGGCTCTCGTTAAGACCATTAAGGAAAAATTCTTACATTGTCGGGCAACTGAGAATTCATGTCAGGCCGCATTCAACTCCAGGTCACATCTGGAGTTAGCGGACGTAGAGGCAAGAGCACAGCAGCGAGAGAAATGAGCGATAAGAGAATAGATCAGTGCTGTCGATTAAAGAGAGGCTTCCTGGTTAATGAATTGCCGACATGAATTCCCTGAATTGCTCCCAGGTCAGTGATAATGTTTGTTTTTGATCCACCAGGTTTCTGACACATTAAACGCCCACTGCCATGGTATTCAACCAACTTTTCTGTGGGAAATTTTCCTGCACACTCTTTCCCCAGCAGCCACGTATCCTGTACACCTAACACTGATAAGTATTCATTGCAGGTTGGCCAAAACTACACATTATATAATAATATTTGATTGTAATATTATATGCCTGCAAATAGTCAATCCACAAGAACTTCTGTGAATTGCTTTGAGACGTCTCAACGACGTGAAAAGCCACTATATCAAATGCTATAATAATAATAATAATTGTTATTTTCGGGGACCCCAGAGTGCGCATTTTGACTCGCTAAAAGCCTCGCAGATTATCACTGCTCGCATGTAGGAGGTACATTCCCCCCATATTTTCTTTGTACAAAAGCAACACGATACAGACAGTGATGGCTGATGGTGCAGTGCAGCCCGCCGCAGCCAATATTCTCTGGCTGGCAGCTTGTTGATTAAGGCCACTTTACAGTATGGCCACTCGGATAACCAGTTAATCGTAAAAGCTTTCTCCACAGGCTGCAATACATCGGGCTAAAAGCTTTATTCTGTAATGTATCAAAAACATGGAATTCCCATTTTAGCGTTTGAGCCTTTTTGCCCACTAGCCGGAAAGGAAACTGGTAGGCTGTTATCTGACATTTGTTTCTTCCAAGTGAATGGTCATCCTTTACACATGTGCAGTGGCAAAGCTCCCTTGTGTTTCCATTCACTAATCGGTATTTACAGCAGATATCAGTCGCTGTAGGGTTTTTTTTTCCACAGGCACGGCAATACATTCATTTCTACACAGGACAGGCCCGTTCGTGGTAATGCTGCCTGGGTCCAATGTCCCAATATCTCAGGTGTCCGCATGACAACGATGTCACGTCTTGGGGGCGCCGAACCCATTTTCTGTATAGATGCTGTAACTGTATTTTGTAGGTGAAGGCAGCAGCCAATTTGCACGTAGTGACGTCTTACAAGCCACAAAGTGAACGACCAATTTTCTCCAGGAGATTGTTGGTCAGGACACCAGAGGAAACGTCTCTTTCCTTTCAAATAGCACCGTGGAAAATCTCTACCTTTGTCATCTCCATCTGAAGACAATGTATCGCTCCTCCAGCACTCTATTACAGCTTCAGCCTGGACTATGTGAGTTCAAAGTACAGGATGAGGGTCTTGAACCCACAACCCTCATTCAGAGGAGAGAATGCTGCCAAATGAGCCTGGCTGGAGGATGCAAGTTGAGGAAAATTTCAATTTATATTACATTCTTGGCACCAGCCTATTTTCATCCTGTTACCTCCGCAGTAAAACACTGAACATTGGTTTTCACAAGTGGTGCTTCTTGCCATCCATTAAGATATACTAATAGACTATAGAAGTCTAAGAAGTTCCAGAATCACACCTTTGAATGTAGATGGGCTCATCACAACTAATTTGGCCGAGATAGTCGATATCGCAAGAGTGGCTTTTACCAACTGAAAATCTGTGGTTTGGATCATGTCTTTTTTTTAGTTAAACATGCTAAACATAGCATTTTATTCAAGTGTATTCTGTATGATTTGGCCCTGAAAACATCAAATGAGACAAAAGAATGAAAGAAAGGCTTGTATCTGTCGACTGCTGTCTGATTCACCTTAAGAGCTGTACAGCAGCCATCAGTGAGAACCATTTAGTTAAAGGGTACGTGGCATCGCCGCTTTGTGATCCACCAATGCTTTACGCACTCGGGAAAGTTGTGTGCCTTTAAATAAGAAATATTTAAGCCGAGAGCAGACAGTATCAAGCTGCTATTTGATCAGCAATCTCACTGTATTGAAAGACCTTCACATCTGCATTGTTTCAACTCTGACCTACAAGTATAAAACCGCCCAAAATGAGGAGCGGAATGAATCCAAGAGGGGAGGAGACACCGGGCAATGTGTGGAGGAGACGCTTTATGTGAAGACTGATGGCTGTGGTGATTAGCTCTTCACTTCAGGGTCTGTCACACAAAGCTGCGGGTCATCCATCAACAAAGCATTGTCAAGCACAACAAGATGAGCTCCTCTTGTATATACCTTCTGTTTCAGGCCTTCAAGGTGAAGTGAAGCGATAGAAGAGATCCCCTGAGTGATCTTCGGATGTTGGTAATAATCCTTGCATTCGATACAGAGCCTTATCACGTCGTCAAAATGCCTCAAAGTGCATCACGGAGTTTAAGAGGCAGCCGATTTGTGCACAGCATCGTCCCACTAATAACCATGAAGTGAATAACTCATTCTTATCTGGGGTATTGTTGGTTAGAACACCAAAATTCCCTTCTCCTTTTAATTGTGCTATGCAATCTTTACCGTCCACCTGATCAGGCAGATGTCAGCTTAACATCTCGTCCAAAGGACAGTACCTCAGAAAATGCAATGGAGGATCCCTCAGATTGAAGTTCCAGCCTACACTAGGAGCTCTAAGTCTCCGCATTGGGTTTGAACCCCAGTAATTGCTTGCAGAATTGATCCTTTCAGTTTTGTTCTCTTTGCCAGTGAAGGCCTGGTTGAGCTGAACAACTCACAGTAACGGAAACGCAAAGATAAACCAAGGAATATAGCTTCCCAAATTGCTTGTAATCCATTTTCCATGCGAGAAGCCCCAAAGAACACAGCTACACTGAGATGTTGACCAACACGTTGGAGACAGCCCTCAAGTTGAAGTACTGTCCTGGCCGTAATCACATTTAGCTAAGGGGGAGGGTTAGGTATCAAACTCTGCAGCCCCTCTAATCTCCTGCCTACACACAGTATATATTAAGAAGGTCGCATTTCACCACTGGTTTGAAAAGCAGATATGTGAGCTTGCTCTACGTTGCGCGCACCAATGAGAAGCTACGTTCCTATCAAGGAGACGGGCTTCACTCGTTTCCTATAATGTAAGACCGATGGGTGCAACCACATGGAATGCTAGATGGGAGACAGTGAAAATCTTCAGCAGCTGCTGACTAAAGCTCCAAAGGATTCGATTTAAGACTCAAATCTAATGCCCGGAGACCGGGACAACCAGTGATCCACATTCACAGTGATCCCCAAATCAGACTTGGCATCAACGGTTGTTTTTTCTCGCTTGCGAAAGCAGCTCAATTTGAAGATTTCACCGTCGCCAAGTTGATTTCTACCCTTAAGATTCTGTCTCTCCCGTTCCAGGGCTGGCAGGTCAACCAGATACCTGATAAGCCAACATTAATCTTTGGGTTCAATAAGACACGCTTTTTTGACACCAGAGAATTTGTCAGAAAAACACTGGCTTACCAGCCGGATAAACGGCAGTGATTAACTCACTGGATACAGGAAGGTAAGATGAGAGCCAATGGGTCACTGTTTGCCAGACCCTGGCACCATTGTACTCTTTCATACACAAGAGTATAATCCAACAGCTGGAAGAGGCTGTCTGTTAGGGACGGTGGGCTAATTTCAACGAACAACTCAACAAACAACAATTTGTATTTATATAAGGGACCATTCAATCAGGGCAATGGCATTGTTTAAGGTGGCAAGTGGGGTAAAAAATAAAAATATATATTTTTTTCATGTCAAGGTGTACTTTGAACTATATACTTTCAGAAATAAACTGTTTTGATTGGTGAAATAAACTTATTTCCAAAGAAATATGGGGTAAAGAATAAGAATTCAACAATAAAACTTATTTCATATGTCACATTCCCTATATTTCTTTGGAAATAAGTTTATTTCACCAATCAAAACAGTTTATTTCTGAAAGTATATAGTTCAAAGTACACTTTGACATGAAATTTGTATTTATTTTTTATTTTTTACCCCACTTGCCACCTTAACCCAGAGATAGGGAGGAAGGGAAGGTGATCATGGCCAAAGGAAAGGCTTCCGATGCAAACTGAAGACGGGTAAAGAGGGGACGAGGCAGACAGATTGTGGCTGTGAGTTCCAAAGGTTCGAGAATTTAGTGGCTGAAGTATGGCCACCAATAATAGAGCTAAGGAGTTGGTGTTTGAATGGGAAAACACTTGGGTGAATATTCTGGAAGGATAAGATGTAATGGCTGTCTTAATTTGAATCTCCTCCATGTCCCACTGGATGCAATTATGATCAGTAAAGAATAGTGCTTTGCCATCTTGAGGTTTTCAGTCCAGCTTCTTGAAGTTCAATGGTTCAGATATGTGCTGCCACAATGTGACCTACTGGTGTGTGCAAAAACATAGGTGTATATGTGTGTGTGTGTCTGTCTGAAAGACACTGAACCGAGGTGGCACATCATATTCTTAAGCTATTTCACTGTAATTAAAACCTCGTGCTAATCCTGTGAGCAGCCGATAATATTTCATAACCAGTCAGTAACAGTATTGTTTTTTGGGGTTAAACAAAATAAATGGATGTATCTGTTTACATGATATTTATAGCCCGATAGTCCCCAGTCCAAAAAAAAGGAGTGATTTGTAAAACATACTTATTGCCCTTAGGAAAAACATTTATCCCACTTAACACCAAAGTTCATTGTTACTATGTCAGCAGTTTCATTACTGCTGAACAAAAATCATATAGAAAAAAAACTACACCTGTTCTTTATTAAGCAAAACAAACTTGCCGAGTCCCCATGCAGAGCAGAGTAATGTGGACTATTCATCTTGAGAGCAAGGTCTCAGCCTCATCTATGTCAGGGAAAGGAGCCAGGAACTGAACGATACTGAGTAAACGTAATAAAGCACGTTTAATGTGATATTGTTTTTTTCTTAATCACAAATCCCTTCCTCGATTTCATAGCTTCGTACGGATCTTTAGCTGTTTGCTAAATTTACTGTAGCGCCTGTGCGCTCTGTGTGCAAGCAGCGCTGCTCAGTATGAAACTGCTGTGATCGATTAGTGGTTCAGTGCCGTAGGTCTGATGAAGAACAGCAAACGGCAGCTGGAACCAGAAGGTGCCAATGGAATAAAGGGATCTAATTTGCAGTGTTTTCTTAAAGGCATTCCTTGGTAAGGGATTCCCGTTGGGAACACCAGAAGAAGATGCAACAGGGTCAGCGTTGACGTGCTTCCGACTAACCAGGATTCACATCATGCTGGATTCATGTTAAGAAACACCGCAAATTAGACACTAATTTTAGCAGAATGTATAAACGCAATGCAGTTCGGAATGCTAAAAATGATGGAAATATACAGTATAGAGCAGGAATTCTGCAACATGCAGATGCAACATCGTATCATGGACGGAAACGACTGGAAAAATTACTCAAATTAAAAGAGATCTTCATTTGCAAAATTGCTGTAACAATTAAGAGTTTCCTTGTTTTTCAACAGTCGGGAAAGTACAATTTAATTGAAAGGTTCAACTCCAAAGTACTGCAATTGCTACACTGAGCGAAGTTTCCCAGCGGACTGCTAAGCAATACCGACCAGGACAATCTAGGTTTAATATGACGGCCAGTTTGCACACAGCAATGTTCCAATAACAGGCATGAAGCGAACAGTCAGGTGTTTTTAAACTGGTCTAAAACACTGCATAAATTGAGTAAATTTTGATCCAGGTGGAATTTCTCACCCAATCATACACTCAAAGCATTTTCCCACTGCAGACTCAGTATTAGGCTGTCTGGTCTATAATTTCCCTTACCCTATTGCCTAGCTCCTTTTCTGAATAATTGGGATAACATTAGATGTAGCTCCAATGTTTCCATTTCATTTTAAACCATCTCGCTGATCGACCACAGACCAAGAATAAATGGGGGAGAAATAGCCCCTGGGGCTACATTTGCTCTAGTTAGCTAGCGGCCAGAAATTGGCAAATTGTTGAATTCAGTCCTGGGTTTGAAGCCGATTTTTTAAAATATAGTGCTGAAGACAATTTACTGAAAAACAGAATTTTATCTTCGGCACAGTCAAAACGCGAAGACCATGCCCCTTTAAATCTATAATCCACACAAGTGTCGTTGAGGTTTTGTGTACCTCCTTTGAAGTCCAACTGCTTTTCACGGTTTTTAACTTGTTTTCCAAACATGGGTGCCACAAGGTTTTAAAGGGGGCGAGTGCGAAGTAAAAGCTAAGTGTTGCAAAAATGATGGCAGTACTTAAATAGCTGGAGAGCTCTTAAAGATTATCTTTGGTGAAAGCGACAGAACACAATTTGTGATTTTTTTTTTACTTGTAGCACTGGTGCAAAGGGGTGGTTTGAAGATTTATTTTGTACTGTATATTAACACCAGAGGAGTATCAGAAAGCCCTAGTCTAAGGCTGGCAAAGGAAAGGTGGAAGCTAGCACTTAGCTAAACTTAATGGTCGAAACTTTGTCGGGGAATGAATATTTTTGATTTAAAACCACTCTCAAAAGAACAACAAAAATGGTTGGCTGAAGGCCCTTTAGCCCATCCATATTTCTCAGTCTGATTTGGACACTTTTTAGCACAGTGATGATTCTCTGCATCTAGACCATAGATAAAGCATAAAGAGGTCACAATAGTGGAATTTCAAAGTGTCAGCCTGGTTCAATTAGTTCCTATGATTGTCTTAGGAACATAGGAACAGGAGTAGGCCATTAATAATATTAATAATAATCCTTGCATTTGATATAGTGCTTCTCACCTCTTCTAGACATCTCAAAGTGCTTCACAGAACATAGTGTAAAGTGAATTAACTGTATTTTTGTGGGTGAAACACAGCAGCTAATTGCGCACAGCAGTATCCCACAACCTGTCGTGGATTGAAATGATCAATTTATTATTATTATTAGGTGTATGGAGTACAGAAGCTTGTCCAAGGTTTCGCCCTGCCTGGAATTGAACCCAAGTCTCTCGCATCCATAACCTTTTGGGAGATAGATCCAGGTTTGTGGAATTTGTCAACATTTGTCTCCGAGTCAGAAAGTTTTGGGTTCAAGCATCACATTGGGACTTGGAGCTCACAGTCTAGGTTGACAAAATATACAGTCAATTCACTCTTCTGTGAAACGCTTTGAGACATTTCAACAACGTGATAAGGTGCTATATCAAATGCAAGGATTATTATTATTATTATTATTAATAAACGCAGACAGCATTCAGCGTATGGTGAGTTGACAGCACAAAGAGGAAGGTTGTTGGTAATAGAGCGGTGACTATTTGGGGGTCAACATTACAATGAAAGTGTGACACAAGAGGTACAAAATTATAGTAAAAAAAATAATCTGCATATTCATATGTAAAATTGATAAATTCCAAGGCTGTAATTTTCACAAAATACAGGGTGATACAAAAGAAAGATATATTTAGCAAAAATAATCTGCCAACCTACAATATGTGATTGTCACAAGCACTACCTAACTGCACAAGACACCATGCTCTCAGTGAGGGGAACTTTAAACTTAAAAAAAAAATCCTACTTAGGTATGAATTACATAGCAGAGACTATAAGTTATTATATTATGTATGGCACGTATATATCTTGCAACAAGTCAAATAATGGGCCTTTAGGCTGTAATTAAACCAAATTCACATTTAATAATGCAGCCACAAACTACCCACCGTTTGGAGTGGTGGTGGGGGGGTGGGGGCGTGGAGAGTAAGCAGGGTCTCCTTGAGGTTGAGCTGACTCGAAGGTGAGACACTTGGCAATGAAATACAAAGAAATCAAGTCATTCTTCTGTGGCTGTCTCAGTTTTATGGTTTCCAAAGCAGGCAGATCTGCAGTATTCCAAGGCCCTGCTAAGGACAGACCAGCCAGCCTGGCTCATCGATGGGATTTACAGGGGCAGAACAATCTCAGAGCGCAGGGATTCTTCCCGTTCACCTCTTGTTAACCCCGTAAACCAGGGTCCTAACAGGTAGGGTGGACAAGTGGCAGGTAGCTCGCCAGAGGGAAGCTTTCAATGGCAAACTATGTGGTTTCAGCTGGTTAAACCTTGAAGAAGTGGAGGGCTCAGTGGACATGTCAGTATTTGAACTGAGAATTTTCTGGTCCAGAATTCAGTGGTCAATGTAGTAAGCTACAGGTTAAGTGCCTTTCACCCACTGGCAAGGAGACTCATATATAAAGCAGCAGTTCATCATCAAGAAGTTAAAGATTTAAATAAACAGGTTGCGAAATAATCGTTGCATTTGATATAGAGTAGTGCCTTATCTCGTGGTTCAGACATATCAACACGCTTCACAGAACACATTGTGGGAAAAACTGGGCAGCCAATTGTCCCACAAACAGTCACGGATTGAGTGACCAAATTATTATTTTAACGGATTATTACCCACAGAAAGCCATCCACCAATCGATTAAACAATTGAGTTCCTACTTACTAATAGGTAAACAGAGGCAAGTGGAGTAAGAAAACTTGCCTTAGATTTCACTCTGCCCAGATATTGAACCCGGGTCCTCTCACTTGCAAGGTGAGTGCCCTAATTAAAACAACCCATGATTCCACATAGAATTATATAGAGTCAAAGACTGTTACAGTATGAAAACAGGCCAATCAGCCTAACTAGTGTTCGATGGTGTTTATATCCCACATGAGCCTCCACTCCTCCTAATCTGCTAACGATTTAATGTCTTAACTATTCCTTCTGCTATTAGCTTCTTACATGAATTGAAACAAGATTGAACGCACAGCCCAGATCAGTCGTTTTTCATGAGAATCGGCAACTACAGTTAAAGGGAAATTACTTGTTTTTGCAAAGTTGCAGGAAATCACAAGTGCCTGCTCCAGTTTTATGAACTGGATTCTGAAGGGATGCTTCTGAAGGGAAGCATTCAGAGTAAAAGTAAAGATAACGAGCCACGCACAGCAGTGTAACAAAAAAAAATACCATTATGTCATTCACCAAAAAAGAAGAGCTTTAAGTGATCGGCATCAAATTTAATACCCTGGTCCACTGCAGCGGTAACTGCATCAAATCCTGATGAGAGATAATAGAGCACCTTTATGTTTGGCTACCATTCAGCTTAACAAGCCTAGTACACGACATCCTCGATCAGAAATACACAGGCAGTAACAATAGGCGACCTGATAAATTAAGCTTTGAAAGGGTTTAAGGTCAGTGGCAGCACAAAAAGCCTTTTGTACCGGATTCTTTTGTTGGGGAAAGGTAAAAAGCAAGGTTGCTTAGCAACTTCGCCCATAAATGTAAAGCATTTTACACACAACGGGCTTTGCTTTTTATTATATATTATTTTTAAATCCACATCACTGCCGGCACAGTGCCACTGCGATAGTGCACTTTTTTTTCCATCTGTGAGACCACCAAATTGGGTGACTAAATGGTTCCATGTTACAAAGCTCTAACTTTCCGGTTGTCTTCTCCACCACTGGATGCAGACAATTTTCGCCATGTGAAGGTTGCTCTATAAATGCAAGTTGTTGTTGTTGCTGTTGTTGATTTGCACTTCAATGCGGAAAAAATAATCTATTGTACAGTTAAGGCGCTGCCTTTGACAATCTCAGCTATGAACAGGATTTCTTTATTGTATCACTAAAGGTGCAGTGGAATTCTTATCCTAAGAATGTAGGTTACACCTCAATGGAAGGTGCCAATTTGGGGTTTTGAAGTCAGTGCCTTGGGACGTCCTCCAGATGTGAAAGGCACTATATAAATGTCATTTGTTTTTGTAGTAGTTGTTTAAACTTCTGGCCATGGAAGGTCCTGCCATCTGTGACTCACCACTAGCTAAAACAAAGTCACGTCGTAGGTATCTGCCTAATGGAGATGAAAGCTGGATCAGGAATCTTTTATAGGATATAGTGCCTTATCATGACTTCCAGACTTCTCAAAGCGCTTCATCGTACACTAGTGTGAAGTGTACTGACTGTGTATTTTGTGGGCGAAACACAGCAGCCAATTTGCACACCGCAATGCCCACAAACAGCCGGGAAGTGAGTGACTAGTTTTATTTGGGGGGGTTTCGGGCCAGGACACCAGGAGAAACTCCCTTTTCCTTTTGAATGGAATCTTTAACGTCCATCTCAACAGGCAGGTGGGATCTCGCTTTTGTGTCTCATCTGAAGGACGGTTCTTCCGACAATGCAGTGTTCTTCACCTGTACTGCAGTGGAGGATCAGCCTAGACTATGAGGTTGCAATCGTGCTACAAGCAGAGTGGAATCTGAGCACTGTTTTGTATTCCTGTTTAACAAAACACCTTTTGTGCATGTTTGTTTTTGTGCTTCTCCACAATGCTCAAGGTTTTGAATCCACAAATTTTATAAAATCAAGTGAAAGCCTTGAAAGTGAATCAAATAATCAAATAATCGCAGAGTTTTGCATGTGTCTGCACTGCATGTGTCTATCTACACTGACTGACGTTTATCAGGACTTTGTTACAGACATTACCTTGGGCTGGTATATCAATTCCCTGTGACCTAATTCACAGTTAAAGTCTAAAATTATTTTGGCATTTCATTATGGAACCAAATGGGCTGTTAGGAGGTCTATGGGCCCTTAAGGAGCTCTGTAGAAATGAAGAATCTATTTTCATTGAAAGTTGCCCAGCGCTCGTCAACTGGTGACACTTTCTACTCGTTTGTAGAGAGGACAATGGAACATTCTACTGTACACGCAGAGACAAGGACTAACCAACCGGGGAGGGCTGGACACAAAGCAGTCATTATGCATCTGGTACAATTTAATAGGGACTCTTATATAAATAGGATATACTGTACCTCCAAGACTAGACTCTTAGACTTACAGCTGTTTTTACCAGAGTAGTACTCAGCTGGTTCATCAGCCAGATGTAATATTAGTAACAATAATAATAATCCATGCAATTGATATAGAGCCTTAACAAGTCATCAAGAAGTCTCAAAGCGCTTCGCAGAATATACTGTAAAGTTAATTGACTGTATTAAATTGTCAAATGCTCTTGCCCAAAGGGAAAGTGATCCGCCGCCGATCGACTAAAAACTGGGATCCTACTTACAGTGACTAACAATCGGGTCCTCTCGCTTGCGAGGCAAGTGCTCTAAACAATACGCTACAGGATTCTAGTAGCCTCATTAAAATGTCAGGCCCAGTTTAATTTGTCTGCCACATTTGCCTTCAAAATACAATCTCTGCACATAGCAATTATCCATACAGTGCTTTGACTTTATAATAATCCTTGAATGCGATACAGTGCCTTATCACATCAAAACGTTTCAGTTTTCTGCAGTGACTGTGTGTTTTGTGGGCAAATGCAACAGCCAATTTGCGCACAGCGATGTCCCCAAATAGGCATGAAGTGAATGAGCGTGGTTGCCGCAAGCACAATGGTGGTATAAAGAGGTGGTCTCACTACCACCTTCTGATGGCAAATGGGTGGGTTGCCAGCACTGCCCACATCCCGAGGCATTTAAAACAAAAACTTTCATGTAAACGAAACGGCTCAAAAGCTCTTCGAAAGTTAGATTAAAAAAGAAAATTAATCAGCCATGAAGTGAATGTTAATCGGGCAGTTATTTGGCTCCAGCAACTCGTTACTAGTCAAAGTAAATAAATTTTAAAAATAATAATTTGCACTGTTTGTGGGGCACTGCTGTGTGCAACTAACATATACAGTGATTTCACTTAACAGTATATTCTGTGAAGAGCTTGGAGAAATCTCAAAGATGCGATAAGGCGCTACATCAAATGCAAGGATAATTATTATTATTCACAGTTCAGGTTGGCTTTGGGTTTGACGCATCAAAATACAGTCAGGCCCAGCATCAGTTTATTGTTACATGGCTTTTATATCACTTCTTATTGACAAAAGGTATTTGCCTTAATTCATACAAGGAGAAGCCTGGCTTTCAGTGAAACAATGTTATATAGGTTCCATGACTGGTAGAGCCAGGTCACAGAGCTAAGAGTGTATCTTAAATCTTTTACCTCCCGGGAACTGGCTGTAAATCCGCCCCCTTGAAGGGGATGTTCATTCGAGGTCACGAGCAAACTGTTTAAGTTATTTCTCTATAGAACAAAAAGTGCCCTGAAGTCAACACCTCATTTATCAGTCTTAGCGTTTAAAGTACAAGCCTTGGCTGGACTGCAAAATAAAAGTTTGCTGAGGTATGGATTAGGGGTCATGCTGTCAAAATAATGCGGGCAGCTAAGTGACACCATCCACCTGCGTGATTGAATTCAAAAGTTCTTGATACCGTCGATCTGAAGCTTATAAAACTGATGATAAATGGTAAATAATGATAATGGTGATCCTTCCATTTCAATGTCGCTCTTTTTCACATTATCGAAACGTGTCAAAGCCCTTTACAATAGTCCTGTAATAATAATCCTTGCATTTGATATAGTGTCTTATCGCATCTGCGAGACGTCCCAAAGCGCTTCACAGTTATGGATTGAAATGACCAATAATTTTTTTGTTGAGGGATTTTATTATCAGGTGTCTGGAGTAAGGAAATTTACCCAAGGTTTTGACCTGCCTGGAATTGAACCAGGTCTCTCATTTGTAAGGCGAGTGCTCTATGCACTGAACTACAGGACAGTAACTTACTCTCAAGTGTAGTTCTGTTCATTTTGTAGCTGAACATGTCAAACAATTTGCACAGGGCAAGGTCCCACAATTAATAATAATAATTATCTTTACATTTGATATAGTTGCTCAGTCACTCTGCCGCCACTCTCTAGAACTTCATCCCGCAATCCCTCCGCCTCATCCCTTCCCTCGCCTCCTTCAAGACCCATCTCAAGACCCTCCTCTTTGACCGTGCCTTTAGTCACTTCCTTCCACCCCTGCCCTCCACCTTAATAATGATAATAATCCTTGCATTTGATATAATCATCTTTCCCCGATTCTGACCCTCAGCTCGGGTCCGAAAGACTGACTATCCAATGCCTGTCCAGCGACGTGAAAGGCGCTATACAAATGTAATTTTGTGTTGCTTGTTGTTACCACATCTTCAAGACATCTCATCTCAAAGCGCTTCACAGAATGTACTGTAAAGTGAATGACTATATTTCGTGGGCGAAATAGCCATGAAGCGAATGACCATCTCTTATCCTGTGGATTGCAAGCCAGAACACTTAAGAGAAATTCCCCTCTCTTCTCAAGTTGTGCCATGGGATCTTTAACATCCACCTGAACTGGCAGCTGGGCCTTCAATTTAATGTGACTCATCCAAAGAACAGCACTAGAACAATGTGGTACACCCACAGCACAGCATTAGAGTGTCATCCTAGTCTAAAATTTGTTCCCAAAGTCCCAACATGGAGCTTGAATACATAACTTCCTGACTCAGAGGTGAGATGGCCAACCGACTGAGCCAGGCTGACATGCGGCCATCTATTTCTGAATAGAATCCCTGTACATTAATTTAAAAAAATTATGACCAAAATGGGTAGTTTTTTTTTTAATGAAGCTACAATAATATCTTCAAAATCAAGCAATTTTCATTAGCTGCACATTTTGCAATTTAAAGATATAATTTCTGAAAAAAGTGTTGAGTCTGTAGGAAGTACATGGATTCTTACAAAACCGTTACCTCTCCTTTATTATCATTACAAGAGCCACAAACTATAGCCAGCCTGTGACAAAGAGCCATTGTAATGCGATAGAAGGGGGTAAGTATCCCTTAAAACTTTCACTGAACTTTAGTGCTAAATGATCGACAGTTTAAAACAGGAATAATAAAGGTACATTTACACACAGAGTTCAGCTCAAGATCCTTATCCTTTATTGCCACGTGACAAGTTCCCATTAAATCCGTGGCTTAGCTTGCCGAACTGATGATTTTACAGTAAAATGCTTTGCAGGGTAGGGGCATAAATATAAAAAAGCACTTTGAAGTCTGAAGGCTCGTCATACTGACTCTGACTGTTTTTTAAGTTCAGTTTGTTTCAGAAGGATTCCCCAAATCTTCGCACAGGATTGGACTTTCATTGCGAATCGTTCATTAAGTGATTTATTAGTTTCAAAATGAGTTAAATCTGCTCATGGGCAAGAACGCAGCAACCTTGTGTAACTAAGTGCATGTCGGGAGACCCAAGTGTATACACCAGATTCCCTAAGGCAAAAAATAAATGTTGGTTGATTGAAAGTCATTTTAATAACAATTTCTTTGGCTCAAGTAACTAAAATGATACGATATGGGCTCTATCCACACAGCCTAGTTTGAAAGGAAGGGAAAGAAACAAGGTACAGCTGATAGCGCAGATACAATATACAGTATTACAATTTCCATTTCAACAACATCTATCTCGTCGGCAGGGTGTCTCAAAGCGTTAACACTGCTGGCTGGGCACCCAAGCTGGGAGTGGGAGGCGAATGATGTGGGTAGAAAAGAGTTGACCAAATGTGTGGCCGCAAAAGTGGGTCTTTAGACAGGAGTTGAACATTTATATCTGATTGTAGCTGAGGTGGACTGCACACCAGATGCACTGAAGTGGATTCTGTCAATGACTGGGCTGCGTTCTGCATGCTGTCCATGGACCTTGCAGTCTAGTGATGTCCCATCAACTGCTGGAAATGCTCTCGAGAACACGTATTGTCTTCCTGTGCCCCATTAAAAGTGTGCCTCAGCAGTGAGCCGTAAAGCGCTGACCAGTGGCTGTTTTTATAACGCAATCTTTTACAAGACATGTCTGATTTTATGGATCATTGCATTATAACAGAGTTTGCTGTATCCTTTGTGTACACCTTTGAAGGGAACCATCCTGAAGTATAATTTTCCATAGGGTGCACAGTCACATGGAAAGAAGTTGGTCTGAGCAACGTCCTTAGTTGCTCCATATTCAACTCTGCCCAATATTAGTCCTAAAGTACTCACCAATGCAAACTTGTTCACTTGGACGTAAAGTTTCTGCACTTCCAGATCAGTCACTAATGCTTCACCTCCAGTACACTCTTTATATATCTCCAGATAGGTCCTCAGCCATTCATTCTGCATCTCCTGAGATGGGTACAGGCTATAGTCTACTTCGTTCACACCTAAACAAAAGCAAGCAAATAAACATGTAAATATTTAACCATTGGACTCGCAAGGCTGATGCTTCTAGGCGACTACAAGTGCAATTGTAACCAGAAGTGCTTGGCTTTCACAAATGGGAGGATTCATTCATTCATAATAATAATAATGCATTTAACTTCCTGCCTTATAAGATCGCTAAGGTGTCTCAAGGAATGCCACAGGATTTAGCGTAAATACGCTGTAACTGTGTATTTTGTAGGTGAACAGATCAGCCAATTTACGTACAGCAATGTCCTGAAAATAACTGTGAAGTGAATGACCGAGTCTGCTGGTCATGGATGGGATTACCAAGAGGTTTTTTTTTGATAATCCATGCAGGCAAGTTTGTCAAACTTGCAATTTAAGTATAATAGTCTTTGTCATTAAGGATTCCTCATTGTCTTTCATCCATACGAGGCTCGACCCTTTCACCCCCCGCCCCCCACAACCCCCCACCACACCAAGTGAGTGCCTGTGTTTTATATAAATAAGTATATAAGTGTCTGAAGCTGCATTGTAACCTCAAACTTGAGTCAATTGCAGTGTTCAGTCTACAAGTAGGAATTTAAAAAATATAAATAAATGATCAATTGGAGATGCATCATGTTAACTGGGATACATGCATCCAGTTACACATAGACGTTGGAGATATCTTTACATTCAACACTTGGTATCGTGAGCATTGGGAGAGTTGGGATTCAAAGCTGATGGGGCGGGGAGGGAGGGGTGGGGTGGTGGGGGGCGGTGGAGATGTGAAGTGTGGGGGGAACAGGAGAGAAAATGTTGAAATCACATAATTGTCAAAACGGACATCCAGCCAGTTGTACAGCACGAGTGAAATCGGACCACACATGGGGTATAAAGGAAGTCATCAGCAGGCTCACTGAAACACATTCCTGGAACAAACCACAGCCCAATTGCCTTCAGAGGCAGTGGTTTTGTACTCGTGTTCCCCATTCCCCCCCTCCCCTCAATTGTTTTAGAAAGCAGGCAGCTTCCTTTTGTCAAGAACGAACAGAGACTGCTGAGGCCAAGTGGTTAATAACGCTTTTTTTTCACACAAAAAAAAAGGAACACAACTCTAGCAATCACCGGCACTATTCATGAAGCTCGGCTCGTCCAACGCACTCAGAATAATTAAAAATAAAATGAGAGATAATGACCGGATGATTAATGATTCACAATTAATGATGGGAGACAACTTGCTGGTGTCACATGTCAGTAGATGGAATGTCACAACAATGTTGCTTGCGTCCGTTATGATGGTGGACCAGAAATTATGATGTTAGTCATAAAGAGTGGGGAGAAAAAGACAATGGATCAATGGACAGCCTCGGCATCAGTTCATCAGGGGGTTAGATTCATAATTACATTTCAAAATGTTTTTAAAAAGCACTGTGACTGAAACGTGCAGCGTTTATGTCACCCGGTTGTGGTGTTACGGAGAAATATTGCCAATCCAGAAACGGTCCTCGAGCTCCAGCTTTGATCTCTCTTAAGTCCTCTCGAGCCAGTTATGGTGCAGAGCTGCCTCTCTGACCAAGACTGAAAAATGAGTCAAAGTTATTGGCAAACTGAGCTAAAGCTGTGTGCTGTGAACATGTACCCACAGAAAGCCGGACTAAGCCTTTACTAAGCTCCTTGTTAGGGAAGACCTGGAATAGTATGTACACTTCCAGTCATTGTATTGGACTAGGGATATTTTTGGCACTGAAGTGGGTCCAGCAAAAGGCAACTAAACTGATGGCTGTAATTAGCCATTGGAGTCCTGAGGCGATCTTGTGGAGGATGGAAACATCCATCTTATTTAAGATCTTATTTCAGCATTCCTGATCCTTAAACTGAACCGCAATGATATGCTCAACCCAGTCACAAATTCTACAACAAAGGAAGGGTGCGGGGGGAGGGAGGGGTGGTGGTGAGCGAGGACTCAAGCTGCGAGACAGTGTTGAACTACTCTCTGAAGATATTGTCAAGAATGTGGAATAGACTACCATTGGAGGCAGTGCGGGCAGATTGTCTCAGCAATTTGAAGAGGGAATTTGATAGCTATTTGAAGAGATTGACAGAGGGGGATAAGAGGTAGTGTAGTGTAGGATTAGTTTTAAACTTTGCTATGAACTGCAATGTAGTGCTTCAAGGCTGCATTATGCGACTCGCAAAATGACAGCAACTCGCATTTGCTATGTAAATGCGAGTTGATGTCATTTTGGAGTCCTGTAGCTCAGTGATCAGAGCACTTGCCTCACAAGTGAGAGACCTGGGTTTGATTTCCGCCAGGCGAAATGTTGGACAAGTTTCCTTACTCCACCCGCCAGTTTACCTAGTCCAGTAGTAAGTAGGAACCTAGTAAGTTATTGGTCGATGGGCGGATCGCTTTTCTGGGGATAATAATCCCTCAAAATTTTTTTTTTTTTTTTGTGGTTTGGCCCACAAATATACAGTCAATTCATTTTATAGTACTTTCTGTGAAATGCTGTGAGACGTCTAGATGTGAAAAGTGCGACAAGAAATGCAAGGATTATTATATTATTATTGTTGTTCGTTGCTAAAATCCTTTTATCTGTTGTAGTTTCCTAAGATCCTATGTAAGACTGTTTCACTCCCACTTTAGCAGTAGTTCTCCTGGCTGGTAGCGTTTCAGAATTTACAATACACCAAACGTTTTACTATTCAGTAATAAACGGCTTGTAATAAACATGATCGTAAAAACGTGGCAAGATAAATTTTGTCCATCAGAGATTATTAAATTTATTTAAGTGATAAAGCCTGTTATGGGGCAGAATAGAAGGCAGTAAAAATTGAACGCTGCTAAACAAATAAGTAAATAATTAAGTAACTAAATTTAAAAAGCTGCGATGGTAAAGTTAAATGCGCTGGGTTTCCACGGTCGGTGTTTAACTCTCAGATCCTGATGGAGCGTCATCTCACTGTAGCCTGTCACCAAACTAAACTACACATTGTGCGCTCAGATACTGTATTTCACCAGAAATACAGCTTCGGAGGACATGAGTTTTACTGGCCATAATTTACGAGGGCAGATCAAATGGGATCATGCGATGTCTGAGTATTGTAACTGAACCCTGTCCCCCTTCCCCCTGGCTCGGGATCAGACTCTGCCACTGTCAAGAGCTCAGGGATGCTATGCCATGCGAAGAGCGCTATGTAAATATGAGTTGTTGTTGTTGTTGTTGAGTTATCTCTACCTTACTTGGAGCTGTGGACAAACTTGCCTATCATTCTCCTGTGCAGTGATCTAAAGTCGCCAGGGTGGCGGTCCGAAACACACAAACTACCATTTATATAACACCCTTCACCCAAGAGTATAGCAGAGCGGCAATATTGGAAGCCAAGCAAAGGAGGAGAGGGGAGGAATTCAAGGAAGGGAGTTCCAGAGGTTAGCAGCAAAGTGGCTGAATGCAATGGGCAGGAAACAGGAAGAGGATTGGGGTACGAGCAGGGAATCCGCTGCTTACCTGAATATTCATTGAAGTGGTTACCAATGTCGTAGGCTTGGTAATTGTAGCCAGTGTATTCATAGTCAATGAACTTCACGTGGCCTAAGAAAGAGTAAACAGATACAGCATGTCAATCACTTTCTAGTTAGTGATAAATATACATTTTTTGAACAGGAGGCGGCTACTTGGCTATTGTATCTGTGCCACAAAAGCACTGTAGTTCTATCTAGGCACCAGCATATTTTCTTCCCAACACAACATATATTTATCCTTGCACTGGATATAGCAGCTATAATAATAATAATCCTTGCATTTGATATAGCGCCTTTCACATCATCGAGATTTCTCAACATCAAAATTACAAAGAGCTTCATTGAATTTACCAAAACAAAAGGTTACTGAATGACCAACTTTACCCAGGAGATTGTTGGGACAGGACACCAGAAGGAACTCCCTTCAGATTTCGAGTAGTGCCACGGCATCTTTAATGTCCATTTGAACAGGCATTAATATTTCATCTGAAGTACGGCACCTCTGACAATGCAGCGCTCCCCACAGTACTGCACAGGAGTGCTTGATTTTTAAGGCAAAACTAGGACTTGGAACCCACATCCTTCTGATCCAGAGGCAAGAGTGCTACCAGCCTGAACCAGCCTGACTGGAGGAACTATATGGTATGAGCAGCTCAAATACATCATGCTCTTTCACACATCAAAGCTGTGTAAGTGTGTGTGTGGAGGGGAGAGTCTCTCAAAGAAAAATTCACTATAATGTACAAGAATTGCGTATATGCTGTACAATGGTATGGGATCTGAGTGAAGGCACGGATAGAGAAACATTATGCTTTAACAGCTGAGTAAATGATTAGGTTTAGAATGGATGGATGGCCTAACTGCACAGTTCATTTCCTTTTAACATGACTGCTCATTCTGATTAGATACTGCATTGTATATAAACAACGGCTGGGAATGTCCAGGCTAGCTGTTCACAAGTCAGCTCTGTCTATGGGAGATTCATTCAACCAGTGATGATATGCAGACACAATGAACACACCTCAATAATGATAACAATCCTAGCAATGCCTGTTTCGATTGGAGTATGATGAACATTTGTCTATGTTTAGGTCATTGTGAAAAATTTGCATTCTCGGGACTGGAGGGAGTCACCCTCCATAACAACACTCGGAGGCATGGTCACCCATTCTGAATCACATCACTAATGTAGCCCCCTTTCCCCTCACCTGGGCTGGGCTGAGGTGATTCCACTGATGCACATCACTAATGTTACTACACACTACCTGCACTGAGAGAGTTGGTATTTATTCAGTACTGGAGTTCCCTTCATAATAAAGAGAACAGACGTACTCTTTTATTATATGTGACAATAGTACTGTAGTACTTGCATTTGATGCAGCGCCTCGTCACGTGATCATGACGTCTCAAATTGCTTCACAGGATTTTATTGTGCCATCTCATGATTGTGCATTAATAGGCAATTGTGGCAGTCAATCTGCGCACAGCAATGCCCCACTTTCTATGAAGTAAGAATCGATTTATCAATTCTATCTTGGTTGGCCAGGACACAGGGAAAAAGTACCTTCTCTTTTCCAGTGGCATTAGGAGATATTTAACGTCAACCTAAACAGGCAGACGGGATCTTGGCTTAATGTCTCATCCGAAAGATGGAACCTCTAACAATGCTGGGAGCGTCAGCCTAGACTTTGAGCTCAAAGTCCACATGTGCAGCTTGACACCATAACCTTCTATGTGAGGAGTGAGAGTGCTACATAGCTGACCACTGAGTTTGCGATTCACCTGGAGGATTGCTGACCTGGGAAAAAGACTCTTTTCTCTTAATTTTCCTCCATTAAAGCGTCAAGAGATTTTTAACATCCACCTAAAACCAGTCAGCCATCCTGTTGATTTACCAGGGGACGATTCCACAACAGTGGTCTCAGGAGGAAACACAACTGCAAGTGATGCAATGTATCTCTTCCCTCTCTGATCCCAACCCCAAGCGCCGGGCCGAAACCCTCATTGTTGAGACGTGAAAGGCGCTCTTTAAATGCAATTTGTTGTTGTTGTTACTTCAATATTGTCAACACATTTCTGTTGGGGAGTTGCTTTCTATGGAGCCAGCCCTGTAGAGCAGTACTACAGTACACTGTGTTACCAGTGGAATCCCCAGCAATGGTCTCAACAGGGAACCTGCAGACAGGCAAGCTTGTGTTGTGCACAGCTGGCACATAGCATTCCTGCCCAGATGGCTGGGGACAGTCTAGACATAGTAGAGAAGACAGCAGGTCTGGCCTGTATTGGTTGGCTGGCTGGCTGGCTGTTCGTAAAGCAATTCTCCTGAGCTCCAGATAATTACACACTCCTTACTCAGAAACCTTTAAGAAATACTGCAAATGAAAATTCCAACGGGATGAGCATGAAGTATTTTACAATAAAAGGCCCAATCCCAACCGTCTTCCCCACACAAGACACAAAACTGCTCTTTAGATCTTAACTTGATAGATTTCTTTGATTTATTTTAATGCAAGAAGACCATCGATGCCCAGATCCTTTTTGTAGCAAGACTCATTGGGCATAAAATTAACTTAAGTTGCTTGCATTTGCTACAGCGTCTTTCAGGACGGGAAGACATCTCAAAGCAGTTCATGGGATTTACAGTAAAGTGGAGTGACTGTGTACTGTGTTGGCAAATGCAGCAGCCAATTTGCCACAGCAATATCCCACAAACAGCTATTTTTATCTGGAAGTCTGTTGGCCAGCACACCAGGAGAAACTCCCTACTCTTTGCAAAAAGTGTCACAAGTTCTATAATGTCTGCCTTAACAGGCAAGACCACGGTTTAATGTCTCATCTGAAGCAAGGAATTTCCAACATTGCAGCACTCAGCAGTATTGCAGTTTCAGCTGAGAAGTATATGAACTCAAAATCCCTGACATGGAGCTTGAACCCGGAAAAGTTTGCTTCAGAGATGAGAGTGCCACCAACTGAGCCAGACATTGTTCGGCTATCTAATTTGCCTGCAAAATATGATTGGAGTCTTTTTGGCGACATGATAAGTATAGTAAATGCAAGAATTCTTATATCTTATTATTCAAGTGTTCCCCTGTGTGAGGGGCACTATATAAATGCAAGTTGTTGTTATTATCGATACCAAAGAAAGTCGAACCATTTTATTAAATTAAGATTGAAAGTTTGAGTGGTGATGTTTCTGTGTGTGTATGTGTGTCTGTGTGGGGAGTGGGTGCATGCACATGGGGGGGAGGCGGGGGGAGGGAGGAAGAGAAAGGAAAGCGCAATGACATCATCCTAATTCAAAGGCTGTGTTTTTATAATAACTTTAAAAACCTACCTTCAGCTTCATTGTGGATTATGTTCTTACACAGTAGATCATTATGGCACAGAACCACGGGGGATTTGATATAGGAAAGGTGTTCTTTCAGGGCTTCGATTTCCCTGACAAGGACGTCGAGACTTGGCACCTCATTCATAACCGTGGAGCTGGGAGCAGAGAGAGAAGGGGGAGATTGGGGGGGGGGGGGGGGGGGGGGGCAGGGGGGCAGGAAGGAAGGGGAAGAGTAGAGGGAAAGCGGGTGGAGAGGGGCAGGAGAAGGGGGTGGAAAAGGTGAAATAAAAAAATAGTTTTAGAGGATGTAAAAGCCATGGCAGATCACACTCAGAGAATACAAGAATAGAGGCTGATGAGGCACTTTGTTGCTCTTGCTTAAGAATGTTTAAGAAACACAAAATAGTAGTTTATATACATGTCGGGAGGACGTCTCAAGGTACTTTGTGCTGCTCACTGGACGCCTGGAGCTGGGGCGGGCGGCTATGGGGGGAGGGTGGGGGGAGTTGAAGAGGAGTAGGGAAGGGGGAAATGATGATTGAAACTGCAGCCAAAAAACAGGGAGTCTTGAGGTGGGCTTTGAATGTGGTGGGGTGTGTATATGGGGTGGGGGTGAGTGGGAACAGGGGCGAGTTGGAGATACTCCGGGATGGAGTTGCAGAGAGAGAATGGCTGAGAGCACAGGTATTGTTTGTCTCATCACTCTCCGAGATTGGAAACTTCCCGCCTCCCACATTAAATGAACAGAAGCTGCTGAAACTGCATATTCATTAGGAGGCAAAAAACAACAAATAACACAGTAAGTTCTGGCAGTGGCTTGCAGAGGAGACTGTGCCAACTATAAATGATTTTACCATGGTTACAGACTACAGGCTTTGTAAGTCCAGTAATACAAGAAACTGGATTTCCTGCAGTGTATTCTCGCTCGCCTCTAAAATGTCCATTTGTTTCTGGTTTCGCCCGACAACCTTACGTGGGAGCTGTGTTAGTCTGCGTAAAATGTATATAAGAACATAAGAATTAGGAGCAGGAGTAGGCCATTCGGCCCCTCAAGCCTGCCGTGCCATTTGATAAGATCATGGCTGATCTTCTGTCCCAACTCTAATTACCTGCCCTATCCCCATATCCCCTAATCCCTCTATTGTTAAAAAATCTATCAGTCTCAGCCTTGAAAATGTTCAAGGACTGAGCATCTACAGCCTTCTGGTGTAGTGAATTCCATAAATTCACCTCAACATTAGTCAGTTACTCTCCGGCTATAGTCTGTGAATCACTTTGAAACGTCTCAACGACATGATAAAGCTTTATGTCAATTGCAAAGATTATTATAGCGTGGTGGTTCTGGAAGGATGAGATCAGATGGGCCGAAGGGCTTTCTTCATCCAAATTCATCTTGTGGTGAGGAGAACGAGAACCTTGAAATGAGTGGCCACCGTCACACCAGCCTAAACGTTCCTCTCCAAAAAAAAAAGTTGTGGCAAATGAAACCCACGCGCTATCACTCGTTCTATTCCATCATAAATACTAGCCGGCAAAGCAACAAATGCTCTGAACTGATTAAATTGTTAATGACTGACTGCACCAGGAAGTGATTACTGTAAATCAAGCTTTCACTTAAATTGTTTGCTTCTGTAGTTTTCATAGCCCATGTTCTGTGCACTGCAGAGCTACACATCATTATTACTGGACAGTCAGTATGTGCATTGCAAACATTATTTGGTCCCCTTCCTGCTGTTATATCTGCAGCATCGGTCAACTGACGCCAACTGTGCATTGCGGTCAGTACAAGACACGCGGTGACTGGCTTGTATCAAGGGTTTAACAAAGACCCTGTTTTGGCGTGAGCTTGGTGGAGCTAACTTTTCCGCATTTTTTCCAGTTGGCGAAAGGAGCTCATGTTCGACCACAAGCAGTTTACAGACAAATGTTGGGTTGAAGAGGAGGGCTGTGACTTTTTTGTACCTTACTAATGCATGGGATACAACACGGTACTATCGAGCTTTCAACCATTCACCCCGTGGCTCTCTGGAGTCCCTCCGCTTTGTCCCCTGCCGCCCCCCCACCCATCTTCAAAACCCACCTAAGACGTTTAGCTTGCGCTTTTGGTGACGTTTTCCCTCCCACCAATATTCCTCAGCTGTCCCCAAAACTGCAGCTCAGGCTCCCAGTCCAGATGTGTAAAGCTCTTTGAGACATCTGTCTGTGAAAAGATGTCTCAAAGAGCTTTACAGCCATAGGAGGAGCTCCTGTGGCTTAGTGGTTAGAGCACTTGTCTTGCAAGCTGGGCAGACCAAGCTGGGGAGATCTATGTTCGAATCCAGGCAGGTCAGGGCGAAACCTTGGGCACGTTTCCTTACTCCACACACCTAATAATAATCCCTCCAAAAAAACCACGATAATAAAATTGGTCATTTCAATCCACGACTGTTTGTGGGACACTGCTGTGCGCAATTGGCTGCCGTGATTCACCCACAAATATACAGTCAATCCACTTTACAGTATATTCTGTGAAGCGCTTTGGGACGTCGATAAGACGTGAAAAGCACTATATCAAATGCAAGGATTATTATTATTATTATTATTATTATTATAAAAGGTGTTATAGAAGTGGGAAACTATTTAGATTGCTGAATCCAAAGCAGTACATTGCTGGGCTTCTCTATTCTGCTCTCTTCCACGACACTGTTTCTGAAGCTTTCAAAGAGCTAAGACGCTTGATATAAAAGAACGAGAGGGACAGATTAACAACATGGAATGGCCGTTTTGTGCAGTTGGTGAGTGACCTAAGGTTGACTGCTTTCCATCGAGGCCGAATGATTTGCTTCGGCTCCAAAACACTGCAGCCCCAACACGGTCTCACCACGTGCTTGGCGGAAACAAGTTTGCTCAGCAACGGAGTTAGTTGCCTTTGGAACATAAACCCGGATTCGGCTTTGCACAAGTATCAAGCTTTTAAGCAACAAGTAAATAAATAAATAGAGAGAGAGAGAGAGAGAGAGTGAGAGAGGCGGAGGACTGATGCACACAGGTTGCTCTTTCAGGATTATAGAAGTGGCCTGACATTAGCGAACCAATTACACGGTTGTTTGCTTCTTTATGTACTTCCGTCAAACTCCTTTTAGGAATTTTATTATAAGACTGCTACAGTGTTCAAATGCACACACACACACACACACACACACACACACACACACACACAGGCTTGGCCATATATTAATATGACTTACTGATCAAACAAGAAATCTGACACTTTTGTTGATGATATTGGTCGTGCATCGCGGGTATTTCGAAATAAGCGCCTGATACACCTCACATCCTCGCATTCGCCCCCCCATCCTACCACCGCCTCTCCCCCCCCTTCCCCTTCTCCCTGCATACATATTTTCAAGCGAGGTTAAAGTTATGTCGAGATTCCATCGCCCCGCAAATGACCGCAATAAATTTTATTGAGGAAAAAAGAGGGACGACAAGGTTTGCAAGAGAAACCCAACGTATAATTTTTACTCAAAGAAACTTATTTACAAGGCAGCATGCTAAGGTGCCCATCAGACTTGCCAGACCAGCAGTTTATTACTAGTGTAGCATAGCAATTATTTCACCGGCTGATATTATTTTTCTTTCTGCAGCAAGTGAATCAAAGCATCTTAGCATGTCATGCGTTTGCTTTTAAAGGCACAATATAACGTAACCTGCTGTGTGAGCATTGTTCCTTGACCTGGTCGACCTCATTACTTTTTATGCTTTCTCTCCTACCCCCTCGCTCGCTAGCCAACCCCAACCCCACCCCCACCCCACCGCCTCACCCCTTTGCTTTCACCCCATTGAAGAGAAAAATGGCAGACAGCAATTAAAACTTTCAAAATGTTTGCAGTGTTTATATTTGGGACAAACATAAAAAAAAACATATTGTACGCTGATGTCTTGCAATTCAACAGTGTCTACCCACGTCAATGGAATGGGAAATACACACAAAAAATATCCCTTTACACATTCCCACCCTCTCCTCTGTCACTCTGTCTCTCTTTGTTCCCACCCACCTCCCTCCCCGTAGCAAAATTTATACACACAACCACCAAGGTTAATTTTACAATCAAACTAAATCGGATCTGGTATGAAATTGGGTTTCCAGCCAGAATATCGTTTTGCTAAGGAATCCAAATCACCCGGCAAATTTCATTTTAACTGGTGAAAATTTTAACCCAGGCATTAAATGCCTTCGAGGGCCAGTTTACAATGCGTTTCCCATTTAACCCTTGCAACACAGATCACCGATGCTGCAAAGCAGCTCTTGGATCAACCTGGCAGCTCGGTGCTGGCTGTGATGTGGTGCCGAGTGACCGACAGCCACTTAACTTCATTCAAAGCTGCTTTAAGTTATTTAGAAGCAATTTTAGGGATGTGCCCAGGAAAAATTCCCATTATTTATGTTGCAGTCCTGGCTTGAATTGTTCTGGTTTTTACAGTGAATTCTTCCAGTTAACCAGTTTCCCAGTTAGGGAAACATTATCACAGGATTGATGCGGATGGAGAAGACTCTTCAGCCCATCTGATCTAATCTCTCTAGAACCTCCACCCGCCTGTTCTCCCATCATAGCAACAAACTCCTTTTTAAATAAGTCAGCCAGCAACTTAACCAGTTTTTGCGTGGGAAAAACGTTCACCTTAACATGTTATGAAAACACAGAACTATGGAAAATGTTTAAATTTAACCATAATTTATTTTGGCGGATTCGTTATTCGTTTCCCCGAATAAAAACTGAACAAATGAATATTACCTGATGGTTTTCTCTACCAATTATAATGCCTTATCAGAATATCGAGATGTCTCAAAGCCCTTCACGGGATATGTAAAATGTAAAGTAGGGGGACTGTGTATTTTGTAGCCAATTGAGGCAGCCAATTTCTGCACAAACAGCCATGGGGTGATTGACAAATTGTATTTGGGGGATTGTTGGTCAGATCATCAGGAGTAAAGCCCTTCTCTTTTTGAATCCTATTTGCCATAGGATCTTGGGTTCCAAGTACCAATGTTAAGCTTAGAACCCAATCTTCTGACTCAGAAGCAACAGTAATTTCGGTCAACTTCTTCCCCCTCCCCACTGGCTCGGCCTCGGGATCCGTTAACAGGAAGCGCACTGAGATGCCGTTCAACGTGGAGGGCGCTATATAAATCCAAGTTGTTGTTGTTGTTGTAATACCTTTTGAGACAGGCTGACACCCTATCTAACCAATGGGGCTGAGTTTATGGATCCAAATCACTGCATTATAACAGGGTAGGACTTTATGTACAATCCAATCCACTCTCCATACACTTCCGCATATATACACACACTCTTTATCACCTTATAAAGAAATTGCCTTTCAGAGATGCCAAATAAGCTCATGTATTCTTTCATAGGCCGTTTATGTAGCACACTTTCCCTGCATTTATTTTTCTTCTTTCAAAAAAAAAACTTTTTTCATACAAAGTCATAGACTTTTCCACAATAAAAGAAGGATGTGTTTTTATTATAATTACAGATAAAAGATGTAGGAGGCACTGTGAGTAATAAACCTGTATCTGTATTCCATCCGTTATATCTGCATTTATAAATAGGTGTTCCTTTCATCCTGGTTGCAACACAGTTTTTTAAATAAAAATTTATGCCTACATTTTGCTCAAGGGCGTTTCATGTTTGTGAAGCCGCTCATTAACAGGTACCGGCTGTTAAACCCGTCGCCTTTCGTTCAAACTACTCAGTCTGACTGCCGTACAGTAAAAATGTGTCATACTCAGGAATATTAAGTGCATATTAATAACTGGGAACAGCAGGTTATCAAAAAGAAGCAAAGTAGCTCCCAAACCCATTATTTCTGAATTTAAAAAATATAGATCTTTTTGCCTTTCTGGGATAGTAATCTTTTGGTATATTTTTGGAGTAATTGTTTCCATAAATTGGCATGCTTTGGCTCAAGCTCTTCATGAATATACAGCCTTATGGGAACCCCACTCCTCCAAATAATACTTCCATTTGAGTTTCAATAATGAGCTTTACATATAGGTATGCTCTATCACATCACAAAGTGGATGAGTAAAAAGACAAAGATAAAGACAGGAAGAGAGAGAGAGAAATAGCAGATTCAAAGAGACAAAGAAAGAGGGAGAGAAAGAGAGAGGAGTGAGGGAGGAAGAGAGGGGGGTAGCAGAGATAGACTTGGACAGAGAGACACAAACAGACAGTGGCCGAGAACGAGACAAATAGTCAGAAGGCAGACACAGACAGACAGAAACAAGACAGAAAAATACACATCATAGTTTAAACAATGAGACAGCAATAATTATTCTTCACTCCTGGGTTTCCCTAGTAATCTGTAGGCAGACTAAACAACACAGTTCTCAGAAGCTTGGAAGTTTTTTTTATTGTCAGAATAAAGGTCTCTGAATACCATGGGTTTAAAGATGAGTGAGCTCTCTCTGTACCCCAGACACATTACCCTACCAGAGAAATCTTTGACATAGCATCCTCCCACACAGTACAATACAATGCAGTTCAGTACATGGGCCTCAATTGACAAAACTAATAAATTTGACCAAAATTTTGTCAATTACTCCTCGTGATTTGCTCCAGAAATCCATACCACGCAGCACCTTACATATCCAAGATCCATTTATTTAAAGCCAAAGGAAGACTTAATATTCCACGTGGAAGCAAATGGCTAAGAACCGATTTCTGTTTCGGAGTGGAGGTACGTGTTGGTTGTGGGGGTGCGAATAGAGGGAAACAATGAAAGATTGGTCACTAACTAGAAATTCTGTAAAGCATCTGTTAGCAGTTACTGCACTCCCTAATCTCATCTGTCCAACAGGTCTGAAAGGGGAGGAGGGCGAGACGCAGGTATGTGCAGGAGGCTTACAAGCAGAAAATGAGGATTAATCTACTCGATGAGCAATCTATCTTACTGCATCACTGTCTAGTCTCCCCCACATACCACAGGCTGCTCAGTCTAAACGAGTGCATCCTGGGAAGACGAGCTTAAAGTGCCAGGACTGGATGGGTGGTAACGGCAAAACTAGCATCTCAGAGCCCCGAGATTGAGTCGGATCTTTACACATATCTACCACCAAAATGTTACACAGTGGCCACAGTTTGTGTGGAGTCTCCCCAGATGAGGAATACATTTTTCCAATGAAGAATACGTTTTGGAGACCAATAATATGTTCAGCCACTTCCCTAACTAATCTTGTGTTTAGGCAGCAGGAGTCCTCGGCAGTGGGTTCCAGGCTTCCAGTTCAATCCTGTCCCATCTAGGAAAAAAACACCCTGAAACATTAAATCAAACTGCACGGTAGTGACTTGCCAACCGATGAAGGGTCGGAAGGAGAGAGATACTTTGGCTTAACAGGGTACTTCCTCTGTGAGTAACAAACACTCTTGTGGGATTTGGGCGAGTGCCCATGTTTGGCATTGAAGCCCTGCGGCACTTGTGGGAAGCACTTCAATTCCTGTGTAAGGAATGCAGCCTGGGCATCTTGGGAATGTTGGAGAACTGAAGCTCTGTGTCCCATGGAAAATTACCGCTGCCCTGGTAATTTTACAAGCGGTATCTATGCACAACAGCTGAAACAAAAGAATGAGAGACTTGTGCCTTCTTGTTCTAGTGTTTTTTTTGTGTGAGGCTTGTGTATTCACAGCGTTAGTTGAGAGGCTGCTGCAACTTCCGAAAAGGCTTCATTCGTCATTGGCTGATCTTGTTGTTGTGTTGTTGTTGTCTCTAATGAGAGAAAACGCTTTGGTCTCAGAGGTTTTCAGTCTTGAGGTGGATATTCAGTCGCGACAAGAATAAAGCACCTTGAACACCCAACAAAACTGATCTACCCATGACACATATCCATGCATTGCACCAAATAGACCCAGCATGATTCAATGTGCCTTTTACATAGGACGACCACTTTGAAGGGCCTCATCGTGGATTGCCGTGAAAGGGATATGTGGAAGGGGAAATTTGAGGATGTTGAGCAAAGGACCAGACAAAGAGAATTTTAACTGAAGGGAGAGCAGACACCACACAAAGGAATTTAAATCTCTATATCTCCCAGGTCGAACGTTAAAGACACGGTTTGAATAGAAAATTGAGTTTTTCCAGATCAGTGCCCGGTCGACAATCCCCCAAATAAAATTGGTAACTCACTCCATTGCCTAACGCATTTACCCACCCAAAAAACAAACCACTTTACAGTGCACCCTTGTGACGCGCTTTAGAACATCCCATTGATGTGATAAGGTGCAATATCAAATGCAAGGATTTTTATCCTTAAAAGACACAGTCACTACGCTTCACAGCAATTCCTGTGAAGCATTTTGAGTCACTAAGTTGCCAAAGTTCAGTGACTGCGTCTTTAATAATAATAAATATAATCTTTACATTTGATATAGCACCTTATAATACTGTTTCAAATGTAACGATTTATTATTTATTAGCACAAGAGTATATTTAGCAATGGGTTTTAGTATACTGGTTGCTTTGAATGGTACAATCTTGATTTGTTAAACTTGGGGAGCTCCCTGAGTGAATCAAGCCATATACCAGTGAGGTGCTACATGCAATGACTGAATCCCTTGTGCTTGCTGCACAAAAGCCTCATTTTGTTCACTCACTCATAGTTACTCGTAATGTAAACAACAAAAAAAACACCAAATTATTTCCAATTCAAACAAAACTTTAGATTGAGAGCAGACTTTGAGGTGGCGTGATAAAGCGCTGCATCAAATGCAAATATTATTAGGTAGCATTGCAGATCTTTTGAAACAACAACAAAATTACATTTATAGAACGCCTTTCATGTCGGGAGGACAATCATTGAAATTGTTGGCTAGGACACTGGGAAAAACTCGTTTCAAATAATGTCACAGATTTTTGAACTTCCACCTGTACAGGCAAACAGGACCACGTCTCATTCGAAGGACAACACCTCCAACAATGCAGCTCTCCCCCAGCACTGCAATGAAGCATCGTCAAAGACTGTGAACTCATTGTCTCAATGTTATTCACAACAATGCAGACCAAAATGACAGTGATTTGCCAGTGAAGTTTATGTAGCCATAGACCATGATAAACTTGGGTTAAAAACAGCTGACTGGAGCCATGCAGTAGGACATTTATTGAATTGGATCAATATGATTGACTCTTTCTTATCTGCAGTTACCACGAGTTATCCAATTCCTCCCAGTCAATGGACAATTGTTTTTTACTCAAATGCCTTTCAACCAGGTTTCCTCTGTGGAAGTACCATTCGTGGAGGAATGAATAAAGTGTGTTGGGAGAAAAAAAATGTTTGTTGCTCAACCATATCTCATTTCCAAGAGATATAGATCTTCAGAATGTCTGGGAAACAAACACTGGGTTTTCCAATGAGGCTGAGATAAAGCAAATCATCCATTCCACCCCCTTCTCATACTCTATAGTTTTCTCTCTCACCCTGTGTCTCCACCACTACCTCCTCTGTTTTGCTGCTTGACTCAATTTTCCCTTTACCACATGCTCTCCGATCCCTGGCCTGAGTGACTGCTATTCACCTGGGTGCCTTGACAGTGAGTGTTAGCAGGTAATAGATTTCTCCATGCCTCGGTCGGTGGCATTTTTGCCTTTGAGTCAGAGTATCGGGGGGTGCAATCCCATATCTGGTCTATGAATTTACAATGTTCAGATGTGGGGCTGAGCCAGCAAGCTTTCAATGCGCATATTGGGTTTATTTGGGCTGATAAACGTTGTGCGGGGGCACACACGCAAAAATCGCCCCATGAAGCAAACCCACATTGTAATGAAGTATATCAGAACTGGATTCTACGGCTGCTAATTTAAATGGAAAAAAAAATCAGATCATGTTACAATGTAAATTGAGTCAAAGGAAGGCTGTATATTCTGACTCTTGTAAAATTCAATTAACAATTTCACTTTTGTGCAATATTTAATTGACCCATAAAAAAATAAATTGGTTAAACAAGACCTTTTGGCAAACACGAACAGGATCAAAGGAATGGGTGAGAGCATTTACTTTTTTTGGAACTTTTTTTTCCAAATTTCTAACACGCTTCATGCCAACATGTGATGTGAAAGCCTCTCTTAATATTGACCTTTTGGAACAATGGTTTCTTGTGTTCTGTGTTACAAAGAGACGGATCTTGAAACCAAAACATGCTTTTGTTGGGCTGCAATTGTTGGAAGCTTTTCCGAACAGGTTCTCGTACAATTGTTGTTCCTCGAAACAGTGGAAAATAACACTTAAATAATCCATAAACACACACAAACAAACACACACACATACTTTCTCTCAATATGGCATATCCAGTAACAACAACAACATTTTACATTTAAGTAGCGACGTTCATGCCGAGAGGGTATCTCAAAATAATCCCTATTTAAAAAGGGAGCTGGGGAAGCTAGGGAGTGGAAGGAGAAGAGCTCATGGATTTTAAGGTAGGGATGAGGTGGGGGCAGAATTACTGGACACTCAGTCCTATCATCAGTGAGGTGGAATGGGCAGAAGATGGGAATCAGCCGGTGATTGTGGAGTGGAAGGGGGGCAGGTGATTGCAGAGGTAGAGATGGGATGTGACCATGCAAGTATTTGTAAATGAGTGGACCTCGATAACTAAGAAGGACCCGTTTCCTCGCCCCTCCTCAGCTCTCAAGTTTGTACGCAGATTTTATATACATTACACACATTACATATTTTGGTTAGATACGTTACATACAAGTATGAAATGACATAAGGTCACTGGTCAGCATATTGCCTGATCCTTCCAACAAATTGTACAGAATTGGCCCTGTACAGAATCTGCCCAATTAATTTCCTCTCCTGTGAGACGTGAAAAGCTGAACATAACATCTCCCCAGAAGCAAAACACTATGAAATCTCTCCCTGAACCTCCTCTCACTCCCCATACCCCACCAGCCCCACAAGGAAAACCAAGTAAAACCTTACAGTTCTGAATCTGGAAATATATTGTTCCGCACCAATATGGTAGCTGCCATCTGGCTGCTCTAATCCAGGGCTGTTGCATGTCCACAGTCATCCACCAGGCCAGTGCTTATTCTCAATAGCTAAAAAAGATCCGAAGATCTGGTTCTTATTGATCACAATAGTATTCTCTCTAACTGTAATCAATGTAACACATTTTACAATTATACAGTGCCTTTCCTGTTGGAAGGTCATCTCAAAGGATTTTACACAACTGATTGAGCATTGAATCATTGAGCCAGTGGGTGGGAGGGGAAGGTAGATGGGAGATAGGGGCGGCGGGGTGGACGGAATCGAAAAAGACTGAAACAACAGTCAAAAAGCAAAGTCTTTGAAAAGCAGGGAAGAGGCGAATCAGATGGACTCTGGGATGGAGTTCCAGATGTTTACTTTATACAACTGCTTCATTGGATTTAAGTATCCTCTTTATAAGGCAAGCTTTGCCCAGGTTCCCCCCCTCCCCCCCACCCCACCAGCTCAGACTGAAGTCCTGATTTGTGAACGCAAAGCACAGTGTTGCATTGTCTGTCCGTACACACTGCAGAGCATAGGTTGTCCCCAGCTCTCCTGGCTTGAGCGCTCTGGAATTTAATGCCTGCTTCTCCCCGGTTCGCCTTTTCAATGCTATCTCGGTAACACAGAACACACTGGCTGCACGCTATTCCCACACCCACTGCACCAGCTCTGGGGGATAAGAACAGTACAATTGATAGAAAAAAAAACTATTCTTATCCATAGGTTCCCACCAGTGTGCAGCTAACAATTTCCTGGGCTTTATCTGAGAACAAATGCCTTTGAAAACCGAAAACAAGACGTCCCAACCACATTGTTGAATTCACTAGATTGGCATTCCAGATACATTGCTATGTCCACTGAATTAATCTGCTTCTCCCGTCACTTCAGAAACACAGCCTCGCGGGCTCCGCTTAATGGGATTCAGGGATGATAATTGTTCACAGGATACTTCACATTTATTGATACAGTTTACAACTTGGCGCACTGTCTTTATATTTTGCTTTGATCACTTTGATCTATTGTGCTGCATATTTTTGTCCCTCTTCCGCACACGCAGAGCATTATGAGACCGCTTAAACAAAGGGCAAACGTTTTACGGCGGATACCGTTGCAACTTAAAAAAACTTTCTCCCTAACAAAAAATTGAGAGTGAATAGTTCAAGTTATAATAATAATCATCCTTGCATTTGATATAGTGCTTCATCACGTCTTCAAGATGTCTCAAAGCGCTTCATAGAACATACTGTAAATTGTAGTGTACTGTGTATCTCGTGGGCGAAATGTTATAGATGGAATGGAAGCCGGGGGTATGCGTTCAGTAAGTGTGTTATGGGAAGTGGTGATGTGACGTGAAACCCAGTAGCCTGGCTGTTTTCAGGGGTATGTTGAAGATTCCATAAAACTGTTGGAAAAGGGACCAGAGTTCCTCTCAATAATCCGGCAGATACAAAAAAAGTCTCTCACTGTTTGTGGGACATTGCAGTGTGCATATTCACTGATGCATTCAGCTGCAAACGCACCGCCTGTTAAGTATTTTTGAGACGTTTCGACATGTTGGGAACTGCGACAAATGTAGGTTTTTTGTTAAAAAAATACACAACATCCATGAAGAAAGTCCTAACATTCCCTGGAAATCGGAATACACCATTCTCTGCGAGCAAACAAATCGAATACATTCAAACCAAACGGACTACTAAACAAACAATTAGTTACAATTCAAACACAGGCCAGCTCTGTTGTACTACGCTGCTTTGAGTCCACAACATTCAGAGGCTGAATTATAAACAGGACCATTAGAACAGGAAGGAAGCTGCTGTTTCCAGCGCTTGCTGGGACGTCGATAAACACTCGGAGACCCCCTGTGCCTGCACGCTATGCAGAGGAAGCCCACCATCCATCGCGTTATCAGTGGCAGAGCCGGGGGGATGGGGGAGATGATCATAAACAGGGTCTTTAATCGTAATCTAAGAAAATGGTAGGATGGGGCAAGTGGAGGAATGGGGAGGGGGAAGAGATTTCCGAAGCTTCGGAAAGTAGTGGCTGAAAGCATGGCTGCCAATGGTAGAGCCAGCCCAGCGGAGGTAACTGCCAGGTGTGCAAACCGTGTGGTACCCATGGTTCATGGTACACTTTAGAATTGATCACATTCTGAGTCAGACAAGGGACTCAATAACATTCTATACTATAATATTAAAAAAATCTGTGCAATTTTAATTCTTGGGAAAAAAAATGACATCACACCAGTGTATAATAGAGACACTTAGTCACTGAACTGTAAAGCTGTCTTCTTTCATTCAGACATGATGTCAGTCACTCACATCTTAACAATGTTCCTGCCATAATATTTTAACAGGCATGTGATCACACATTTCAGAGCTGTATGATTCCACACACACACACACTACATACCATAATAGGACTGCATTAGAAAATGCCATGAATATGCTTTGGAATAGAAAATAAAAACGCTGGATTGCTGTGGTCAGGCCATTTAAAGCCTTTCTTTGCCTGGGACAATTCCATTTCAGTCTCACAGGAGGAGGCATGGAAAACAGCTCCAAGAATCTGGAAAAGTTACAGCAGCACATAAGGGACTTTTGAATTCCACAGCAACACACATACACACTGCAGAGGAATACCAACCACAGATGTTTAGAACTCAATACTCAAGTGTCCCACACCATCCAAACTCACTGGCACCTTTCGAGTGCAAGATCCTATTGATAATGCTAATAATAATCCTGACATTTTTATGTGGCTTTTCACAATGGGAGAATGTCTCAAACCACTTTATACAGCATAACACTGTAAACGGACCAATTTCCACAAGGCGAAGTCCCACAAAGATCCCAAAAAAGTGGATGAACAATATTAGCTGGGGGAGGGTCAACCTAGACACAATATGAGTTCAAAGGCTTGACCCTCAACCTTCTGACTCCGAGTGAGGAGAGCTACCGTTTGAGCCAGGCTGACACCTGCTAGCTTGCAAAATATTTTCACGCTTTCAAATGAGCGCACACATACAACCCTCACCCCATTCATTTCCAAAGTTAGTGTTAGAATGCACGAAAGGTGTCTAACTGCAAACGATTTGTTCGCTCAGCCTGCCTTTGGCCTGCGTTTGATTTTTTAAAAAACAAAACTCAAATTAGAGCTGGACATTACTTATGACCGTGCTTTTTTAAAAAAAAGTGCACCAAAGTAAATTGGAAACCAATTGATTCTGACTGCTCAGGACAGATGGCTGTTTAATGAAGGTGACCAGAAGGGCAGATTTGGTGTTAATTGACAGTATAGTTAAACCGTAATTGAGGGGAATCAGCTTGACTGGAAGATGAGGCCACATTTCCAAATGCTTGATTCGGGCTTCAGCTATAACTGGTTATACAGCCATGAGTCTTTCGTACGCAATATTTGCGGTTTCATGAATTTCGACCCTTTCCCTTTAAAACAAACAATCGATCACAAACACTTTGTAAAGTCCTGGACAATTCTCGGCTTGGACCAACCACATGTGACTTGTCACGAAGCTGACCACTCGGCTCTCCTCAAGTCCACTCTACCCATTTGGCTTGCAGAGTTAACGATTGTTAATAATCTACTATTAATAATACTTGCTATCCTAATGGAGAAGGGTGAGCGTTCACCATTTGCACGTGTTGTAAATGTGTCAAATTATTTCTATCCATCTCGATGGAAGGGAAGTTCAAAGATAATTATTTTGGGCAGTCGGTTGTCTGATACACACGTAAACTGTGTGCAATGATAACAATAATATTTGCATTTGATGTAGTATCTTTTGATATTTGCTTTCAGAGGTCTCAAAGTGCTTCAGAGGATATACTGTAAAGGGAATATGTTGGATGGAAGCTATGCTTAAGGGAATCCAAACCAGACTGAGACTTCCATCAATTTATGCAAAATTTCCCATTGACTGGTGCAGAGTGCAAACTCTCAACCCAATGTGTGTGTGTGTGTGCGTGCGGGGAGTGGAAGGAGAGAGAAATACACATTGCTTATCAAATCCCAGAAAATACTACTGTACTAAATAGCACTCTTCACATCTTCTAGACATCTCAAAGTGCTTCACAGAATATACAGTAAAGTGAATTGACTGTATATTTGTGGGTGAAGCTAGGTTGGAAAGTGCCTAGTGTGTGGGGCCTGCAGAGTGTGCGTTGTGGTAGTGCTGGAGTTTAACCAGCCCAAACTGTCTGGCGAGCTTCTTGCTACTTGTCAAGGCTTTGGCTTGCAGGGTTAACGGGATGATTGTTAGTTGTGGCTGCCCAATGGATGTGCGTTTGAGGCAAAACATTACTTTTGAGCTTCCCCTAATATATACTTTATAATATTAATATCAATCAATCTTTACATCTGATACATTGGGAAAGAGTGCTTGACAAAATGTAGTGACTGAATTTTCGTAATGAACGGAGAACAGACAAGTTTGGCTGAATGACATTTTCCCCAAACAATACAAATACAATACAATTCCCATTACAAATGGTCTGGTTCTTCAATAAGTCCAGCCTCACCCACCCTTCCGGGTTGTTGATGCCTCCCGACATTAAAGGCGCTATACAAATGTAATTTTATCGCTGTTGTTAATTACTTATGGATACAAAAAGGGTTCCTGGTGTCTGAGGAAAAATTCCCTTTCCACAACCACCCCCACCCCTCCCCACTCCGCCCCAACCCTGCACCTTCCTGCTCCACTGCCGTGGCATATGTGTGAGTGAAATATCCACTTCTCCTCTCAGTTTAACATTAAAGCTTGACACAGCTGCTCAATAACTCTCTGTGTCAGTGTAATAGGTGTATTAATTTACTTGGGCCGTTGGTGGGGTTTTCACAATATGATTTTTTTGGCAGCACAATAATCATTTACAATGTGGTCATAATCACGCCATCGACTCGAATTTAAAGTGAAGCCCGGGGACTTAAAGTGGGTATAACAAAAATTGTTATTTTTCCATAAGCCACATCTGGGCAAATGATATATTTTACATAGCAAAAATGGTTTGGAGTAAAAATGACACTCGTACCTTTATTTGCATTGAGGGATATACTTTACGGGGTACAGACAGTGGAGTTTCCAAACTTTACCCCCCCCCCCCCACCCCTACCCCACCCCCCAACCTACATTTGAAGCCACAATCACTAGCAACTTCTCAACATCACTGAAGGGGTTTACATAGTAAGCTAGCCACACACACACACAGGGGAAGTCAGCTACATATACACACTGGGGGGCACTCGATAGTCCGAAGGGTCGATAGTCTGAAGGTTCGATAGTCCGAACAAACAAATTTCCTATAGCCAGGGGGCGTTACCGCTCGATAGTTCGAACCGAAAATGAAATAAGGTTTGTTAATCTGAATGTTTCCATCTATAGGGTTAAGGTTAGGGTTCGGACTAACGAACCTTCGGACTAATGAATCTTCGGACTATCGGGTGGTAACCATTCACACTCTCACTTATGACAAGATAGCAAATGCACACTTCAGCAAGATAATACTACACAAACCTTGCATTTGCTAGAGAGCCTTATCATGTGGGAGAGAACACCTCAGGGATTTAGTGCAAAGTGTAGTGACTGTTTATTTTCTAGGCACACATCTGAAAGTGCACTTTCCCCCAGCATGACAACAACAACAATAAATTACATTTGTATAGCACCTTTCATGTCATCCTAAGGCCTCGACAGTCAAAACCTGGACAGTCAAAGATTTGCGACTGAACCTGGAGATTGGGGTGGAGAGCAATGAGGATGGATAGTGATCAAAGGCACGGTCGAAGAGGAGGGTCTTGAGAAAGGCCTTGAAGGAGCCAAGGTGGGGGGAGCAGGTTGAAGGTACTGTATAATGAAGTTCCAGAAAAAATAGTCACTGCACTTTATGGAATATCCTTTGAAGCACTTTGAGATGTCCTCCCGATGTGAAAGAGGCTGTTTCAAATGTAAGGATTATTATTATCTTGTCATCGAGAAATCTCAAAGAGCTTCAGATCGGAAAGGGGGTGGCGGTGGGGGGGAGAGGGCGCGGGGCAAAGTAGGAGGTTTAGAGAAGCAATAGGGAAGAGTAGCCTCATGCAACATGACACTTTACAGGGATTTCATTACACCGTGGCTCATTTTAAGTGAAAATTAATTCATAAAAGAGCCAAACCTTATTACTTACGGTCACTTCTTATTAATTTACTCGGCAGCCGGCAAAGGTAAAAACGACAGCATACAGCGCAGAATTACATTTTCTGATTATTACAATAAATGGATAAAGCAGGGTATTTTATCACATCGATCACACGGGCTGTGAGATGTAGTCAATTCAAACCCCACCCACCCAACCCGCACTCTCTCATGTTAAGGCCCTGTAGTTATTTGTGTAATAAATTCAAATCATTTCAGGGATATTTGTAACGTAGGATAGTCTTCAGCAATGACCTTTAAACAGTCTTGTAAAATAATGATCTAATTATGAGCAATAAGCTCAAAATCAGCTAACAGATGAAAGCTGTGCTGTGACGATTGCTTTGGCTATATTTATCCCATTAATGAAATATAATCAGAGGCTGGAGCAAACCAGTGGCGCAATATTACAGACAGGACGGCAACAGGATCGCTCTGCCCAACACATGATAATGTACAGCACCGCCAACTGGTCTGGGGGCAATGCACATTGCAAATCACCGGAAGCCATAGCAAAGCTCGCAGTTAACGGCGAACACTGTTAATATTGGTAGTTCATAGCGTCTCGATGATCCGATAAGGCACTATATCAAACGCAAGTATTATTATTATTATCCATAATAATTATGATTAGATTATTAATAACGGGGACCATCACAGGTGGACGTTTAGATCGGGCAGCCAGCCTCACAGCGATCATGTTTTGTAATTGAGAAAGAAAGGGTTTTCTCCTCAAGATACGGGTCAACGAATCTCATCAGCAGCCATCCCCACGGGTAGACGCAGGCTCGCACCAGTAAATTGGAGTGTATCCAAAGCATCCTCAGGGGATGCCTTTCTTGTAGATACATGGGAATGCCCGCTCACCACATTTCAAGCCACTTCCAGCCGGGCCAGACTATGTCACACAGGCTGAGGTATCGGGCAGTTTTGCTGCCCATTAATAGTGAATAATCCCCTTCCTGGAGGATCCAAAAAAAAGCTGACTCGTCGATGGATGCAACTGAACCGCGTTTGGAGAGGGGTGATGGGCTACCTCTTCCGTATGAGAAAGCTTTGTGCCAGTCTGGCTCACTGGGTGAGTGTGTCAGCCTGGCTCAGTCCGTAACACTCTCGCCTTGGAGTCAGAATAGTAGGTTCAATGGTTTCAAAAAGGAGAACAAGCCGTTTCCATCTGAACTCCATACCATATGCTTGGAAACAAAATGAATCACTGAATAAATAGTGCCAAGAATAACCCTTGCATTTGATACAGTGCCTGATCACATCATTGAGACGTCTCAAAGTGCTTCACAGGATACACTGTATTGAATTGACTGTATATTTTGTGGGGGCAAAACTCAGCAGCCAATTGTGTTCAGCAGTTTCTGGCCATATAATAATATAGCTCATATCAGTTTGCTACTTTCTATTTTCTACATTACTTTCTCCATTTTTTACCATTACTGCAGATTGTCAAGCCAAGCTGGCCTCCTCCCCAACGCTGACTGGGGCCCTATAAATAACGCTCGCTTAAAGTAAATGTAGTGCACATTTTTTTGTAACCCATACCACTCAATTTGAAAGCCTAAACACACTAAATCACCGGTAACTTTACCGCAGTATTGTTTTTAATTCCTAACAATCACCATCACTTTCCCTGTGGCACGAGTGAGTGATTGTGGATTATTCCGTCTCACCTCAACCGCTGAACCACATCTGACAGAAACCTCCACAAGTGTCGGAATTAAAACCAGCTGCACCAGCAAAAAAAAAAAATCCAACCAGGGCGCTGAGGGATACTGATAAGACAATATATATATAATAAACAATATTCCTTGCATTTCGTATAGTACCTTTCACATCAGGAGGGTGTCGCAAAGCATTTCACAATATTATACGCACCTTGGGATGTTTTTCTGACATGAAAGGCGCTTACACAAGTGTAAATTTGTTGTTGATACACTACACTGAGAATTGGAGTGATCGTGTACTTTACAGGGCAAATACAGCAGCCAATTTGTGCCCGACAAAATTGTGCGCAGATAGCGGGAACCTCAAAATATAGATTATGGAACATGACCCTCTGCTTCTGGTACCCAATGCATGGGGCGTGGTTCCGCAAGGAGCCTTCTACCTCTCCTTCCGCCCAACTGGTCATCGGTCATGTGTGAGCCTTGGCAGCAAACATTGTCAGACCACTTGACTACAGAGGGAGTCACAGCCAAGTCTGGCCTCTCCTCATCCAGCTCTCACACATGCACACACACACCACACACACACGCACACACCAAGAGCATTTACGCTGGCCATAGAGAAATACAGTGCCATCATTGAGACAGTACGAGGGTTTTCCTCATAAGTGAAAAAAACTACGTATTACATTGTGTATCACAAAGTTGGCTGTGCAAAAACTGCCTCGCAAACTGCCTGTGTAGCAGTGGTTATGTATTTTCAGGCATAAGCGACAGGCGATAGTGAAATGCTTTGAGATGTCCTCTCGACATGAACAGCGCTATATCGACTGGAAGGGTTGCCATCTGTGGTTGTATGAGTTGCTCTCCTCGTCGAGACCCACCACATTTCTGTGCTTCACTCCATCTAGTAGCCCGGCAAGAAAAATGACCAAACTCACCTTATTAATGCGAGAAAGTTTATGTGACACGAAGCCCTGGCTCTGAAACACACAATCGTCTGTTGGAAATCAAAAGCTCGATTGTCTGAGCTATCGGGCCAATGTTTTAATTTAAAAAAAAATTGGCACGAGCAAAAGACTGGCCTTTTCAGAATCTCTCAATCTCCCGGTTTTATTTTTAACTGCTTAACTTACAGTTTTTCTTTTCTTTCGCTCTTTGTCCCTTCGTAATTTATGGAGGTTTTTTATTTCCACCCCTTAGGGCATTTTTTTTCGCACGTAAAACGACTAAAAAGCTTTACTCATCCACAGTTTTCAGTGTGTGCATGTGTGTTTGGGGTGGTGGTGATGATTGAAACAAAACTCTCAGAGGTGTCTTGAATAAGAGGTTCTGCCTAGTGGAGTGAGAGTGGGTGTGCAAAGTACTTTGAAATGTCTCAACAACTCAATAAGGACACAATCAAATGCAAGGATGATTATTATATTATTCATCAAAATCTTGCGATATTTCTTTGTACATGACATGACTGATAGAAAGGGTCATGTGCTTAGAAGTATAATAATAATCCCTATAGTTGATGTAGCGCCCTTCACATTAGGCAGATGTCTCAAAGTGTAGTTACTGTGTATTTTGAAATTGAACATGACAGACAATTTGTGAGCAGCAACGTCTTGAAAATAGCCATGTAGTGAATGACCCATTTTATTTAAAGGACTGTTGACCAGGACACCCAACCGCTATTTTCTTTGTCATATCCTTCCTCCTACTCTTCCAGCCCAGTTTTTGTCCAGCATTTGGTCCCCCATTAGAAAATAAAGAACAACAGTCAACAGTTTATCGTCAGTCAAACAATAGGGTCTCTCTCTATATAAAACAATTTAAAATATACACATTCAAATTGTTCAATTAAAAAGTACAGCACTGACCAGGGGAAATGCAATTTTTTTTTGAGGTTATAACATCCCAGGGCAGGATGATTTGCAGTCCCTTAAGGAAACCTACCACACAGTACAAAGCAACTTTGGAGTATGATGTTGCAAAGGAAGAAATAATTGTGGTTGCAGGCTATTTCTTTATTGCAAAAAGTGCTGTATCTGCTGCTATTTGTACTTTGCTGGAATTTTTCAGGGGCAGAAGTGAACCGACAGTAAGTGAAGAACAGAAATTGCGAACGGGTGGTAAGGAGGAAACACCTACTTGCACTTTAACAATACACAACAACGTCTTGCATTTATATAGCTCCGTTGACCAGGCAGCATCTCAGAATGCTTCACAGTGGCTGAGCCTGTCTCCTTGCTGAGGGAGAGGGTATCCGAAAGCATAGTCGAAGAGGAAGATCTTCAGTTGTGAACTAAAGGAGGTGGCAAGTCAGAGGGATTGAGAGGGATAGAGTTCCAAAGCTTCAGGAGAGAAAAAAACTTGTTCTTCCATTGGCTCATGGGACACTGGAAAATGAATGAACACCACTATTCACCGGTAACTGCAGTTTGAAGAGAAATATATATATATATTACATATATATAAAATTATTAAGCAAGCAACCGGATTTGGCTTTTTAAATGCTGCAAAATCAGTAATGCAAACTTATGCATTGGTCAAAACAAATCTCCAGGTCTACATAGGCACTGCGGAAAGTAATCTGCCCAACAGCATGGTTCCCAATTGTTTCTTTGGGAGGATTAGCATTATACAGGGAAGCAGATCACTTATTGAGGATGTTTGTGGAGGAACAAGAGCTTACTGGTCAGTGGAGTAATGGTCAACAGTGTTATTAAACAAAGACAAGAAAGATTATGAAGGAGAAATCAATAGGTTTTGGAAGCCATAGGTGAGAGAGGGTGACATTTCAAAGTAACAAGCCTTATCATAATCAAATGTGCAAGACCGGTTACACATTGTTTTTATTTGTTGGTGAATCTAACATCTTCATCTTGCATGGAGTGGAGTCCTGTAGATCAGTGATTGGAGCTCTTGCCTTACAAGCAAGAGACCTGGGTTCAATTTCAGACAGGGTGAAACCTTGGGCAAGTTTCCTTACTTCACAAGCTTAAAATAATCCCTCAAAACAATAATAAATTGGTCATTTTCAATCCACGACTTGCATTGGGACAATTCCTGTCCCACTGCAATTGGCTGCCTTATTTCGCTCACAAAATACACAGTCATTTCATTTTACAGTATATTCCGTGAAGCACTTTGTGATGACTAGAAGACATAAAAAGCAAGATAATAATAATCATTGCATTTGATATAGCGCTTTTCACATCTTGTGGACGTCGCAAAGCACGTCACAGAATATACTGTCACAGAACATACTATAGAGCGAATTGACTGTATATTTGTGGGCTAAATGCAGCAGCGAATTGCACTTGGCAGTGTCCCACAAACAGTCGTGGATTGAAATGATCAATTTTTTTTTGTGGGATTATCATCAGACGTGTGGAGCAAGTATCAAATGCAAGGATATTATTCACGTAGCATCTTTCATTTGGGGCAGTCTCAATTTAGAACGAGAGGGCACGTAAATGAGATGGCCAGTAGCTGATCGAAAAAGGGAGGCACTTTTTCCACACGGTGAAGTGGTGAGCATGTGGAACTCAATACCTGGAGCGTGTGGTCGAAGCAGGAAGCATCAATGTATTTAAGAGGAAACTCAATACATACATGAGGGAGAGAGAAGGGGATTTGGTTGGGTTATGGTTCCTGTGCCAACAAATATCTAATCATTAGTCTTACAGTAATTTCTGCAAGTGCTATGAGATGATTTGGTGACATGATGAGTTCCTGTATTAAATATCAAATATTAATTATAGTAATAATAATCCTTGCATTTGATATAGTGCTTTTCACATCTTATCGACGTCTCAAAGTGCTTCACAGAATATACCGTAATGTACTTATAATAAGACAAACATTGGTGGATATGTTTGTGAAATGCGATACAGTGGTTTGAAATGAGGCGGACATAAATTCATTGGGTCATCTTATAAAAAGGAAGAGTACTGTGAATAATCTATAATCTTTGCAATTTATATAGCACCATTTGCGTCAGGAGGACGTCTCACCACGTTTCACAGGATTTTACTGTAAAGTATAGGAATAAAGTATTGTGGAGGTGAACTTGGCAGCCAATTCAGCACACAGCAACGTCCCACAACCAGGAACAAAGTGAACTGGAACAGGGAAGAGGAGGGCAAACAAAGTAATACTGAATAATCTCTGCTGAAATATAAAACTGTTTTGTCTCTGGTGAGCTGCTATAATCCTCTGACTGGGCAGCCTTGGTCTCTGTGCCTGTTAATTTCAGTTACAATGGCTCTGGCTCCATCCACAAACCCTGAGTGCTCCAACTATACACAAGGCCAGCTTTTACATTTGGAAGCAGCAGGCGTCCAAGAATAGACGAGCCACAACGCTCTTCTTTTCTGCCTAAACCACTGAGGTAACCATGACGACTATCGGCAGTGCACATACACCTTTGTGATTTGCTCATTCCTTACCCACACCAGAGAGCAAAGGTCAATCAGTACACTGGCTGGGTCAGTTTACACCACGACTGAATGGTGTAAATAGAACAGCATTGCAGAGATGCTCCACTCCTGAATATCCGCCACTGCCTTCCAACACTCATGGAAGGTCTAATTTTATAGTGGATAATCAAGGTTCCTCTGTATTACTAGCTCTGCAGCAGGAAAGTTAAGATATAATAATCCAATGATTACCCTCAAACTTTTTGTAATGTATTGGAATAATGAGCTGTGATTCCTTGGGAACCCATGAGACAATAAATAATTAATCACACAAGATGTAGTAAGATGATTAATATGAATTCTAAAAGGGTTTGCAATGAAACTGATGCTTTAAAATAAGTTTTTGGTGATATAAAGCTGTTCAAGATCTATTAATAATTTGGAGCGCATTACTTCTCCATGTTAAATTCCACTCCAGGTACAAACGGAACTGTGAATGTCATTAAAATAAGTTCTTGCACTCGGTCCTTAAAGCCAAGTTACCCAAGCTACTTACTTTTTGACAATCTTTCCATTAAAGAGCGACCTGCTTGGGTGTATTATTTGAAACAGTACCCCCCACCCACCACAAACCCATTTTTGAAATAAGTCTTAGGCAAGTTTCCTTATTCCACACTCCTCTGTTTACCTAGCAATAAGTAGGAACCTGGGTGTTAATCAATTGCCCCCAGTGACTGGTCTGCCCTTCTACATCCTGCTGATGAGTCAGGCTGAGCCTTCACCATGTGGAGAGCAAGTACCAGGAACTCCCTGCGAGCTTCTCGGTGAGCAACAGATGTGTGAGCCAAATAACGAGGCCAAGTCACTTTATTTCCAACCTCTGTGCTGTACAACACTAATGACCCTGGTCTTTCACCAAAGCCCTGAACAACCGAAAGAAAGTTCAGAGAACGATCCCGAGGCAACAGGCCGAACAAAGGCTCACAAAACAAAGCCTGCATTGAATAAGTGAAAACATTTCCCATTTTATAAAACAAATTTAGCCCTTGTGTATAATAAAATAAATGCTAGCATTAGCTTTCAAGTTTTAAATGGTTTTAATAAGTTCACATTATGACTTCCTTAGGGTTACAGAAGTCTGCAATTATAATGTCAGCTTTGAGCATTAGGCGCTTAGCAGAAGAACACTCCACCCACCGGTTTCCTACTGTACTCATAGAACATGAACTGAAGACATCAGTCATAATGTGTATGAAATGGGTGATTAACCCCTAGTTAACTAGTACGAAAATGAGAATGCTTGTTGCATTGAGCCAAACCCATTTTAGATCTCAAGCCCTCAGTGGTGAAGAGCATCAACTTCCTTGCGTGAGCTCCCAAACAAGAGATATTCCTTTCTGCGCTCTCATTGAAGCCAAAAAAAAGGCATCAGTTTGGAGTTTCTACAGGAGGGAAATCAGTCTGGGACTAGGAAAGCTTTCAGCAAGGCTGAGGGGTACTTAGACCAACAAAGGCCGTGGGTATACAGGAAATAGAGAGGGTGGCTTGTTCATTTTGCTTGGAATTGGCCACTAATTGAATAATTTCTGTCCACAATTGGATTGGCAAAACCAGCAGCTTCCCTGCACCGTGAGCTCGGGCATGCAGCGGTGCTGTGCGGTCTGAGTACTCTGCGATCCTCTGCGTTTCCTAACTTGAAGGAAGTGCTTCCTAGACAAAAGGGGAAAATGGACACTAATTTCTCCTAAGTCTGCTGGAGAATTGTGGTTAATTGATCAATGGCTAGAGTTTAATACTGGGAGACCGGTTCCACAAGTGTACCAGACAGACTCTGTGGTTGGGGGAAAAGATTATAACAGTACTGCAGTCTAATTCAATGGACTGATTTGTAAAACGAGCATTGCCTAGGGAAAGTGAAGGAACTGTGTAATCCGCTTGTTAAGATCATCACACAGAAAGCTCCGCAAAATAAGATGGACGCAGTTAGCCACTCAACCGCTCAGGACAAAATTACTGTAAGGCGTGTTATCGAAGGAAAGTGTCGATTCCTTATCTGCGCAGATCAAGGCCACAAACAAAAAATCTGCTTTGACTTGTAAAGGATCTGGCCGGCCCTGATGCTGTCAGTACATTGAAGTTTAAAAGGTACAGCCGGATTTCATAGCTGGATTAAATGAAGAGGAAGACTGAAACAATCGCTTTGAAGAGAACTGTACTTATCCAAATTGCCACATGAGGTTATAAACCTGTGCATTTAATGGTGCCTCTTGGTCTTTCTTGTACCTGTGTTTTATGGCTGAAGGCTCGCAAGCAAGAGGTAGCCAGAGAGGCACAGTCTTTGTGTCCAGTGCCCCCGCTGTGCTATCATAATTAAGGTCATCTGGCAGCACACAACCTTCCCCTGTTCATAAGGTTGCTGAAATTCCTCACTAAGTATCTGTTAGGGAGACGACTCTTAGATGAAGGCGCAATTGTACCGGACCCGTGTTGCAGTATCCTAGCAGAGGCAGAATTTGCAAAATGCAGGACGACTCCACATTCAGCGATGGCAATTTTACCTGAAATCTCACTCCCACCTGTGTCGTTAGGAGTCAAATCAAACTGGAAATGTGTTCAATGTAACTCTAGTTTTTAAAACGGTAGCACATGTGATGGGAGCATTGAAGTATTCAAAAGAAAAGATAGGGAACAAAGCTTCCGGGCGATCCATTGGATCATACTTCAGATCTTGTCACAGAGCAGGTTGGATGCCCACATCTACAGGAGCACTGAAAGAATTAACCATTAGTCCCTGGACTGAGCTGCTCTCCTGCCACCTTCCATGACCTCTGTCTTGGATAAAAATGATTTGAAACGGGAATTGTAACTCCCAATTTCCTGCTCTAGGTTGTGGTTTTCAAAATGAGTCCAGTATCCAGGCCTCTCTCACCCTTTTGTGAAACCAATGCAGCTATTAGTTACTCTGTTTAAGAAATTATTCTGGTGTCTGATCTAAAACTGGCCTTCACAACTCTAAACCTGTGACTTCCTGATGCCTTGACCTATCTGGTCAAGGTTGGCTTTCTTTGCCTTTTTGGGACATGCTCTTGGTTTTTATTGGTGCAGGAAGGTCAGGGAGAGGGTAAGGCAGGGAGACAGAATGTATTTGAATACAGGAAAAGTAACAATCATTTCTGAACAACATAATTAAAAACCCCAAATCATTGCCAAGGCATAAAACACAAAAATTGAAGTTTCCATATGTTCTAATCCCTTAACAAACAGACAAAGGCCTTGAAGTTTTTGTAGAGTATTCCAATAGCATCAGTGTTGTTTGAATGCTGATGGAAGCTAGCTGCAGAGATCCGTCAAACATAACTTAATTCATGGTAAAATGCAGTTCTGCATCACAAGATCAGTTCAAGTGGTTGTAAAAAAAACCTTCAACCCATTTGAACTCATTCTTCCAGAACAACCACTCTACCCTCATCCCATCTCAGTATCAAGCTGCGTTTTTAAATGAGTCCTGTGTCCTGGCCTCAGCCACCCTTCCTGGCGACTTGTTCCCAGTCTTTAATTACCCTCTGATTAATGCAAAACTTGCTTGCTGTCTGTCTTGAAATTGCCCTTTGCAACCCTAAAGCTATGTCTTCTTGATTTAATTATCTTGGTGCATCCGAAAGTATTGTTCTTGGTTTACTTTTTCAAGCCCATTTCTAATTTTCCACACCTCTGTGAAGCTCCCGCTTGGAGACAACTTATTTCAAGATTGAAGAACCCTATTTTGTTGAATTGTTCACTGCACAATTGAGGAAAAAGCACAAGCCTATTGGCAAGTAAGGCAGGGAATAAGGCTAATGGGCAAACACCATTCAATTTCTTCAAGCATTTCTGAAGATCCCAAATCCATTGAGACAGGCAGCTCGCATCACATAGGAGTTGAAGCCTGAAGCACAGAAAATTGGTCTTGAATTTGCAATCCATTCGGTAACACCAAGTGAAACAGAAAGGCCATGGGCTGAAAGGCCTATTGTGTTTTGTTCAACTCAGTTTAGAAATGATATCAGAAATCACTGCCTTGCACAGTGAGGTGCGAAAATGGGGCAGAAAGTGACAGAAATCTACTGCGGTGATTATACAAACCCATATAGATAGGTACGTAAGGGGGAAATGAACATAATGAGGGGTATGGAAAGAAAAAGGAAGGGAAATGGGATTAAAAGATCTGCCGTGATCTAATAAATTGGCAGAGTGGCTTCCCACACTGAATCTTCGTGCCTTAGAGCTATTTGTTAGTAGGTCAGAGTACAGCAGTATAACCCTGGAAATGGCGATGGCACTGTGTATGCTTCTGAGACAGCACACACACACACACAACACACAGTCCACGTGCACCACAACCAAATGCACACACCACACACAATCACTGCCTCCCAACACACACACACACACAAACAACATGCAAGCAACACACAAGCGACCTGTACCCTAAGTTGCAATGTTTCAATCTCTGAGCCTCAACACCAATACATTGCTAACATGATGAACTCTCCTTTCTCTTTAAGCAGAAAACAATTCATGTTTGGAACAGAAACATCATCATCACAATAACAGCAGTAAATCAGAAGGATTCAGATCTTGTGTACTCTCGTATAAACTTTAGCATTGCAACTTCAGACTAGATAGCATACTTAAAGCTGCTGCCAAGTAAACCATCTTATTTTAATTTTACCAATTTAATAAAAAGCACCTAAACCCCCTTTAGGGATGTTTTTTGTCATCATACTTTTTTATTATTAACAACCTATTGTAAATTTCATTGACATCTATGACAGAGGCATCTTTCATAACTCCATTTGGTCCTAATTCGCTTATGCTTTTATATAGAACAGTGCAGGGATATTTATTGTGTCTGTTAATGCTAATCTAGATTCTCAATGCTAGAACAGCAAAATATATATATTCAGACTGGTATAAAAATGAGTTAAGGGCAAGGGGCCGGAGAATATCAAAGCTTTCATGAGGACACAGGCTAGTTATAATGAATAACATTACATTCATATGTTAGAATTATACAAGATCCCATTGAGCACTAGACACTGTCAAATACCGGGAAATGATAACACGTGATCAATATCAATAATATCTACATGTTTTGCAAATATATACAGATGTTGTGCTGAGGAATATGCTGGCTGGACTGGGTTGTTAATGGGGCAAATTGGTTACTGGGTCCACTTCCAAGCAAGCAGTCACTATCTGCAGTAAAAATCCTGCAAAATGCTTTGAGACATTTTGACGATGTGATAAAAGTGCTACATCAGTAAGAATCATGTTGATACAGCGCCTTTCACGTCAGGAGGACGACTCCAAGTGCTTCACGGGATTTACCGTAAAGTGTACTGACTGTGTATTTTGCAGGCAACCAATTTACGCATAGCTACATCCTGCAAACGTCCAGTAGTGAATGGGCAAAAGTATCCAAATATCAAACGCAAGGTTTACTATTATTTATTCTTCTTTTCATTATAATAATAAGGTCGTAAGGTCCCAGTGTATATTGGAATTGTTGTTTCAAATCCACATTTATTTAAGTCAGTTTCAGTCTTTAACAGTCGTTTCCGTTTGCTTCTTTATTATGTAAACAGTAGCATCAGAGCAAGTCAATAGTTAGGGAGAAAATGAGTCTATTAACAACCAATTACATTAACCAGATCCACGTACAATAAGGATACTTGTACATCAGCATTTAATGCACAACTGCAACCAATTTGGTAATAACATGGTTAAAGTGCCAATGTAATAGCCCCAAATAAATGCAGATTCAAAGAGCAGAAATGGAATGTAGAATTCTTATTAAACTCAGGACAAATCACCAGCAATGAGTATCTCCAGTGCTAGTCCCAGGATTTCTTGGTTGTGTTTTCCTCTGTCGACACAGAGCACAGTGTCTGATACCAAAAAGCATGGAGAGGCACAGACTCGAGGCAGGAGGTTTTGGCTGCTGGGCAGAAGTTAAAACAACAGACGTTCAAAGTGGGCTTGCATAACAGCACTCCCCACACAGCGCCCGATGCACAGCGCTCTCCGCACAGCATCCACCGCACATCATATCACAACTGCTGTTCAATCATGATCAGCCATCAATCTAGTCCCAGGGCTCTGAAACTTTGTCATTGTGACCCTACCTAAGCCAAGGAAAAAAAAACAATTGCACCTCCCATACTTTCCTAAGATAAGACAAATACTCAAAATCCTATACTGTGCGAGAAGACGAGCGAAAAGTAGCAGGGCTTTGATCAATGTAGTTATAATAAAAGGATAGGTATTAAAAGTACTCATTTCAGTTCATCATTGTGTTATCGCACAGTTCTGTTAAAACAAAATCACAGCAGTCAATCAGTGGAAACCCAGTTGTTAGTCAATTGCCACATTGCTTCCACAGCCCAAAGATCGCTCCAAAATTAATTTTAAAAATAACAACAATTTGGTCACTCAATCTACGACTGTTTGCGGGACACTGCTGTTTTCAATTAGCTGTCGTGGTTCATCCGCAAGATAGAGTCAACTCACTTTACAATATAACCTGTGAAGTGCTTTAATGATGTGAGATAAGGTGCTTATTTGGGACGTCCTCCTGACTTGTAAGGTACTTTAGAAATGTAATTTTACTATTGTATATCCAATTACTGTTGTATTATTATCAACATCATTAATATTATCATTATAATGGGAACAAGAGGGAGAGAGGGAGAGAAGAGCCAATAGGAAGGGAGGGACGGAGGACTGCAGAGCTTCTGTGAACTACTGGAGTGGGAGAAAGTGGGTGGCAAGCAGCAGGATTAAAAACTGATGGTTCTGTCAAACATAGCTACTGAACAACAAGAATTTCATAGCCCATTAATGAATTTAAGATGGGAACGAACATATGAGAAGCACAAATGCAACAGATCATTTAATCATGCCATAAACCCCATGGAATTAAAGCAAAAATAAAGTCAGACTCAGAACTGGATCTACTTTCAGGCTCTCTCTCTTCCCCTCTGTCCCCACAGCAACTCTATGGGCGCTAGATAGGAAATCCTCTAAGCAGGGATTTAGCTTAAACAATGTGGCTATTACAGCCCAAAGATTGTTTTATTGTTAGTCATGGAGCCTTGGAAAACATTCAGCTCCGCGACTGGACAGCATTAAAATATTTCTGCTCTTTCTGATTTAAAGAAAATCAGTTCTGCTTTTCAAGAGTGCCGGGCAGACATTGTAAAACATGGGGCTGTTTTCAATACTGTGGTATTTACAGTGCTTGAATTTCCTCTAAGAACACAGAACTCATTTTTAAAATGAAACAAATTCCCATCTTTTTGACCACGGAGAGAGAAAAACACACACACACACACACAAGCCAGTCCCTTCGATTCGGAAATGAGAAGCATTAAATAATAATACTAATAATCCTTGCATTTGATATAGGACCTTAGCATGTCTTCAAGACACTCAAAGCACTGCACAGAATATACTGTAAAGTGAATGGATTGTATATTTTGTGGGTGACTGTATTACCCCTGTGACTAATAAGAAAACAATGGTAATCTTTTGATCTGTACCAGGCTGCATTGTTTAAGTCAAATCTTCCATTCATTCAAGAGATTTTCCTCGTGGGAGGCCAGAGCCACCAAAACAGAACTGAGAGCAGCTTCAAAGGATCTAGGATATATTTTGGAACCATAGAAATTTACAGCACAGAAGACCCATTCGGTCCATCTTATCTGATGAGCAATTTTAAGAGCAATTTAAAAAAAAAATTAACCCCTTCGGAAATTAAACTAAATGCATTTGCAAAGTATACAAGTCTATTACTTTTATTTACAAAGAAAATGGGACAGCAGCAGGGTGCTAAAAGGAAGTTTGCCTTTGATCACACCGCTGAACATTTTAAACCACTATATGGTGACCACGTATTTTGCAGGCAAACTGGCAGCCAATTTGTGCTGAGTGATGTCCCACACAAAAAGAATTGTACGGCAATATTGACAATGCAATCCTCCCCCTGTCACCCCTGTGAGGGAGTGGAGGCTCGTATGGAGTTTAAACACTGTCACAGACTAATGGCCTGTTTCAGTGCTGTGACGTTCCACAATCACACTGCATTGGAGTGCAATCCTTTACTGTGTGCGAGCTCAAAGTGGGATTCAAACCCTGTAACTTTTGTCACCCAGAGGTGAGAGATGTGCTACAAATTGTGCTAAGAGAACACCAGCGAAATAATCTGGAGTATCATATTACCGACATAATGGCGATTTTATGCTCCACTAAGCATTGGGCATCATGACTAAGCACTGGGCCTGTTTGGAATGGTTAGCAACACCAATAGGTCACTTGGTCCATCAAGCCTGCTCCATCACTTAGTCTATGGCAATTTCTTTAATGACAGTTGCTGTTTCTCCTTGGAGCCTTTAAAACTCTGACATAACAAGAACCTACCCATCTCACTCTAGAATACTAATCGTGAACTGTAGACAGACAGGGAGGTAGGATGTTTCAGGATCAAATTTTCTAAGCTCTAGTCCAGCGATAAACGTCAAGGTTTTGTTAGGAAACATTTTGTACTGAAGCCTTGGTACGTCCCAATATCCAAGCACCTCACCACATGCACGCAATGAAAGAGCTCTACCCTACCTTGTGATGCAGGCGCCTGCTGAGTTCAATATACTGATAATCCTGAAACCCACACAAGGCTTGTGCATTGCCTCACATCGCAGGTCCAAAGCATTCAAATACAGATGTGTTCAGAGTCGCACCGAGCAGTGGTACTTATTTCCCAATTATCTGGGAAATTATCTGTCTTGAAACGCTTTAAGACGTCTAAAAGATGTGAAAAGCACTATGTCAAACGCAAGGATTATTATTATTATTGTCTGCTATATCGTAATGGTGAACAAAATCATCTGAGTCCACTGTAAACGGACTCTCGTGTAGGGCTGGAGTCTGCGGCATTGCATTGGTAGAGGAAAACCTTGTTACAATGTGTCACCACCACATCGGATACACTTTAGGAACAAGTGTAGATGCGGGGTATTTGTGTGTTACACACTACTTTTTCTTTTTGCACAACTTTCACAAAGCCAGTGCCACCTGCTGCAGTTTCAAGAGAACTGCAGTCTTACACATCTTAGAACTTGTCCCGTTTTACACACAAGCAGGTCAGTCACTTCGAAGCAGGCCGGCCTGGTCATACTGTTGTACACTGACATCACCGGTAAACTGACAACATGGGAAACCGCAACCTATGTACAGTATTAGAATCACAATGAAACTTCCTCCAATGGCTCAGCTGACTGAGCAATTGCCCGAGTGAAACAGAACAGGAAAGTCTCAAGGATTGATCCTTGTTCTGTGCCAGACAGAAACGTCTGACGTGTAAGCCAAGGCAGCAGTCAGGAAAACAATAAATAAAGACTCGATCACAAACTAATCACAAACTGACTCAGTGTCTACTTGTTCAGATGGAGGGAGGTTAAAGACCACGGACGGGATTCAAAAAGAAATCTCTTCACCAGCAATCTCCCCGGATATAGTTGCTCATTCACTTTATGGCTGTTTGTGAGTCATTGCTGGGTGGTGCACATTAGCTGTTGCGTTCACCTACAAACATACAGCCACTACACTCTACACAAGCTTTCTGAAGCACTTTGAGGTGTTTGACATCACAGGTTTTATGTCAAATGCAAGCATTATTGCAGATTTTCTTTTATGTTTTTTAAATGTTCACGTCTGTCTGTCTTGCTCAGTCTCCCTTTCTTTGTCTTTTCTACCCTCCCACCTCCCCCCCCCCACCCCACCCCACTCTCTCTCTCTCTCTCTCTCGCTTGCTGTGAGACCCTCATTGCTGGCAATTTAGGATAATCATCTCACAGACAGACACATGGGGCAGTAATGCTTCTGCAGGGTACATGTGAGGGGAGTGGGTTTTCACATTAAGAGCACCACCACCATAAACCATTGTCTTCTCAGTCGAAGACGGCTCTTTGTACTTTTACCTACGCAGGGCAATTAATAACCCCAGGCTTCTCCAACCATGCAGTTACTGGCCAATCTCAGCAATAAATCTCTACCGAGGAAGAGAATTATTGCGGCGGTTTTGCTCCAACAAACGCTTTGCAGTTGACATTATCGTTGAAGTGCCGAGAGGTGATGTAGACCCAGCCCATAAGCCGGCCGATCCACAAGATTATTAAGTGGCCTGAACGCAGGCTCGAACCTAACTGAAAGGGCTTCTGTGGCACTCCATCCATTTTCACTAACAGCTAAAGACAGGTTTATCCTCACATAAAGTGATTCAAGAGATGTTTGATGGTTTCCCCGTTGACAACTTAATACACTGTATGGCACAATGGCCACAACCTAGTGGGATCACAAAATGTACAGTAACTTATTGTTCAATCCAGTTGTATTGAACGCTGGAGCCTGAACTGATGTAAAATACCAACCTGTCAGCTATTGAGTGTACAGCAGCCTAATGCAGGCTGGCTGACCCAGTCATCTGCTGAGTTTGAAACATCTGCTATTCATACAGCAAGTTGTGCTATCTGCACAGTGCCAATGCACGGAAATGTCCCTCAGCTTTTTCAAATTTATTTGGTAAATTATGTGTTACCAGTTCTGAAACTCTACGGAACAGACATGTCACTGTAGTAAAAGGATGAGTTACAAGACAGTACACGGCCAAGGGATTGATGAAATAAATAATATCAGCACACAAGACCTCTGTGCAGTTAATGGTTACTTAATAGGTCAGAATAGGTCCCCCCAAAAGTGTTTTATTAAAACAAATAATAAAGGTTCTTTGCACTGCATAATAATAATGTTTTTAAATCCCTGTATTTAATCCCTTAACACGTCATTGAGCGTCTCAAAGTGCATCACAGGATTCGACTGTAACGAGTTAGGGATTCTGTGTATTGTAGGGAAACGTGACAGCCAATTTGTGCACAACAATGTCCCCCCCACCAAAAAAATGACTCATTACATTTAGGAGATTGTTGGCCAGGACACTGGGACAAAAAAACAAACCTCACTTTTCGAATAATTTCAAATACTTTGGATCAGATATTAAACCAAGTTCTGCTCTGCCTGTTCAGGTGGATGTCAAAGATCCCATTGCACTATTCAAAATGAGAAAGGATTTTCTCCTGGAATCTGGCCAACAATTCTCCAAATAAAATTGGTCATTCATGTCGTGGAAGCTGTTCGTGGAAAACTGAGACTGTCTGCCCCGTTTGCCTACAAAACAGTCACTACACACTTCACAGTAAATCTTGTGAATTGCTTGCGACATGTTGATGATGTGACAAAGAGCAATGCCCAATTAATATTAATATAATCAACTTGAACAGACAAAGTACAGAAGCAGCAGAAACCATTGCAATATCATCTGGCGTCAAAGCGCAACTACAAACTGCCCTCACCTTCGAAAATAAACACAGTTGCTGCTCAGAGGAAACTAACAGGCTCTACTTTATCGATGAAATGCTGTAAAAATGATTGTGCGCTAAGAACCAGATATTAGTGTTCTGTCTTATTAAACCTAAATTGCTTGCAGCCTGGAGTTTTCCTGTGAAACGTGCTGGGGCTGCATGTTGTATGGATGGATTACTCTTGTAGTGGGAATAGCAAAAACCAGATGGAATTACTAGACAGGTTGTGCAACAGAGATCTCCAGCCCACATATACAACACCAGTTACAGTGTCTGACATGGTGCAGTTTAACAATAGAGTTCAATGCAGTTACCTCCACCACTAGCACCAACACCCCTCTCCCACTCCTCTCCTCACATAAACACTCAATCTGATATAGACACACGAGATTTCATATCAGGAGGCAGAATTGCAGCCAAACAAATTGACTATTGTATATACAGTAAAACAGAATCGTGTTCTCAAAATATTTGCAGTGCAGGCCAACACAGGGTTTATTGAGAAGCAATGTGGTGTCTGTAGACAGGAGGCGTAATCTTGGAATGAAATTTGAAGAGCTTTTATACAGTAATAATAATAATCCTTGCATTTGATATAGTGCTTTTCACATCTTCCAGACATCTCAAAGTGCTTCACAGAATATACTGTAAAGTGAATTGACTGTATATTTGTGGGCAAAACGCAGCAGCCAGTGTCCCACGAACAGTCGTGGATTGAAATGACCATTTTCAAAAACATTTTTGGTGAGGGATTATTATCAGGAGTGTGGAGTAAGGAAACTTGCCCACGGTTTTGCCCTGCCTGTATTCAAACACAGATCTCTCACTTGCAAGGCAAGTGCTCTAACCACTGAGCTGTAGGACTCCATCACTGAGCTACAGGACTCAGTTTAAGGGGCAAGGGTGGGTATCATTACAGAATCCCCACTGTACCGTCCTCTCATCACAGTTTCATAAATTTATTTTTCAAGATAAATGTCAGTGACATCCTACAAACTAAATCCTAGTCAACAACAGAGCCAGTACAACAGAAGCCTTTGACACTGGTTTTCAATGACCCATTTTCACTTTCTTCATTTGCCCTTTCACTCTTCCCTCTTTTCGTTCTATGTTCATTCCCTTTAAAGGGGAAGGGGGATTTTCAACCGACCCTCCCACAAAAATGTCTTGTTTTTCTTTTACCCCCCATAGCCACTGATTTATTTTCAGTAGCTAAAACAAGCGTCTCTATAAATCTCCTTGCCTATAGATTTCCTAAGGATTCCGTTACACAGCAGGACTGGGTGAAACGCTCAGTGCAAGGGATGTGCAACACGGGAAAGAAACAGTGCTTCCCAAAGTCAGCGTACTATCGAGTACAAAAATAACGTGGGCAATGGCGTAAATAACATCTCGAGCTCTCTCTACCACATTGAAACAAACCAGACATGGCAACTGCTTCATCTTGGCTTGAATCAGATGAAAGATTTCAAACGCAGCTGCTAAAGTAAGTCAAAGTAAACCTTTTAACTGATAAGGCAACCATCTAAGAAAGCCTTATTCATATGACACTCTCTGTACACTTTGCGCCTTTTCCTCCCACCCCAACCCCCACCACATATGTGGAAATTGACCCACAATTGCATTCACCCCTAAATCTGTTTTAAACAAACAACATTGTAATCCTGTTTTATTTAACTTGTCATAAAGCCTTCAATTAACATCTCAGGCCACCTCTTCTTTTTAAACTCTATTTGCACTGTGTGTGAAAAAAAACACCACCAGGGGCCAAGCAGAGAGTTTGGAGCTAAGTCTTACCTCTTGTCCTTCATTGGCAGGGGCTTGTCTGCACTGAGTATCGACAGGTACACAGAGAGGCTCTTCCACAGCCCTGGCGCCCGCTCAGAGGGACAGCAGTTCTCAGGTTGCACAGAATGAAATCGAGCCATTTCCTCCGCAACACGTCTGCAAGGGCAAATACATTAATATTAATCATAACCCTTGATTTTGATACAACATAATAATAAAAATATTCCTAAGCGCATTTGATATAGCGCTTTTCATATCTTCTAGACGTCCCAAAGCGCTTCACAGAATACACTGCAAGGTGAATTGACTGTATACTGTATCTTGCAGGTGAAACGTGAGAGCTAATTATGCACAGCAGTGTCCTGCAAACAGTTGTGAAACGAGTGAACAAATTATTTTATTTATTTAGTTAGAGGGTACTCATTACCCGCAGAAAGCAATCCGCCAATCAACTAATAACCTGGTTCCTATTTACTGCTATGTAAACAGAGGCATGTGAAGCAAGGAAACTTTCCTATGGTTTCTCCCCACCTGGATCCTCTTGCTTGTGAGGCACATTTTTTCAATAGTACACTACAAGACTCTCATGGGGTGGGGCGGGGGGGGGAAGAACACAATGTGTTTTTAAGTGAAAATGTGTCTTGTTGGGAGAGTAAACTCTTCCAATCATTGATGCAAGGACTTAGTTATACAAGTTATATTTGTTAGGATTAGTAAGTGAAATCTCCATCCCTTTCTCTCCTGTCCCTGTAAACTCATGTGCTATTTTCAGGTTGGGTAATGGCATAAATAGCACCTGTCGTGGAAGGCGCTGCACAAATGTAATTTGATGTTTTTTCTGAAATGGGAGGAAAACAAAAACCTGTACTTTTTCTAAAATCCCTATTTCAACATCAAATTTCAGGCATGAGTTTAAACATGGAATAATTCACAGTTGCTGTACGTCAGTTACATTCTCCATGATCGATCTGCTTTAAACACTTAATTGTTGTTGTTTGAAAGTACTGTAGTTGGTTCTCTCAACTCAACCACCAAACGCACGCATGTATAAACACACACACACAAACTTCAGCCCTCAAAATGTCCTTTTCACAAGTTACCATGAAACCACCTGTTGCAATCCATTAGAAAGGGAATATCTTACAAGCATTAAGATCATGACTAAAATGATTAACACTGAGATCAGGAGGAATATCTTCTTTACAGGAGGATTGTAAAACTGTGGGACATTAAATTAGCAGTACAGTATATTTAAAAGAGAAAGGTCGATAGATATTTGGGATGTAGAGGTAATACTGTACATGGTTTGGTGACACAGCAGGACATTAGGATAAAAAAAAACAGCCACAATCTAATAAACTGATAGAAAAGGCTCAATGGGTTGAATGGCACAGGCCAGTTCCTATTTTACATCTGTTCCTATGAGAAGTAAACTCTTCAACCATACCTTCAGCCATCCTTCGTGAAAGCATTGCATACATCTGACCTGTTTCGTAAAACTTGCCTACTCTTCCAAAGGGTTATTCTATCACAATAATAACAACAACATTACATGGACTGACTGCATCTTGCTGTTCAAACGTGGTAGCCAGTTGTACACAATCCCCCTCCCAAAATAAAATGATCACTCCACTTTACAGTGATTCCCGTGAAGCGCTTTGGAACATCCTTTTGACATGAAAGGCACTATACCAATTACTGTGCAAGGATTATTATTATTATTTATTGTTTTGAAATCGTCTATGCTAACATCATTTGGATTAATCTTCAAGGAAGGGCTCTTAGCTCTCAGGACTCCACTTTCAAGTAGAATGCAAGGATGAAGGAATGACCAGAAACATTTGTGACCCTCTGGCCTTGCTTTCAAAGCAAACTTTGCAAGAACCCTTTCATACTGTGAACTTTTCTGTGGAATAAAATGCTCTAAAAGTGTTCTGTTCTGTCTCAGTCGTGGGACAAGAGCTCTCATAACCCCCGGGTCGTTTGGTCTCTTTCCATTCCCAGCACTTTTGGGGTCAGCGCTTTTCGAAACATAACTTTTCGGATTTTCTCCAAGCGCACGGACAGAACATCAAACTTTAGATGCAACCAATATGCAGCTCTGCCAAAGATAATCTGCCACATTTATACCACCTTTATACCACGTGAGCCATCCTCATAATCTTAATAATCCTTGCATTTTGTATTGTACCTTTCACATCAATATCATGTGCCAAAGCACTTCGCAGAATATACTGTACAGTTGAGTGACTTTGTGTTTTTTATGGACGAACACACAGAGATGTCCCACAAAGAGTGAATGACCAATGTTATTTGTTGGCCAGAACACTGGGAGAAAGAAACTCCCTTCTCTTTTCGAATAGCTCCACGGGACCTTGAAGTCCCACTTGATCAGGCAGAGGAGAGGATATCTCAGTTTAATCTCTCAGCCAGTCGGTGTAATTAATAAAAGTCATGCAATGCCCTGCTCAAACAGTACTCTCCACAAACCAACGATGATGTGTAACATCATTCCACTCTTACCAAAACTCCCCCACCTCCACCACCAATACAATCTTTCTGCACACTAATCCAGAACTAAGGCAGACTAGGTAGGAATTTGTAGCCTCAATAATCCTTACACTCTGACAGAAGGCAGGTACACTGTTCCCAGTATTACCCTATTGAACAGTTTAACTCACATCTCAGCAGAAGACCTACTGTGAAACTCATCGCACTGGCAGTACCAGGAGCGTTGAAACACAATGAATGACAAAGTCACCTCCATCAACCGCCTTCAACCTGCAGAAATTCCACTACAACCTGAACTGAGTATTTTAATCACAAAAGATTGTGGAAAGTTGGAATTCTCTCCCACCAAAGGTTGTGCGCATTGCAATTTTCAAGTCAGATCTTTATTGGATCAATGCATTGAGGGATATGAGGTGAGGTACACATCAGCCATGATCTGACAGAGTGGTGGAACAGACTCGAGGGGATGAATGGCTGACTCCTGTTCCTGTGTCTCGAGTGTAAAGTAGATTGATTTACTCAGGCTCAAAGCTCACTGTTTCCCTCGATCTGCAGCTAGACAAGGCAAGCAGCAGAGCCACAGTGGAACTGTTTGCATTTGGTCACACATGTCCACCTTCCCACTCCCCAACCCAACGTCCTTCTTGGCACAGCAAAGAACTACACACACGGCTTAACACACTGGCGAAACCACAAGCCAAGGTTTTGATGACACTATATTAACACGAGCTCCCCGATACTCGATAGCTACTGCTCTATTTTAATACTACGTTTTACAAAACATAATCTGATTTGACAATAAGGTACAGCCTTTCATAATCTGCCAAGAAACATTAGACATTTTACAAAACCTGGATTGCTTACATATTGCTGCCATGTATCAATGTGGACTAAAATTGGCAACGCTCGCAAATGGCAACATTTCCCTTTGGCAAAAGCCTCAGTGGTCGAAGTTAGGAGACAAACTTTTCCGTAAAAAAACAACACGAAGGAAAATAGAAACGCCACAAACACTGCCTCACCTCCACTCAGGGAGCCTTCTTGGAGAAGACCGGTAGCATAAGCGATGGAACAAGTTATCCGATCTACTCCACGTGGGTTCAGCACAGAACAGCAGCGATTGTTGGCTTGCGAAAGGAAAATGCACAAACAGCACTTTGCCCTAAACAGCCAGGCGCTTCTGCTCTCATTGTTCCTCGACACTGTGTTGGCAAATTGATTTGCTCACAAGATCTTTGTCAAAACTCCTTCCGTCAACAACCACTTTCATTACCCCCGTGGGCTAATGGTCCAGGGTAACGGCCCAGAAGCGCTTGACAGTGGCCGAGCACAATGGAGAGCCGGGGAAGAGGTCACTATAGGCATGATCGAAGAGGAAGCCCTTTCATTTACTCTTTTTATCAATGGGGTTACTTTCTTCAAATGACTTTACCAATTTGTGTTTGCCACACAATAGCATGTGTGGAATTTCTTTACCATTGTCTATGAGGTAGGATTCTCCCCCCTCCCAAAGTAACGTAACTAGGAATTCACTCACGATTCTCTCCCTAAAATATCCTCCAGGGAACCCATGAGCTTTGGTTCACTTTACAGTTTCTACACTTTAAACATAGAATGTGAACAAAAAAAGAGGCATTTCCTCTGGTTCTGTGGATTCCAAATGCCCGAAGATGCCAAACCAAATGGTAGTTGTATTTCAGACTTTTGTACTTTAACTGTTTTTTCTGTATTATATTTATGTGTGTATGTGTGTGTGTATATATTTATATATATACACATATATATATACACACACATAAATATACATAAATATATAAATCAATAAAAAAAAGGCTGATACATTATTTGTGGAAAGTTGGCATAAATATGCTTCTTGGCAAATGGTTCCACTGTAGCAAGATGTGAAAATATTCACAGTGGTTTGATCCTTTATTGCCAGACATGTGTATAAAGAGAGAGAGAGGGTGGCATTTAACACAAAGATGACAATCTTTGGTTTTCAAAACACTGTGGCTTTGTTTGTCTTTTGGAAATCCACTGTGAGTGCTACGCCAAAGGAATTGGATTGACGGGAAGTGGGATCTAGTCACACAGTGACCAAACATCAAATCATATTTTCCAATGTGCAATAATACACTGGAACAACATGGGAACTCAATGCTCTAGAGCAAGAGTACAATAAATACTGTTTCTGCCATGGGGGGTGGGTGGAATGAATAACTTCTCTTTCTAGCCAGCAGAATTTGGTTTAACATTAACAAAAATGTGCACACAAACCCAGGTCATCACAGAGATTTATTGACTAACCAAATTGCCACACCCAATGACATTTGGGACCTTACTTTCAAAACCTCAGCATAACATGCCAAGTTATTACTTTAAAAATATACGTAGTCATTCTTACTGAAGTATTCAAATTGGTCTCGGTTTTCAGCTCCAGAGAATGACACTAAGTGAATTTTTAAAGAGATGGCCATAGAAGACATGACTAACCAATTCCATAACATCATTAATGGACATTAATCAATCTGGGAATGCAATCCAATAGAATTGGGTTTGTTTTATGAGAAGGGGATAATGGTGGATGACAGGAAAATAATAGTTTCACTGCTTTTGACAAGTGTACAGAAAGATTTCAAAATTATTCATCCTATGATACAACCCAAATTTACATTTATTTAACACATTTCATGTCGGGAGAATGTCCCAAGGCACTTAAGAATAACAATTACCCGAGCTGGGGGTGGGAGCTGGGGGCAGAGGGGGGTCCCATCAGAATATCGGAAGATAATTTTTAAAACAGTCTGACAATCATTCACATGGAGTGTCAGAGACAGTAAAGCTTTCATATATATTTTCCATTGGCAAATTCATAATTGTTGTTTCATACGACTAAAGGAACATCAAGCACTGTGCACAAGACAGACAATGAATGGACAGGCTTGCAGATGGATAAGATCCTATTTGATAGCATCGAAGGTTTCGATTTTGCCACAATCTGGCAACCTAAAACTCGACGTTCTCAGTGCGATTTAAGATAGAGACATGTGGCGGACATGAGCTGCAGGGTGCGGTCAACATGCAAACAAGAAAGTCCAGCATACTAATTCAGTACTGAAATCATACTTTCCACCATGGAATGAATTCAGGCTCGAAGCCCTGGAGCGCACACGACTGACAAGTGGGTTACAAACACGTCTCTCGCAACTGGAGTTAATCATCGCGTTACATATCCGGCCACAGCAAGCACCACATCTCAATCTTGCCTTCAGTGTACAACCCAAAAACAATGCATCTGAGTGAACGCTTTGCAATTACGAGCAAGTGAGCTGTTGTTGATGTTTGGAGGGTGTTCCTGTGATGGAAATTGGATTTTTATTTCTAAATGGGATTTTCTATTTCCACTGGCACTTCTCCACGCCAGCGAACTTAAAAATGTTATTAAATTAAAGCGAATTTTACAGCCACTTTACACTGCTCAGTAATTTCCACAGAGGTTGCTGACATCAATATACCAACATCATGGTCAGAGGCAAATGCTTAATGTGCCCGCTGAGGGATAAGCTCAGTGGGCAGTTATGCAGTTATGGGAATTGGCGTTTAGCTTTCCACTTGCATTATAAAACAAAATAGGCTGCAAAAGTACCAGATGCACTCACTGTGCCAATCACATAGATCATTACAGCACAGAATGATTCTATCCATCCCGCCTCACCATTTTTTATACTCCACACAACTCTTCATCCCTCCTAATCCTCTCCATTTTCCTCTCCCTCATGTATTCATCACGTTTCCTCTTAAATACTTTGATGCTCTCCACTTCGCACCTTTCTGTAGCGAGTTCCATATGCTTACCACCCTTTTATTCACACCTAATAATAGTCCCTTGAAAAAAAACAATAATAAATTGGGCATTTTCAATCCATGACGGCTTGTAAGACATTGCTGCGTGCAATTGACTGCCGTGTTTCGTCCACAAATATACAGTAAATTAACTTTACAGTATATTCTGTGAAGTGCTTTGAGACGTCTAGAAGATGTGAAAAGCACTATATCAAATGCAAGGATTATTATTATTAGCTGTCTTACCTCTACGCTCTTAGGTTCAACTAGTGGTTACTATGAACCTATGAACCTCCGTCCACCTTACTGGATTTTTTCATAATCTCATGTACCTCTGTCAGGTCCCCTCTCAAGTATCTCAGCTCCAGAGAGAAACATCCCTATGTGAACACTGCATCAAGGGAATTCCCAATCAGCATCTCCTTGGTGATTTGCGACTCTTGCTCAACACACTCGAAAATAAAGCATGGATATCAGAAATGACAACAGGAAAAAGTAGACATTTCTTTCGATTTAATCACCAGTTGTTGTCTTTTTGCCTAGTTAAAATGTTGCGGACACAAATTTTGAAAATCCAATATTGACCCGACACTATAAAGGAGAATTTTGACCTAGGGATAGATTTTTTCTAATAGTAATAATAATCCATGTATTTGATATTGCGCTTTTCACGTTTCAAAGCGCGCTTCACAGAATATACTGTAAAGTGAATTGACTGTATATTTGTGGGAAAAATATGGCAGCCAATTGAGCACAGTAGTATCCCACAAACAATTGTGATTGAAATTACCAATTTTTTTTTATTGTGTGTGTGTGCGGTTTTTTGGGGGGGGAGTATTATCATTAGGCGTGTAGAGCAAGGAAACTTGTCCTGACCTGTCTGGATTCGAACACAGGTCTCAATCTTGTAATGTGTTGCATACATGTAGTGTTTTAGGGCCCTGAATCTGGCTGGCAAACTGTTGAATTTAGTGTTGAATTGGAAATCCTTACAGAATTTACAGAAAAAAAGCTGTGTCAAAATTAAGGCCATATTTAAGAATTTGTTATATTTTGAACACTCTAAAACATTACCATAGAGTAGAGCAAGAGACCCAGGTAAATGGTGAATTTAGCCTTTTCTCCACCCCCTCAATGATCTTCATACTTTGTGAGGTATAGGAAATCTGTGTGAAAGGAGACTCCACAGAAAGTCCTATTGCAATAAAGTACAGAAGTGCTGCAAATCTCGTATGAATGAAAACCAGGGAGCTGCTGTGCAATTTGGTGACTAAGACCGTTTGCCAACAGTCATTTAGCCTCTGATATGCCCGGCCAGCAATGGCAGTCATCTCAGCAAGTGCGGACCATTAAAGGAAAATTGGTCACACGATTTGTTCCTAAAAGGATCGTCTCTGCATTCCAAAAGTAGAGCTGATAGGTATGAGAATCTCTTATTCATTCGAGAGCTCCCAAAGGCTGGGTTGGGTGTTGCTGAGCTCGCCATGTTGGTCTACAAGGTAGATTCTCCAACTCCACACTAAAACCCTGCCTAGAGGAGAGTCCACAAATCAAGTGTTGGGAAATATCTACAGGAGTATTCTCTATGTACGTATGTCACTATATATAATGTGGGTTGTAGCCAGGATCCATGAATAATTTTTTAAAACAGTTCACTGCTAAGCGAGCCAACTTAGCTTCATGTCTCCTGCTCTATCCACTCCACTGTTGGTTGATGGGCAGGCTTTCACCCATTCTGCCCATATTTTTTGGACCTATATTCCAGGGTGCCTCCTATTCGCTCGCCCTCCTCTCCTGTTTCAAGCCACATCTCAAAATGTTGTTCTGCAACCATGCTTTTGATCACCTTTCCCCACCCCCACGCCCTTCAGCTCCCAGACATTCCACCAAAGAGTCGGGAGACATGCAACCCTTTCCCAGTCTTGATGTATAGTAGAGAAACAGGCCACTCATCCTAACTAGTCAGTGCTGATGCTTATATTCTAGCTGAGCATCCAGCCCTCACAAACTTCTCTGTGACGTGTGCAATGGCAGCACTAATCTGCCCTGACACACTGGATACTTCCCCAGGGGAGAATGTACCCAACTCTCTTAACCCATCTGATCCCATCCTTGGAAAGTCTGAAGCATGCTGTATAAATGCATATTATTCTAGAATGGAGCTTGATGAGTGTTTCACAAACTGTAAATGGTAAGAATACAGCGTTTCCCTACCTGAAGGTAGAAGGCTCTCTAAGCAGCCACTTGTCTAAGACAGTCCCTTTCATGAACTCGTAGCACATGCCATTCTGAAAAGTGCAATAAAATTCTGGAGCTCGGCTGTGAGCGTGGAGCATCTGAAAACTCTTCACTTCGTTGTCACGATCTACAAACAGTTCCGTCATCTTCCCATAGAGTCTCACGAGAATAACATCTTGCATCGTCTCATCCACATAGCAACCGATGAGCTTGTTAGTGATTCCATCTGTAAAAGACTGAGAAAGACAATCGAAAAGATCAGTTTTTTAAAAAAAAGGACCAAGTACTACACAACGATAGCTGTGATGATACCTGACTTACATATAATGAACCATCCATTATAAACAACAAGAAATTACAGTTATAATGTAATTTGTATATTTGTAGTGCCTTTCACGTTGGGAAGGTGCCCCGAGGCGGTGAACAATCAGGGATTTGGACCCCAAAGTGGAATTTGTTTCCACACACTGAAATCTAAGGGTTGAATTTTTTTCAGATCTCATTACTTACTAAGTAAGATTTTATTTTAACTCACTTTGGCTCCAGCGAGAATTTCTTTTGTATGGCTTAAGCTCATCTGATAAGATCACCAAATATGCAAATCCGAATAGTTTATACTTGATACAATTATAAATTGCAATTACCCATTTGAGTCAGTCGTGGATAAAAATGTGCTCTAGGTCTTCCGCATGTTAAAATGCACACACAACCCTCCAACCCTCTCGATTTCAAATCACAGCTTGGGTGAAAAACCCTCAACTGTCAAGCACTTTGGGACATCCTTCCAACATGAAAAGCATTATATTATACATATATATATTATATAATGTGTTGTTGTTCTTGGCTGGGTGCTGTGGAGATTTGTGATGTGAAAGAGGAAAGGCAACTAGTGGAACTAAAGAATGAAGAAAGCAACCGTGAACGAGAAAGGAATACAGGATGAGGAAAAAAGAGAAATAAAGAAGTGGAGGAGAATTAAAAAATCTGAACAATAATGATCAGAATAGGCAATTTTGTTTGCATTTGTTTGCTTGGTAACAGCTTCATGTTGCAGTGAAGAAACTCATTAATTCATTCAAGTTCTAAAATAAGGCTACCAGATCTCTAATTCGATTTATTTAACCAGATAAACCATAAACGTCAAATGCATAATTTTCATACACTTCTATTGCCAAGTTAGCATTGCGTTACTACTGACTATACCACCCACACATAACCGCCAGGCATTTGGAAGTATTACTTGAGATGCACAAAGATCAGCAAATCTAAACTGCAACTGCGTGGTTGGTAGCATTGTCACCTCTGAGGCAGATGGTTTTGTTTCACACTTCAGGACTTGGAACTCCTATAGTCTAGGGAGGCTGACCCTCCTATGCAATATTGAGAGTGTGTTACATTATCCAGCTCCTTGAAACATCCTCCTGATGTGAAAGGTGCTATACAGGTGTAATTTTGTTGTTGTTGTTGTTGAGTGCTGCCTTTGGATGACTTGTTAAAATGTCTGCCTGTTCAGGTGGATGTTAAACATCCCATTGGCATGACTCAAAATGTGAAGGGAGTATCTCCCAGTGTCCTGACCAACAATCCCACAGATAAAACTGGGAAACTCACGTCATGGCTGCTTGTGGAGCATTGCAATGTGCAAATTGTCTTCTGTTTTCGTTCCACAACACGCACACTTTACAGTAAATCCTGTGAAGTGCTTGGAAATGTCCTCCTGATGTGAAAGGCACTATACAAAATGTACGGATTATTATTATCTACAGTAAAGGCAGCAACTTGCCACTTAAGAATATAGAGGCAACATAATGCTAACAAGAGTTCTAAAATAAATTCAAAACACATTAAAGCTGCATGGGGAAAACCCAGTCAAAATAGATATTCCTGCATTAAATAAACTCCAAAATTCAACCCAGGAGCTGTGGGTTCTGTACTAAGCTTACAATGGATTACTGCTGGAACTAATGCCGTTTTGAACTGGTGTAAGTGGCACTGGATCCTTCTGTGCTCCAAACCAGCACACATGCCCTTATAAAGCTGGTCAATAGTCATATCGTTCTGAGCTGTACGCAGATCATCATAGCCATAAAATCTCATTTTCTACACTTCACTGACCTTAGAGATGCATTTAGCAGAAGTGTCTGGCAAACTAGTGAGCTGCAAACAGGATATGTCCTCACATGAAGACTGCAAATCACACCCAAAGCTGGTGGCAGTGTGGAAGCAGCTGAAATTCATCTCCAATCAATTTAAGGCCCAATCTCTGACAAGCCTTGTAAAATCTCAAAACCAGATCATTTCAAAATGCACTTACCAAAGCACAGAATTGCCCAAAGCTACCAACTTGAAAGGGAACACAATAGACTGTGCCACAAATTTCTGGGTTCCCAGGTCCCAAAACTTGATGAGAGAGGAGGCAAAGCACTAATTATAATAATAGTAACCTTGCATTTGATATAGCACCTTATCAGATCATTGAGACGTCTCAAAGTGCTTCACAGAATATACTGTAAAGTGAATTGACGGTGTATTTTGTGTGCGGAACGTGGCAATCAATTATGCGTAGCAATGTCCCACAAACAATCAGGGATTGGATGACCACTTTTTTTTGGGAGGGATTATTACCCCCGGAAAGTGATCTGCCAATCAACTAACAACCAGGTTTCTACTTACTGCTATGTAAACAGAGGCGTGTGGAGTAAAAAGCGTGCCTATGGTTTCGCCCTTAATATACAAGCAACATAATACTAACAAGAGTTCTAAACTAATCCAAAACACATTAAAGCCTACAGTGGAAAACCAAGTCAAAATAGATATTTCTGTATAAAACAATCACATTGCCCATTGTCCTTCCACTTGATACCACATCTTTCACCTTAGGAGGTTATCTAAAGGGCTGCACAGAATAAACTGAAATGTAATGCCTGTGTATTTTATATCTGAATATGGCAGCCAATTTGCGCAAACGCAGCAATGTGCCACAACCAGCCATGGGGGATTATGACATGGGATCTTTACCATCCACCTGAACAAGCAGAAGTAGTGAGTTCATGTCCCACATTGGGAGTTTTAAACTTGATGTTTCAGTGAAGTGCTATATTGTTGGATGAGACGTTAAACCAAAGTCTTGCCTACCTGTTCAGGGGAACATTGCAAGATTCCATGGCACTAATCGAAAAGAGAAGAGTTTCTACTGATGTCCTGGCCAACAATCCTCCAGATTAAAAAAAAAGTTGGCGAATCATTTCATGACTGTTTGTGGAACATTGCTGGACCTGTATAGTCACTACACTTTCTGTGAAGTGCAATAATTCTCTCATTCACCGCTCCAATCCCAATACTACAGCAATGTTTCTGTGCCCCGTGTTGTGTAGGATTTGGAACTCCTCGTATATTGTAACGAAAGACACATGCTCTGTGATATTGGTGAGATAACCAGTGTCATGTTGGGAAGCGAGAGTGACTGCTACTCAAAAATCTGACCTGACCACAAAAATCAGCATTAAAAGGCCCAAAGGCTTGACAAAACTCAATTCGCTCTATATTTTCCGTGGCCAATTGAGTGTGGAGGATTTAATACGTAAAATACCCCAGAGACCACAGTCCAAGCTTGCTGTGAGTCAGACTTGCAGAGCAGAATTAAAATTCTGCTGGAACCTAGAAAACAAATCCAGTTATTGGTTGGTACTGACTGCATAAGTTTTATGAGTGCAATAATGTGCTACTTCTTGTGCCTCACTAACCCCCATTGAATTCCAAGTCTTCAGCCAGCATTGCCCAAATCTTTGAAATCCTCTTCCAAAGCCACTTCACCCTGTTACCACTCCCCATAACTTCAAAAAGCTTCCAGCGTCCTGGCCAACAATCCCACTGATAAAATTGCTCATTCGCTTCATGGCTATTTGTGGGATGTTGCTGTGTGGCTACCACGTGGACCTGGAAAAGACACAGTCAGTACACTTTCCAGTATGTTTTGTAAAAGATATCCTACATATAGGATATAGGAGATATCCTCCCAACTTGAAATACGCTGTATGAAAGGTACGAATCATAAAAGGTCAAAAAGATTTAAAATTATCTTTGTTAGAATCAAAACTATTTTGTTCACTTCTATATTCCTCCCACTTTGTGCTCAGTGTCCACTGCTCCCAACAGTTAAGCACGTTGAGATGTTGACTCCACGATTTGATACTATATTCATTGAAGTTGCTGAGGCAATAATTTCCTTTGAGGAAAGCAGTCAGATTGAAAATGAACTTGTCAGCAAAGGACTGATATGATTGTTCATGCAGTATGTGTTTTTATTAAATACCTTTAGTGCAGTGGTGAGGGGTTGTTTACCTCTGTAGTTCATATTTCTACCCCACTCTTTCTTCTTCAAAACCAGTGTGTAATTCGGAATAGCTTCCAGTCAGCCCGTGTGAGGAGCTCAGTCCTAGGGCTTGGATACTGCCGGCCCCCAGTTGCCATTTGCGCGTTCAGTAAACTTGATATTTTCTAAACCGTTTCCTTGTTCATTGAAAAGAAAAGGAAAGTTGGAGCTCAAGTTTTTTATCACAGTTCGCTTTGATGCTCAGAGGGACTTGACTTTGAGAAAACCAGCACTTGGAATAATATTTAGAAAGGGCTTTTCAGTTGGGCATTAAAGACCTTCTTGCACTATTCAAAAAGAGAAAGGAGTTTCTCCGGGTGTCCTGGGCAGTGGTCAAAATTGGTCATTCGCTCAGCAGCAATTTGTGGGATTCTGCTGTATCCAAATTGGCTGCTGCACTGGTCTACAAATTACACAGTCACTGCACTTTACAGTAAATCATGTGAATCGCTTTGAGATTTCTTGATAACCAGAAAGGCGCAGTATCAAATTAAAGATGATTATCCTCTAGTCTAATTATACTGCACATTTGATTACACTGCGTGTCAGTTAACTCATCAAAATGTTAAGAACTGGGAGGGGAAAGATCCAGTCTGAAAGCAAATTATTCTAATGGGTGAAGCCCCGTGGAACTTTTTAAGATCCGCTGACACTGTCTGTTCTCAATTAGGTCACGATCTCAATAAAACCCAGAAATGCTTCACAGTGATGACGTGGTGAATGACTGCTATGATATAAGGAAACATTTATCAAAGAATTACAGGAACAGAAGGTTTCGTTCTACAGGAAAAGCCCGATCACAAACTGGGAACAATGCTATAACAAACAAATGCTGTGCAGGATGTTTCCTCTAACAAGGTTTTACTGCGTTTTAGGTTCAGAACTTTTACCATTTTGTGCCACTAATTCCGATAAATGCAAAGCAACAAGCTTTGGATCTGACACAGATCAGAGGTAGCAATTCACAGCAGCCCCCATGGTTCCAAGACCACCTGCATTTTATACAAAGTGACACTTCCGTAGTTGCTGAACAGTTCCCTGTTCCACCACCAGTACAGAGGATAAGAGTCAGTCGGCAACTCAGTAATGGGAAATTACCTTGTGTCCCAAAGTCCCCAGTGGTGATATGTGTAGCTACAATACATACAAACATAAAGTCTGAACCCCCACCCCCCCACCCGACCAGTCTTTCATTATCATATTTCAAACATATTTTGAAAGCACTGCAATGAATAACAGAGGCTTGAAAATTCTCCTGCTCTCAGGCTTTAAAAAAATTTATTTCGTCACTCAATCCACAACTGTTTGTGGGACACAGCTGAGTATAATTGGCTGCCATGCTTCACCCACAAAATACACAGTCGCTACAATTTACAGTGCATTCCGTGAAACACTTTGAGATGTCTCAACAAAGTGATGAGGTTTCTTATCAAAAGATTATGATCATGATGATTATTATTACTATTAAGACCATTGTGCTCAAATGTAACATCATGCCCAAGTGTTAAAGTTACTTAAATTCACTTTTAATTTGGAAGGTTTTTTTTTGCTATTAAAAAAGAAACTGGCTCGCAAATTGAGGCTGAATTAAAAAAAATTCTGAAGTTCTGTACGATCCCACAGTTTAAGTCAAAGATCTTAAGGCCACGAGACACCATGATGTGTCCCCAAAGAGAACGTTTCCCTCAGTCTTTTAAGCTGTTCAGCTAACAGCCTCTCGATTGAATTTTTTACCTTGAAGGTGTCTACTGCAGTAACACATCAAGGATATAAGTGCTCACACGCACTCTCACAGACAGACCCTGCCAGCTTCCTAATTGCAGAGCAGTGCACTTTGAAGAATTTTTTCTTGACAAAAACAAGCTTAAGTATCACAGGATAGAAGGAAACGCTCCTTTTGCTCTACATGGTGTACAGACCTTACCTAGTTCTCTATAGTCTGTGGCCCTTACATAGGTCTCTGTGGTATATGGACCTTAACATAGCTCTCTGTCATGTTCAGACCCAGATAGCTCTCTCCAGGGCAAGTCTCTACCTTTCAAAATTGCAGGTATTTTGACACTACATACTGTACTGTATTTGATGAGCTGGCTTATTCCTATGCTATCATCTGCACAGTCTATCTGCACTGCTAACTCATGCTCCATGTGGCACTGATTAGCAACAACAACACCAACAACAAAATTAAATTTTTATAGTGCCTTTCACATCACGAGGATGTCCCAAGGCGCTGGACAGACAGTTATTTGCACCTGAGCTGGGGTTGGGATAGGGAAGGGTAGAGGGATGTGGGAGGCGAAAGGGGTGAACGATGGCATGGTTGAAGAGGAGGGTCTTGTGGCAGGACATGAAGGAGTCTAGGGAGGGGGCAGTGCAGTGCAACACAACCCTTTTCCAATGCTTTTTACCTCACTTCCATCAGATTCTCACAACCAGAGAGTCTTGTTTGGGCATCACACGGGCCCCACCCACCAACCCCAGATACAGGTTAGAACACACTGTATCCTTGGTTGCAGTTTCTTTTTTTGGGGAGAAAAAAAAATGCCCATTTATAGAAACCAAATGTTTGCTAACAAAACAAAACAAACCAAAACAAAACAAGCACAACTACAGGAACAGTTAAATAAATCCTAACACCCAAAGAAAACTTCCTGTTTGGTACACATGCCTTAAAATTGCACCAAAGCCGGGCACTGTTTTTTTTAAATGATCACACCAACAAGAGCAAGGGCCAAAACAGGCTAACACTGTGCACGAGCCAACAGACTTGGTCAGTGATTTCATTTTTTTTTCAAAAGAGCTCTATTTGAGACCCAAGTTTGCACTAATACAGGGTCCTTCACTAGGATACCACAGGCAGATTGGACCTCAGTTTAACAGTCATGCTCCTCCCTACCTCTGCAATCTATTAACACCATGCCAAACTGTCCAGTCTCTCTGCTTAGCAAGCACTGGCTTGCTCCATGTCGCCCGCCCTGTCCGTTCTGACATCAGCACTCGAGCCATTAGCCTTTCTGCCCCCACCCTATGGAACTGTATCCCAGAGCCACTCTGCCTCGTCCCCTCCCTTGCCTCCTCAGGGCCCATTTCAAGAACTTCCACTTTGATGTGCCTTCGGCCACCATCCCACCACCCATTCTTGTCCTCTTCATTCCAACCCCCCAGCTCAGATGCAAACCCTTGATTGTCCAATGTCTTCGGACATCCTCCCAATGTGAAAGGCACTGTATAAATGCCATTTGTTGTTGTTGTATTGTGGGTTATTTCCCTCACCCCCATCCCCCGACTCAGTGACACTCTGTCCCATTATTTTCCAATGTGGCAATGCCTTCCTGGAGACCCCACAACAATGGGTAAATACTGATTCCCCTTTTCATTACTAAATCGAGATAGAATGCAAGATACAGTTGCCTTAATCAGGTTATCAATCATTGCAACCAAGCCGCCTGCCATGCTGGAACCAATCTTGTCAATACACATTATTAGGCTTGTTTCAGCAGGCTCCAATCTGCATGCAGCTGAGGCAGGCAACTTGTATCAAATGAACGCTCCCATTTCACATCCAATAATGTGTTCAATTACTGCCGGTTCATTTTCTTTGACACAGCAGTTATGCTTCATTCAACCTGGTATCACAGAGCATGAGGAGGTCATTTTGTCCATCAAGTCAGTTCCACTGGTGCAATACACAAGGTTAGATCCGATCAATTTGCATCAAGTCCCAAAGCAGTTTAACAGAGTGGTAACAAATTTAGTCACTCAATCCATAACTGTTGTGGGGCACTGCTGCGTGCAAATGCCTGCCATATTTTGCCCACAGAATATATAGTTAATTCACTTTACAGTATATTCTGTAAAGTGCATTGAGATGGGTCAAAGACATCATAAGGCACATTATCAAATGTAAGGAATATTATTATTATAAACCAATCTCAAGGGTAAGACATGGATTTTGATTCCAAATCGGCTCCAGAGAAGGAAGCAGAGGATTTTGTACAGAAAGTCCCAGAGGTAACTGAGCTGATCAAGAAATATTCATCCATCTCCACCGTACAATTCTGACCCATTTCCCATGCACAGCAGTCAGATATAACCACCGTCATCATTCCTAAGCGGACACTCGTTCTGTTATTTTTTACAGAAACAATAATGGTGGCAATTACTTGGTATCTAGTCTGTCCCACACAGTCACAACAGCTAATGGCAAGGAAAACATTCCTTCCAGTCACCAGTCTCACTTGAGGCTTGTTCGCTTAAACATATGCTCCAGTGCTGTGTCCAAAATCTCACAATCAATTAGTCTCGTATAAGGATTGTAAAGAAACGTGGGTGTCCCCGGGGCTGACCTAGCTATGATGATACAGTCTTGTGAAATCTGGCAGGTCTGCGAGAAAAAAAAAAAAAAAAATTCTTGCATTGGATACTGTACCTCTCACGTCGGAAGGATGTCTCCAAACACTTCACAGTGAAATCATTTTTTATTTCAATGACAAGGATTAATTCAAGTACGTAATTGTAATATCGGCACTCATCATTACAGTGGAACTTGGGCTATTGGTGATTTAAACGCGATGCCTCTTCTTGTGACAACATCGATCATCGATGTTTTTTCTGGAAATGGATGGCGAAGGATATTTCGAGCACAAAAGAGCCAGTAAATCCAGTTAAATGGAATAAAATACACAAACAGAGCTCCGGAAAGCTGAATAAAAGGCACCATAGATCAAAAGGGCTTTTTGCTCTCTCTCTCCAAATCTAGAAAATAAGTTGCTACTTTTTTGAGACGAGATCAGGAAAAATGTAAGTGCTGGAAGATTCAACTTTTGGATTCAAACCAATATCCTTCAGGCTTGATAATGCCCAGATGAGACATCTTGACTTCATCTTTGTGGTCATATTTGTTCAAGTAGATCTGGTCAAATATGGGTCACAGTCCCTGGATTCCTCTGACACTAGAAAGTCGAAAGTAGAAATCACTTTTGATAGATTGCCACGGGGCACATTTTATGGTCTTTTGGTAGTAATAAAGTGATCAGATCTTTTCCAGGCAATATCTTATCAAATGAGGTAGAAAAGTCTCTGAATTTACAATGCTGTAGTTGGCACAGAAATGTGAAGATGAAAATGCATTAGTCTTGCAGATTGGTTGTAGCAACACATTGACTAACTGCAGCAGGTTGGACTAGCAGCAACAAGACCATAATAATAATCAGTAGTTGATACATTTAGTAATTTCTAAAATGGTAATTTCTCTGGGCAGTTGTTAGCCAGGACATTAGGAAAAGTTGTTAGCCAGGACATTAGGAAAAGTTCCCTTCTCTTTTTGAAGAGTGCCATGGGTTCTTTACCAACAAGCTCAATAAATGAGGTTTTATTGCCTTATCCCATGGGCCCTGGGAGGGAATTACACCACTGGAAATCCCCTCCCAGTACAATAATAATAATACTGTACAATAAACACTGGGTGTACATCTCAAAGCACTACACAGGATTTTATTGTAAAGTGTAGTGACTGTGTATTTGCCAGTAATTATTATTATTATTATTATTATTATTATTTCACACCTTTCCACCACTCTGGGTTTTGCCCTAGCACACACTAAATATACAGTCACTGCATTTGTAATATATTCCTTGAAGCGCTTTGAGACGTTTCATAGAAGTGACACAGCGCTATATCAAATGCAAGGTTTATTATTATTATTATTTCTAGGTAATGGAAGCGGGAATCCAATGTATACACAAGAAGGATGGTTATGGGAGAAGGGATAAGGAGGGGCGGAGGCTTGGTGTGGAATATAGACATTGGAACACACTAGTTGGATGAAGTGTCCTGTTTCAGTTCTGTAAAGTTCTATGTAATTCTATGTAACATTAAAAATGAATGGCTGTTTGCTACCAGTTAGCTGGCTTTGCTGTCGCACTTAGTTGTTCGTGGGCGGGGTAGTCCAGAGCCCCCAGTGAGCGGGATTTGTAGCAGTGATGATAGTGATAGTTACCAGTTATATAAAAGGGCTTCACAGCCAGAAGAAGGGTGAGATTTGCATCCCACCTGGACTGGAATCTGATCTCAAAACACCAGTCAGGCTCTGATGTATTGGATCACTTGTTACAATTTGACTACAGACATAAGCGACCAATTTCATGTTTTCTCTAACCTCTACTTACATCATCTTAAATCTGTACCCCCTCATTACTGAGCTGCCAATCAGAGGAAATAACCTATTGATATTTACCCCTGTCATAAATCCTTCATTTATCTCAAAGATTTCTATCAGTTCATCCCTCAATCTTCACAGCTCCAGTTAAAAAAAGCTATGAAATCCCTAAGTTATCTTACCTTGCTCATTGTGCGTGACTTATGATTGAAGGTAATGAGGGAGGAATGTACATTGTAGAGAGGAGAAAAATAAAAAATGGTATTCTTATTCACATATAACCATTGAAACATCTGTGAGTGCTGCTTTACAATAATGATTATCACTTTGCATTTGCTGGCAAATACATCATACATTTTGATAGAACAAACCTGAATGGTAATTTCTCTGGGCAGTTGTTAGCCAGGACATTAGGAAAAGTTCCCTTCTCTTTTTGAAGAGTGCCATGGGATCTTTACCAACAAGCTCAATAAATGAGGTTTTATTGCCTTATCCCATGGGCCCTGGGAGGGAATTACACCACTGGAAATCCCCTCCCAGTACAATAATAATAATACTGTACAATAAACACTGGGTGTACATCTCAAAGCACTACACAGGATTTTATTGTAAAGTGTAGTGACTGTGTATTTGCCAGTAATTATTATTATTATTATTTCACACCTTTCCACCACTCTGGGTTTTGCCCTAGCACACACTAAATATACAGTCACTGCATTTGCAATATATTCCTTGAAGCGCTTTGAGACGTTTCATAGAAGTGACACAGCGCTATATCAAATGCAAGGTTTATTATTATTATTATTTCTAGGCAAAAGTGGCAGCCAATTTATACACAGCACTGTCACAAACAAACGTAAAATGAGTGGTGAATTTTACACGTGAATTTGTTGGCAAGGACACTGGGAGAAACTGCCTTTTTTTATTTCTCAAGCCCCTCCTCTTCAAGGTCCCATTGGTCACACCAAATCCCCCCTTTCCCTCCACCTTCCCCGACCCTAGCTCGGGTCTGAAATAATGGCTGTCCAGTGCCCTGGGACGTCCTCCTGATGTGAAAGACGCTATACAAGTGTGATGTTGTTGTTGTAGCTGTTGTTATTCCCCTGCAGCATCAGGTTAGACTATGTGGTCAAGTAGCAACAATATTTGAACCCACACTTTGTGGAGAGGGGTGCTCGCATGCTCACGTGAGCATGCGAGCACCCCTCTCCACAAAGATCAGTTCCACCTGATCTTTCCTGAATGGAAAGATCAGGTGGAACTGTTCGTATCACACAATCGGTTCCATGTCACGATATCACCATTTAATCTGTGCCTCGGGAATTAAAACACTTTAATTCTCTCAGTCACGGTCAGTCTGTTCCATGTAATAGACTGATCCAGGGGCCAAATGTTGCAATCTAAATGACAGTAAAATAGCAGTGCATTTTTCACCTTTCCCTCGTTCAGTTTTGTAAACCTGTCTAAACCTCATTACCTGTCCTCTCAGTAAAACAAAAGCCTCCACAGGCAGCCCTGCAAAAAGGCTGATTCTTCACACACTGTGTCTAACTCCACAAGCACACCTCCGATATTTATTTCCAGTGCTGTCTGAGCTCTCGCTACACTGCACACTGTACAGCCTAGCAGACCATAGAGTAATACCATTTGCAGGTGGTAATTTTTCAGTCTCTCTTTCCAGCTCCATGGACAGATCCACTCGCTACCCCATGCGTGGGACTCAGCCAAGCAGACGGTAATAAAATAAGAGGTTTTTTACACAAATCTTGTCAAGTCCACACATTTTCATAGCTTTGTTCCCAGGTTACAGATGGACGATGCATGATTTCTTGCACCCGCTAAACCGGATGGGTCACATTAACTATGAGCCAACCTGTGAGTAGCCAGAGCTTGCGATTATAAATGCTGAGGTCTCTGTTTTGACAGGCTATCAGCGAACAGTGCAAATGCATGGTCGTCACATAGATGCAGTTATGCACTTCAAACCATTCATTACCAATCAGTCAGTAATGGAATATAGGTTTCTTATCCACCCTACAATCTAACCAGCAGCATAAACAGATCTAACGGGAGTTCAGGAGGAATGTCTTCACACACATGGTGGTGCGAATGCAGGGGCTCAATGCCATAAGCTGCGAAGCAGAAAAACATCAATGCATTGAAGAGGAAATTTGAGTCATATACAAGAAAGAAGGGTGGAGGTGAGGGATGGGTAGGGGGGGATTAAATTGGGTGGAGGCTCGTGTGAGGTATAAACAACAGCATGGATTAGTTGAGTTAAATAGAATCTCTCAGTACATTAAATTCTATGTAATTATATCTATATTTGAATACAAGGATTAAACAAGATTTAATGCAATTATCAATAAAATTGCCTTGAGTAACTAATGCACTTTATCCATTTATCTGCCAAGTGCAGCCTTCGTATCTGCTGTTGCTTACCTATCTGTCTCTCACTCGGCAACATCCGTGAGCGCTGTGATGTATGGTAGCCTCCCTCCTCCCTCGCTCGGCATCCAATTGCGTAACTACGAAAAGACCAGTATTATCTCGGTATTGTTGGCCGGGATACCCAGGAGAAATCCCCTTCTCCTTTCGATAAATATAAAATTAGTAACCCCTGAATCTGATAAATATCATTGAAACATCTCAAAATTCTTCACTGGCTTCACTGTAAGTGTAGTGACTGGCAGTGGCCCATGGAAAGCAATCAGAAAATGAAGGACAGAACTCCATTACAGGTTCCAGGAAATAATTTTGAAAAATGTCCCCGTACTTATTATTTTGCCATATTAAAAAACTGCTGCAGTTGCATTGTGCTCGTTGAATTTTAATGTTACTCAGTAAAGTGGAAGCCACCGTCAGAACCTGGAGTCCATAGGGTTTTAATGAGCTTCAGGAAAAGAATCGAAAGATAAAAGTCAAACCAGCTAAAAAACAGGATCAAGTCACAAAGAAATCAAACAGTTTCTCCAATCACCCTCCCTCACTCGCTACCCCCGACTCCACCCCAACATCAAACTAACTGGAAGAAAGAAGTAAAAACTTAGACCCAGCCCAAGGGTATAAAAGGTGTACATCAAATGAAAAAGTTTGACTGCTTAGATAAAAAGAGAGATGGTTCAATGTGGTTCAGTAATTTTCCAGGATGAATAATCCACGCTCATGAAAGCCAACCTTGTACACGTCTGAATTAACAGTTGCCGCTGTATTGTCGGAGACGCCTTTCTTCAGATGAAATGTTAAACCGAGTTCCATCTGCCTGTTCAGGTGGATGTTAAGGATCCGGAAGCAGCATTTGAAAAGGGAGTTTCGTGCCCATGAAAATTCCCCAGTTAAACTGGTCATTCACTTCACCTCACAGCTGTTTGTGGGAAATTGTGCTGCGTAATGTTCAGCCACAAGCACACAGTCACTCCACTATGGTACACCCTGTGAAGTGCTTTGAAATCTCCTCCCAAAAGGTGCTATGCAAAGATTATTAGTATTGTTTGAAATTGTACTTATGATGTGTTCCATTGAGCTTTCAGAGGCAGTTTCCAGACCTTTCCTGAAACATAAAGCAGCAATTGATAGGTACATGTTCTAAACCAATAAAATAATGTCTTTGCGTAATAAACATTTGCTGGAGACAAAGCCTAGACAGCTGCAAAGTTTACAACTACTTGACAGTGAGAATAAAGCAACCCAGAGACGCCAGGTAAGGGCAAGGCATGAGTGGGGGAGGGGGATGGGAGGGAATGCACGGACATTCTTTTGTCAACAATCTATCTGACAATAGAAATTTTGAGGTTTAGTTCCTTCCTAACAGGTCTCCATTTGCCATTTTTTAGCCTACCACGACAACAATAAATTACATCTCTATAGCGCCTTTCATGTTGAGAGGATGTTCCAAGACAATTAGCTGGGGGTTGAGATCAAGAGAGGTGGAGGGCAGGAATGGTAGCTTCACATCAAGAAGGTTCAGCCAGTAGACAGTATTTTGAAATAAAAAGTTCTATTCCATCTTGAATCAAATCATTGGCTACTTTTCCCCTTTGGAAACACAATTCGACGAGTCTGTGAAAGTGCAAGTCTGAAGGCAGATGCCCAGAGTTGGAAATAAGGCTCTGTGCGATCTACAGAAAGCTGGAATGGAAGTCTCTAAGTTGTCAGCCCAAAGGTTTTTAATGTAAATCTGACAATTGGACACATGAGGAAGAGTTTTGACAAAGCACCAAAGTTGCTGTGCAGCATTGAGTTTATTTGAGAAAAATTTAAGTGGTGAAAAAAACATTAAACAATTCATATGTATGTTTGATACACTGCCGGTGACATCAAAATGTCTCGGAGCACTTCACAGGTAAGTGTTAGAAACTGTTTATTTTGTACGCAAACGCGACTGACAATTTGTGCACAGCAGGTCCCACAAACAGCTATGAAGTTAGCAATTTATCTGGGGTACTGTTGACCAGGACACCAGAAGAAATTCCCTTCTCTTCTCAAATAGTGCCACTGGATCTTTAAATTTCACCCAAAGCATCTCATGGGGCTTCTCTGAGTAAGGACAACACCTCCAAAATTACAACACTTCCCCCAGCACTGCAATTGGAGCAGTGTCAGCCTACACTGTCACCTCAGAGTCCTAATATATACAAGCGTAAGATCTGTGTTCAAATCCAGGCAGTTCAGGGCGAAACCTTGGGCAAGTTTCCTTACTACACACGCCTAATAATAATCCCTTAAAAAAACACAATAATAAATTTGGTCATTTCAATCCACAACTGTTTGTGGGGCACTGCTGTGCACAATTAGCTGCTGCATTTCACCCACAAATATACAGTCAATTCACTTTACAGTGTGTTCTGTGAATCGCTTTGAGACGTCTAGAAGATGTGAAAAGCACTTTATCAAAATGCAAAGATTATTATTATTGCAGTACATAGTCTTGAACTCAAACCTGGAGGTAAGAAAGCTATCAACTGAGCCAGACTATTTACCAGCCATAGAATAAATTACAATTAACACTCCTTCATGGAAGTTTTCTTCCTACAAATCTTACAACTCCCTCAAGTAGACTTCACGTAAACAATATGTTATATAACCAAATATTTAAAAAAATGGATAATGTTGATTAGACAAGTCAATGTTTTGGCAACCTGAATTTATATTCTCATATGCCAACCAAGATTCCCCCCGATTAGTCTCATCCATCCCCATTGTCAAAGCCCACTTCAAGATTTGCCTCTTTGACTGCACTTTTAGTTATCTTTAGCTTCCCCCCAGTACCTTCCCCCCAGCTTGGCTGCTGAGGCAGCAGTACAAAACTATTTTGATACATCCTCCCAAAGAGAAAGACAAAATAAATATAAATTGTAGTGTATTTCAGACTATTTTTTAACAATTAACCGCCCATTGTACAATGACTTAGTAAGGCAGTAAATACTGATGTTTTCAGCGATATTTTACTGCAATAATGTAAATGTACATTTTGATGTAAGATTTGGTCATGGGGCTAAATATTTTGTGACCAGCGTTAAAGCAATCATTAATCTTAGTGATTGCCACAGCCCATCAGGTTTAATGTAAATCCTCGTTTGGGGACTTTGTTTTACAATTGCCAAGTACTTCCAAAGAAATGTCAAATTGGGTCCCTCACACTACAATAGGAAAGAGAGGTAACTATCCAATTAGTCACACTATACATTTGCAAATTTGTCTCCCGGTATAATAATAGTCCTTACAATTGGTATAGTCCCTTATCACATTGTTGAGATGTTTCAAAGCGCTTCACGGAATATACTGTAAAGTGAATTGACTGTATATTTTGTGGGCGAAATGTGTCAGCCAATTGCGCACAACTGTGTCCCCAAAACAATCGAGGATTGAGTGAAAGTGATCTTGATTGATTGATGTGAAAGAATTACTTTGGATTCAGTTTGGCTCAGTTGGTATGACTCCTGGTTCTGAGTCAGAAGGTTATAGGTTCATAGTAAACATGTTGTATATGCTGTAAAAAGTGGTGTATTTTATTTCGTCCGGTAATCCAGGTTTTGTTATAAATTATGAACCAACACATCTTTTGTTTAAAGGGATTATAGCACAATGTTGCCCATTACCAGATAAGAACATAAGAAATGCTAGGCGAAAAAAGGACCACTTTCCATCTAGTTTGCATTCCACCTTCCTGGCGGTCGCATACACATATGTCCCAAACCATCTATGTATTATATCCCATAATGTTATTTCCTAATAGAAAACTATCTTATCTGTGTTTGAAAGAATCAACACTACCTGCTTCGACCGTCTCCCTAGGGAGCTTGTTCCACAGGTTTACTACTTGCTCACTGAAATAGTCTTTCCATAGATTTGTTCTGAATCAATCCGTCCATCCGTCCGTCAGTCAATCAATCGCAGGCCATGTACTCTGGTTGTTTTGAGTTCTCTCAGAGATGTAGGCAGAGTGCAGATCCATTCCTTGTCCTCTCTTTTGAGCAATAGTGAGATGCTAACAATTGCAAAAACGCCTATTAATAAGTACTGATATGAGCCAAACGAAAGCCATTTATGAACCAGGAATTGTATGATTTCAGAAATCAATATTGTCAAATTGATATTCTCAGTTAATCAAAGTAGAGGCGCTGGGGGTGGGGGAGAAAGAGCTGAAAAGACAAAATGTTCGCTGCAAATGGGCACTCGCTGATTTAATTTACTAAAAGATCTTTTCAATGGGCACGCTTTTCTCTTTGTTTTGTCCAAACTTGTTTTTTTAATATATATTAAATAAAAACAGGCTCCCTAGTTTTGGGATGCTCCAAAAAGATCATAGAGTTACATAGCGTGGTACAGAGATAAGAGATTTAAACAGGCAATTGAGACCAGTCAATGCTGGTGTATATACTCCAAATGAGCCCCGACCTCTCCTATTTCCCTCCTCCCCTTGCATGAGTATCAAGTTTTCTCTTCAACGAATCATGCAGATAACAATCTGAATCTAAATATATCAGCATCGATTGCATAAATGCTTCCAACATGAGCAATCAACAACTTGCAGCAAACATGGGGCGGGGAGTAAGAAAGGGAATAAATAATTTTGTCCCATTGCAAGCATTTACACTGCAACGTTTTGTAGTGGTATCTGTGATCACTGGTTCACCTTAAATGTGGAAATATGTATTTTTTTGCTCTACCTGTATTTGACATCTCCAGCCTGGTAGACTCATGAGAGTTTTATTTATTTTACAAAGAACTGGCAGACACCCACGGACATAAAGTGCTGGTATCCCTTGTTACAAATTACCAGTTCTTTCCAATAACAGATGAGAAGAGAAGAGAGAGGAGGGAGAAAGAGAGAGAAGGAATACTTTTTAATTTCCAAACCAAACTTGGCATCCTTCGGATACTTTACTTAGCGAACTGAATGGAAGATCTGGAGAAACTCACACAAAGTTCTTTGGGCAAGAATAAAAAGACACCCTCAGCTCAAAAGATGCTGATGAGGTCCATTACTTTCCAGCTGGACAAGGATCAAGCAGGGAGCCGTCAAAGCATTATAATGAAGTGTTCTGTCACAGATTCCGCTTTAAACAAAAAAGAACTGCGGGAGAATTGGCAATATCCTCACGATGATTTCCACTGTACGCTCTATCAAAAATATTCCCTTTATGTTAAGTAAGACTGGGACAAAGACTCTTTATCAACCTTTGAATTTTCTCAGTGTTGCTTTCCTACAGTAGAGCGCACCACATTCATTGCCAATTTGGTGCATGCTGTTCCATCCACTTAAAACGTCCTGTGCTTTGGCGTCCAGGTATCTGCTCTGGACAATGTGGTTAGATGACTGTGGGATCAGTAGCAATCTTTCTATTTGAATAAGAACGAAGGCATCGACCTCTGGAAGCATAAACACAGAGAACTAAAGGTTAAAAAATGTCACTGTCCTTCAAAACTAATATCATTGCAAAACAATTTACTGTATCCAAATGTAATGTGAAATCTTCCAGAGTACATTTGACCTCCGGATTATATTTTGTTGTTGAGAATTTAAGTGATCAAGTCCATGTTTCGTAGGGCAATGGGGATTGTAGAAGGACGGAAAGATTTGAGGGAATTAAGGAGTGATGTGAGAGACTGAGAGGAGACTAGTCTATATGACAGATTGAGAGGAGACAAGGTAATCGTGAATAAACCCTTGGTGGAAGACCATAAAAGGATACCTTTACCTGGTAGATACTGTCAAAGGTTTTGACGATTCCCAATGCAACAAAAATAATTATTGGACCATTAGGAGTTGACTTCCAGGGCTGCAAGACAACTATTTAAACAAGAAGCCCAAAATATTTTGTACTCAAGAGAGAAAATGTACAGATTACAGCTGGGAACACACGCACAGACTGTATAGCGCTCAGTTAATGCCATTGTATTTGCCGACTTTATTAACGTTGGTTAAATGTAATAAACGTGGAAGTGTGTGTGTGGGTGTATGTGATTGGGTGGGGGGTGAATTAGGAATCAAGAAATCTAATATTATTCTTACTGACAGTCTTAACATAGATACTTTGCAGGGAGATTTGTGAAGAGATTTTAACAAAATCTGGAGTTTTGGATTGACTTTAGAAGCTCACAGTAATGCAGTATTTCATTTTGCACAATAAAGTTGTCCCAACAGTGTAAACTCCGGCATTTTGCCCTATTCAGCTCGTTTGTGCCTTTCTATCTGTATGTATGCAGAATAAATACATTCTCCTTAATGAAACAAAGCTCCCTTCGATCAGTTATGTTTTTGCTTTAATTCAGACCATTCATCCCTCAAACTCTTTTAGCTAATTTTGGCATCAGTTTCTTGCACACCGCGCTAGTGTCCAAGCAATGACTGGCAATGGTGCAAGTGTCCAGAGAGGCAACAGGGAGTAGAGTAACAAGCCAGGCACCTCACCTCTCTGCTGGTAACAGGCAATCGCTTGTTCTCAAGAAGGTAAATAATATGGCCCAAGAGAACAATTAACAAACACTACTAAATACACAGAATTTAAAAGAGAAATAAAACTGAACATTGTGCATATGGTTTACGTAACTTTTGGAGACAGTTTACTCGGTATTGTTCCAATCCCTGGAAGTATCGAATGCTGTATAAGAGCCATGCAATAAAGTTCTTAGGGGACAAAAGCCTGGCACAGCACAAGCTGGGGGAATTGTTGAACATACACGGTTTGAATCATAGAAATGTTCAGCACACAAAAAGACACAAGTAACTTGTCCCTCTGCTAATTCCAATTTGTAGTATTCAATCTTGTTTTACAGAAATAAAGCAGCAAAGAATCTTATATAAAATAAATGATGCTATTTCCCTCGACCATCTGCAAGCTCTATTCACTGTTAATTGATCATAACATGATATTCCTTGTTCAGTATTTGATATAGAGCCTTATCACATCGATGAGATGGTAAGCAGTGTGAAGTGCGCTAAATAAATGCAAGTGGTTGTTGACTCAAAGTGTTTCACGGAATATACTGTAAAGCGAAGTGACTGGGTAGTTTGTAGCTTAGGTGGTAGTAATAATAATGAATTGCAGTGTCAGCCTGAGTCAGTTGACAGCACTCTTGCCTCTGAGTCAGGAGTATGTGGGTTTAAGCCTCACACCTTCAGTCAGCTTTTAGCGAGAGCGCGTGAGAAAGTGGCAGGATGGAGAAGAGGTCTGTTCGAAGTGAAGGAGACTGAATGCGGGAGGAATATAAGGCAGAGTGGGACTGGCTGTGGAGGCAGTTCTGGTGAAGTCTGTGATCCCTGAAGCTTTGACTGCTGCCAGCTTCAATCATTCCTGTGCAGCACTCTGTCTCCTGCCTTGTGATGTCCAGACCACCCATGGCCCCTCTAGCCTTCTGTCACTCTTGATCTCCCTTGGTGTCTCTGTAGGCCTTTTGTGTTTATGAGAGTGAGACAAGGAAATTGAAAGTTAGAGGGCTAAAGAGGAAACAGTTTGGAGCAGGCAGTTGGAGAGCAGGGGATAGGGTTTGGAAGATGGGGGAGGGGCTGGTGGATTGGTGGGGGCAGAGGGAAATGAATACTACTATAGTGAAAATGGGAAAGAATATGAATGTTTTGCCACAAGAAAGGAATTAAGAGTTTAATGAAGTAATGGCCAGGAGAGGGAAAAAAAGACAACAAAGGAAACTGAGGGAGAACAAAGGAAAGTAGATGCTTTGGACCCCCCACAAAAAACTGCTTGTCAGATTAATACGAGCATATGGATTGTTATATGGGCTGCAGATGTGTTGCAATCTGTGGTTTATTGTACTGGCGTTGCAGAATCCGAAGTACATCGTACTGGTGCAGTTTTGCACTAACAATAACAAATTAAGCACTATCGCCAAATACAAGCATTGCACAAATAATCTCCGTTGTGAACAATTTCACGCCATTGAGAAGTTTCAAGGCCCTTCACAGAATTGTAAAGTTTGTGGGCTAAACACGGCCGCCAAATTGTGCACAGCAGTGTCCCAAAACAGACATGGATTGGGTGACCAAATTTCTTTTTTTTGAGACATTATTACCCCTAATTACTAATTTTGTCCAAAATGACTATTTGCACAATTACCAAAACGAGCGGATGACAACATGGGTGGTTTCCGGGCATACGAAGCTCATGTACAATAGGCAAATGAGGCAAGACAAACAATAAAGATTTCCAAGAGGTTCCTGAGGACCAAAACAAATATAAAAGCTAGGTGCAAAGTTCACATGCTTTATGCAGGTAATAGGAACTATGGTGTTCTGTAGCTCAGTGGCTAGAACACTCACCTTACAAGCGAGAGACCTGTGTTCAATTCCAGGCAGGGCAAAGCCTTGGCCAAGTTTCCTTACTCCACACGCCTGATAATAATCCCCCCCAAAAAAACAATAATAAATTGGTCACTTCAATCCATGACTGTTTGTGGGACTTTCTGTGTGAAATTGGCATTTGGCTCACATATATATAGCCAAATCACTTTACAGTATATTCTGTGAAGTACTTTGAGACATCTAGAAGATGTGAACAGTGCTACATCAAATGCAAGGATTATTATTATTATTATTGCTGAGTAAAGTGTGAAAGATGGGGAGTCTGAAGATATTGACCAAATGTGCTGTCAGAAAGATTTTCTTTAAAAGCAGGAAGAGAAGGAGCAAGGTAAAGCGATTTGCGGTAAGAATTCAGACATAATGTTGCATTATGTCTGCAGTTTTGGATGGCGAGACTGAGGGAATGGGGAACCAGACATAGATCAGGATTAATATGAGTAGAGGACTAAGGGCTTGAGGAGACTCCAAAGTAAGATAGACAAGCTGGAAAATAGGGTGATAGCAGTACAGTCACAGATGATATAGGACTGGTGCTTTAATGCCAGAGCATTGAACCACTGGGCATAGCTAAAGCCTAAACACATGCCAGCCTCTTCAGGAATGAGGAAGACAAGTGGGTTGAAGTTAACTGTCCATTGAGTCATTTCCAATGGAAGAAACTTGACAACATTTCAATAAATACTGTCCATTTTCCACTGTCCTCTGCCTCAGACATTGATGGGCGCAGGAACAGAGAAAAGCCTACACTACCCAGCATAGTGATTAATGATTTCTATATGTATATACTATATATATATATATTATAAAAAATTCTGTTGTACAAAGATTCCTTTTCTGTTTCTTTTCTGTTGTACAAAAGTACTGAGTTCCTTTCATGCGATCTACATCTGTGATCCCTATTTCATTTAATCATTTTATGAGCCAAAGAAGCTTTAGGTTTTCTGAAAAAAAATAAAAGTGGGAAAGAACGAATGTCTTGTGTCTGATCAGCTCCATAAAACAATTTAATCTTTCATTGTTTTAAATCCAAGGAGATTAGGCAGGGACAGACCCTGCTACTGAACGCTGACATCCTGGAAATAATTGCTGACCCAAGGCTTCTGTTTCCATTTTATTTAAGTGTTTGCTACTCCCATTTTAAACACATTTTTCAACCTTGTGAGTTTTAAGACATGTACAAGTGCCTGGTTTTACAGACTCAACCTTCCAACCCTGATATAAATCACGTGATCATAAAAGATCCCATGCACTATTTGAAGAGTGAAGGGAGTTTCTCCCAGGGACCTGGACCACAAGTGCCCCCTACCTCTCCATACCCTCCAAGATAAAATTGATCATTCATTTCATGGCTGTTTGTGGGTTGTTGCTGTGCTCAAATTGGTTGTGGCATTACCCTCCAATATATAGTCAGAGCACTTCACAGTATATTCTGTGAAGTGCTTTGAGATGTCTTGAGGAGTTGAGAAGATGCTGTATCAAATGCAAGGATTATTATTATTATCAAATGAAAGGATTATCATGGTTATATTATAGGGGTCTTTATTGGGGACATTCATGCGCTCAAAGGAGGAATGAACATTAGATAATGGCTGCTATTGTCCACCTCACCACCACTCAGTTGGTAGCATGTCTGAATTCTTACTTCTTATATTAGTCCCATGTCAACATTTTGAACTCCAATCAATCTATGAACTCAAGGAACGTTATTATTTATTTGTTCATTCTTTTGCGATTCTGCTGCTATTTCTGAAACCTCGTATTCCATTCGAAGGAGTTGGCTAACATTGCACTACAGTGCAAGCTGCAATTGCACAACGTAACACAATTCTTAATCCAGCATTCATGTCCACTTCATAAATACCAACACCTTTTCTGAACCTCTCTTCTGCAGTTTAAAAGCAATGGCTGATTGTCCAAACTTTGGCCATTCAACAGCAGTAAAGACTGAGTGAAGCTAAACAAAATTAGGCACATCGTAATGTTAGCTTGTGACAGACTCTAAAAGGGAAAAAAAAAGACCAACTCTCTGTTTATCCAAGCAGCCATTCTGACCCAGAAACAAGTTTGTTCAGCCACCAATAATAATTGGAAGCACTAAGACACTACACGCCAGTTAATGGGAATATTTGTCTGTCGGGAACATTTGCTCAGGCACCAAATTATTCCCCAAACACAGATGTTGGTGGTTTGTAAAAAGAGTTCGACCCCTGGACATTGTGTCCGACTCATCCATTACTGGATGCTCACACTTGAACCAAAAGGAATCATTTAATGTGTGTGCAGTTAACCAAGTACTGCGATGGTGTGTCTGTTAGAGGAGTTTCTTTTTCAACAACATGCAAGTGTCAGTCTTTTGAGTATATCTTGTTTAAACTTATTGGCAATGCAAGACAACAGACCCAGTAGTTTTAGAACAAAGTCCATTAATTGTTTCCATTGACAGTTCAGTCAGTTGCTGACCATTCGCTTACTTGATATACCGTTGTCCAACTGTTGTCCAACAAGGGTGCAGGAGGGAGAGAATTCTTTCAGGGCTCCGGTTACTGTTTCCTATCCAGTGAGCCCCACTAGAAATGGGGGTATGTGCACAGTGGTGAAAGACAGAATTTGGCACAATTGAAATAATCCCCCACTCGGTAAATAATGCATATTTGGGTGAGTTTCTAGAGAATGCAATGTAACCGAGATGTTCCCTGGACATGAAAGGTGGTTCAGATGCAAGGATTATTATTCATGGTTAGAAGCAACAAGAGACAAATGTTTTCTGACAAAGAAGGGAAGGGAAAAAGTTGGCATCATGGAGGCATGGGGGAGCGGGGTGGGGGGGGGAAGAAAAAAAATCGGCTTCGCAGCAGAACCCAGTGAAAACATTCCAGTTCAGAACAAGCAACAAATGAAAGCTGGCATTCTTTGAGGCTCCTGCAGTTAACTAAAATACCCATTGTTTTAGAACAGGAACAGCAGCTCTGGGGCTGAAAAGGAGCCATCACATAGAACAAAGAATGCCAAGCACCAGCTGCTGGAAATGGACCAGAGACTGAAAAGAAAATCCAATGTTTAATAACCCCTGTTCACAATCAAGTACGTTTTAATAGACTTCTACGATTGTAGCAGTTGCAAGGCAATTGACAAGACAGCAGAGGAATAAATTGGGCAATCAGCATTCATTCTACACCGTACGTAGGAATCCTCAAAGCACTCCTTCGCCTTGACATTATTCGGACAAAGAAATCATTTGGACAAAGAGAGGCCAGTCGGCCCACTGCGCGTCTTTGCCATTGCTACCTGTTTCGTTTGCTTGATGACTCTATTTCCATTCACTCCATGGAAAGGCAAATACTTGACGTTAGTTTTGGAGAGATATTCACGGGCAACTCTTTCCCAGTGAAGACTGAGATCCATGGCAGTTACAGTTTTAAAGCACTCCAGCATGTGTGCAGCAACATCAGATTTGTGCCTTTGGAAACAGAGAGAGCTTTGAGAAAGCTTGTCGAAGCTGAATTCAAGCCCAACGGCCTGATTTTAAAAAAGTAAATACACAGAGACACGAAGGTAGCATATTCCACAAGACTATTAACCTCAAAGTAAAAATGGTTTACTCGATTCCTCTTCATATTGCTAAACTTTCTTTTTTTTCCCAAGTTGTACTTCAACTCCCCACATTGTTGTACAAGTTGTACTTCAACTCCCCAGATGAGCCTTGCTGGTTCATAATTCCCAAACAATGCAACAGGTCACCTCATCTCACACAAGAACGATGAAGAAATCCTTTGGCTAATGGGCTCAGAGCACCCACCCGCCCCATCTTCCATCACAGTAGGAAGCAGCATTTTAAATGAGTCAAGCATCCAATCATCCTTCCTGACAACCCAAAGTCTTTACCAAAGAGCACAAGCTTATCCTCCTTCCCCTTCTCTTCCAACATACATTCCGAAGGCCTGGTAACCATCTCAGTTCCCTAGCTCTGTACCCTCTTGTGAGTAATACAGAAATGTGTTTTGGAAAAAGAGGCTAGAAAATACATGCAGGAATCCAGATGCTGCTCATATCTGCCTAGACTTAGTTGGCAATATTCATACACTGACAAAGCGTTCAGAATACATCTCCCTGGAGAGAGATTCCTTTTCCACTGACATCTGCCTTGACTTGTACAATACTCACCATATGAGCTCCACATTCTCGCCAGCAGGATGACTCTGTGGATCTTAACAGTGGAAACTAATGGCAAAAATTCCAAGACAAACCAAGAGTGGGGAATGGGAGGGGGTTGGGGAGATAGAATACATGCAGAGACAACAATATTATATTTATAGAGTACCTTTCACATCGGGAGGACGTCCCAAGGCGCTGAAAACTGCAATAATTGGAATGAAATTTGCCCCCTCCCCCCAAAAATGCTACAGAAAGATTTATAAAATGGAGTAAGTTCACGAACAACAACAAAACAAGCTTGAGGATTTTTTTTTAAATGCAGAAAATTTATTAAATTAATAGACAAGACAAAGGTTTCAGCCAAGTAATGAGAGAAGACAGTCAACATGAAGAAAGTTTGGTTTCATTTATTTCGACTCCTTACATTTTTGTGATTGCTTAAAAATGGTTACTTGGGACTCCTGAACATGTGGATGGAGTACAGTGAAGCGCCAGAGGTTTTGACCTCAACAATTCTCTCACTGTTGCAAAGTAATGGAGACCAAACTGCAAGCTATACACTGCACAAGATTTTGATTATTCCCTTCCAATTCAGGGATGGCTATTGACTTACATGCTAACTGGTTTAACCCATCCAGCTGTTGAAATATACCCGATAGGGTAAGCAGTGCCTTACAATCCTGGATTGATACCTTGATATCACTCCCAATCTTTAACCAAAACATCACTTATTCTGGCGAGTGCAATAACTTTCCAACGTTACAAAATAATGTATTCATTATACCATTACTCGCAGCCATCTAATCAACCACTTGCATCTCAGGAAATAATCTGTGCAGACACTGATACTTAGGCGGGAAAGCATTTAACTTAATACTTTATAAAATCTCGGACTTCACAACAGAGTGAGACTGATCATGAGTAATTTCAATCCAATAGCCTTTAAAGGGCTAAAACAGTGATGACTTTACATATCAGTTGTCCTGTTCCACCATTAAAATTCCTCTGCTCCAAACTCCATTCCCTGGTTGAGCTGAGTTTGGGCTTATTTTAAAGCCAGACTGGAAAAAAAAACTGTCACTTTCGGTGACCTAATCCACATTAATACGCTACTGGCACCTAGTGGCAGGAATTGAGCATTGCGATCGATGGTCCTGGATATTGAGACTTGGGGTCTTGGACCATATGGACATTCTCAAATTCCACATGGGCCCAACGTGCTGCATGGGAAGCAGCAGTCACTGAAAACCCGTGGACCATTGAGAAAACTATTTTCACCCTGGAAAGTGTGTTCAGAAAGGTTTCCAGCTGCAATAATGGGAGATGGGGAGATCAAGCTCAGTTCACTGGACCCAAGGCACAAATGGCTGCCTGTTCAGGTGGACGTTAAAAGATCCCATAGCAGTAATCCACAAGAGTTTCTCTCCATGAATTGGCCAATATATCTCGAGATAAAATTGGTCTTTCATGTCAAGGCTGGTTGTGGGATGGACAATGTTGCGACCTTGACCCAACCAACTCACCTGCTCGCACCACTCAGCAGACACTGACCTGCTTACATCCCCTGCCTTGCCTGCCCCACTCATCCTAATTCCAACCTCCAGCTTGGGTATCAAAACCTTGAATGCCCAACACCTTGGGACATCCTCCTGACATGAAAGGCACTATAAAAATACAATTTGTTGTTGTTGTTGTTGTTGCTATACACAAATCTGCTGTCACAAATACGCAGCAGCTCCACATCACAGGAACTTTGAAACATTCTTCATTTGATATAGCACTGTATTTTTTTTTATCATAAAAGCAATAAGCAGTATAGGTTACTTATATCCTGCCAAATTACTTTAATCCCCCCCCCCACCCCCCAGCTTTATTAAAGTTGAAAGCTAATTCATCTTCTATACAAAAAGGCAGCAGCAAAAAGCTGGGAAATCTTAGCCAAGACAGTCAAGCCCATAATTTCAGCAGCCCTGCTTATTGTATGCAGAAGTCACATCAGGGTGCAGGTTGAATAGTCAACGAAAACCTTTGCAATATTTATATGAAACCATAGCTAAAATGGTACTTTGAGGAATGTATGATTTGGATTTAGGGCTTTGCAGTACCCTTTGAATTACTGATAAAGCTTACATTGTCAATACGTGTACAAATTGTTTTCTGATGGTGAATGTTATTAAGCAAAATTAGGTGAAAATGTGAAGAAATAACAGATTTTTTCCCGCTATGGTGTTCTCGATATCAAGAAATATATTTCCATTCAGTCTGTAGCAGAATTTTTTTTTATGTCAGATTTTAAAATGGCACAGAATTGGGATAAATTCATAAACTCATTACTAATTTGGACGTCAATTTTCCATAGTTCTTAAAAGGAAACTTCTAAATTATTCAAATTACCATTTTTAACAATATTACCATTATTAATAATATTACTATTACAGTATTATTATATTATTAATAATCCTTGTATTTAATAAAGCATCTTTCACATCAGGAGGATGTCTCAAAGGACTTCACAGATTCTACTATAAGGTGTGATTGTGGCAAACTGAATTGAGTTAACACTCAATTTAAGAAAGTTCCCCAATTCTGCACAATGTTAAAATTTAAGACAAAAGGGGTTGATCAGCTACAACTAGGCAACATTTTGGGCATATCAACGTCATTTTGATTACCTCTTTTATTTAGACATATAAATATTATTGCAAAATCGGAAAGATTGAAGAGAGAGTTCTGGTTGCTGCCTGCTCACTCACCCTATAAAACACTTCATAAATAGAGCTGTGAGCATTGGGAATAGGAGCTAAGCATGCTCCTGTAAACCTCTGAGTGGAGTTTGTCCTAGGAAGTGAGCCAGACTCAAAACATCCCAATACAATCCCAATACATCCCTTTAAAATGCTTGATCTTTCAAAAGGAGAGGAATCTACTTTTATGAAGTTGACTTGTAACAGTCTAAGAGTAATGCAAACACAAACATGGTTTCGCAACTTAGTGCTTTATTGTATTATTCTGTACTCTCCTTCTCTGTAACATTTAAACACAAGGGAACCTTTGATCAGGGCCAGAGCTGTTACATGTGTGACATCCACAAACGGTGACTTGACATAAAGAAACAAGATAACTTGTACTTTTAAAGCGCTTTATCAAATCAAAATCTCTTCAAAGTACTTCACAAATATCAACTACCAGTTTCTTAACTTAATTTTAAATTAACGTCCACAAAATACACAGTCAACCAACTCTACAATATATTCGTGCTTTGAGACGTCTCAACGATGTGATAAGGTGCTACAGTATATCAAATGCAAGGCTTTTTATTATAATGATACTTGCATTTGATATCCTGCTTTTCAAGTCTTCTAGACGTCTCAAAGCGCTTAAATTATTATTACTATTAATTAGTATTGAGTAGAATATTAATACTTTCGTTTCGCAATATTGAAAAGTTATATTTCAGGGCAATCAAGCCTTGCTTCTTTTCCTCCTTCTCCCCTCTCCCCCTCCCATTTTGTTGTGGGAGATTTTCCTGTGTTGACTTCCTCCTTTCCGTTCCTCTATGTCTCTGACAACATGGGGCAAGGTTTGTGCTCTACCGCCCAGGCACTGGGACACATAGAAGATGTGGTTATCTCTGGAACTAGCCATCTGGTATTTCAGGAACTATATTACCAACATTATTATTGTGTCCTCTCTGAAGCCTGGCTGGCTTCCTCGCAAGTTCTGGTTTGCACGTGTCTACAAGATGTGTAGACTGAGGCTCTGCATTAGCACAATCAATCATTGTGTTTTTTTTATATATTGTGGTCAATTTGGATACTTTGTCAAACCTACCATATGCCAAAGCAGCAGGACAGCTGGGCACAGGTTCAGGGTTGTGAAGGGCAATTTCAGGACAGACAACAGGAAATATTTCTTAGAAAAGGGTAATTAATGGGTCGTGACTGGAACAGGTTAGCTTGATGTATCTCAGTGCTCCAAGGTACTAGCCTGCGTGAAGGACGCTATGTAAGTGCAAGGGGTTGTTATTCAATGTTGTCGCGGGAAGAAGCTTGGGTGGCTGCTATGGAAGGAAGAGATTAAATCAGCTAAAGAGCCTTTATCATCCATGCCTCTCTTGTGATTCTGCAGGATTACATTCTGTGTGTAAAGAAATCTTCCTAATTCCCCATTTTGTTTCCCCCTCAATGACAATCCTCAAATCCAATGGCCTCTTGGACTCGTGGATTGATGGAACTGGTCTCTCTCTATCTAGGTACCGTATTTGAAACTGATGGCTTTCAAAGAGAAAAGCACTCAAATTGTTGCTAATACAATAAAAGCATTTTGTGTTTCTATAGTGTCCTTCACAGGAAGTAGTGTTGCACTGCTTTGTATAATAATAATCCTTGCATTTTGATATGGCACTTTTCATGTTTTCTAGATGTCTCAAAGTGCTTCACAGAATATCAAGTGAATTGACTGTATATTTGTGGGCGAAACATGGCAGCCAATTGTGCACAGCAGTGTCCCACAAACAGTGGTGGGTTGAAATGACCAAATTTATTATTGTGTTTTTTTGAAGGGATTATTCTTAGGCGTGTGGAGTAAGGAAACTTGCCCAAGGTTTCGCCCTGACCTGCCTGGATTCGAACACAGGTCTCACGCTTGTAACGCGAGTGCTCTAACCACTGAGCTATAGGACTCCACAAATGGTGGGATTGGGACAGAAAGCAAGGGAGAGGAAGAGGAAATAGTGACCACCATAAATATGATTGAGTTAAGGTACAATTGAAAGACAAACTCGCATAAAGTCGAATTAAAAGCTCAGAGTAAAGTTCTGACAAAACACAAAATACTACAGATGCTGGGAATCTGAAACAAAAACAAAAGTTGCTGGGGAAACTCAGCAGATCAAACAGCATCCATGGAGAAAGGAAAAGGAGTCAACGTTTCAGGTCTACAACCCTTCGTCAGGACTGATAAAGTACTGATTTTTTTGCTTTGTTTCTCACTCTCAGTTTTTAATTCCATCTGCTGCTTGTACCTTTACGTGCTTGCTCCCATTTCCTCTCTCTTTCACACTCGCTCACTCCCTTATGCAAACAAAATCACCCTCATGATGAAAAGGTAATCTTTTGTGTATTGTTCCATTTTCCACCAAAAATACAGTTTATTCGAACATCAGATCTGTAAACCCCTTCAAACTATTTTAATGTATTTTCCAGAGGAGTTTACAGGGAGTTCAGACTGGGGGAGTCATTTTCCTTCAAACTGAGATCTACCAGCACGTTGTAGTATTGACAAAAGACTGTAGTCAGATATTTCATGATGTTCTTAAAATTCTAAGATATTTCCTGTAGTACACTCAGAGATTTGGGAAACAAAAAGATTTTAACTAATCTCACAGCATTAAAATCAATCCGAGAGCAAACAAGGCTTTCAACAACAAATGAATTTTGTATAGCACTTTTCTCGTAGGGATGACATCCTAAGCCACTGGACAGTCAAAGATTTGCACCCGAGGTAGGGGTTCAGATCAGGAAGGGTGGAGGGTGTATGGTGGTAGGAGGTTACTGAAGGTGCACTGAAAAATGGAAGGTCTTGAGCTGGCATTTGTAGGAAGCAAGGGAGAAGGCGAGGTGAAGGGACTGACGAATGGAGTTCCAAAGGGTGGGAGAGGCTGAAGGCCTGACTACTGATGTTGGGACGGGAAGGGTACACTGAGAAAAAGATTTCAGATTTTTTTTTTGTAACAACATGAAACAACAAAATTACATCTGAATAACTCCTTTCACTTCAGGAAGGTATTTAAAAAATAATCTTAAGAATTTTGTACTTCCAATAATAAAACTGAGAATTTGGGTCTTAGATCTTCACTATCTGATCAGAAACATTATGTTCCATAACTCATCCTTCAAAGGACCCACGTCATTGTTGCTTGAATGTTTTCCACCCTGTGAGTGCACCGATTGCATAAATATCATATCCAGCGCTTTCTCCTCTGTTGGATATTTTTTGTGTCTGTCCCTCTGTACAATTGCCAATTCTACCTCAGGCATCTTCTGCATTGCAGATCATGCAGTACTGCACCAATCTGCATACTCAGCCATAGCTCCTACCTGCGATGGCCACTAAGACAGACAACCCTCACAACAATTCATACTCATGAAAATCAAAGCTATCTTTGGATTCCTGCCCTCACAGCAGTCTTCCCAGATATGCACAAGGGAATCATTAATGTATCCGCAAAGATACTTTTTCACTACAAGTGAAATCCCGTCAACGATCACCCAATGCTCCCTCGTTGATCATTTAATGCCCTTCAATGATCACCCAAACCCCTCTCTATAATTATCTATTGCCCCCTCATGTTTCATGGTACCATGGTAATATCACATGCGAGACTATGCAGTCAAGTGTTAGGAGGCTTTGGGAAAGCATCTGAATCAAGAAAGGCACTTCATATTCTCACCCACCATCCGCACACATGCATAATCCATTTATTAATGAGCAGCAATGGACAACTGGACAGATTTTTTCCCCTCGCCAACAACAACAACTTGCATTTATATGTCACCCTTCACATGAGGCAGCATTCCCTTTCTCTTCGAGCTGAATCTTTGCAATAGGGTTCAATCCTACCCTTCCAATTCTTTCATACCCTTTATTTTTCAACATGATTTGTTAGTGAAATCAATGAGAGAACTTGAAGTAGGGTTGCCAATTCTACTCGGGTATATTCCGGGAGGTTTAATGACGTGACGTAATGGCTCTCATATATTGACCTGCTCAAAACTCATTTACTGTGGAGCGAACAATTTGAAAACACAGGTCGGTTGCAAAACACTGTGATCGCTCGCAAGCCAGAGTTATGTTATGTTTGGTGGCTATCTTAAAAGTGAGACAGCACTGACTTTAGGGTGGCATCATAAGTCGTGGCAACCAGAACACCAATAAGATGGTTGAGAGAAGGCAACCTTGGTATTGTATTTCATTCTATTGCTAGACATTTAAAGCCTCCAGGAATGTATGAAACTAACAAGAAGCTGATAACAAGATAAACCCGATTCACCATTCAACATCCATTCTGAATACTCACAATGATTTTTTCACCCAGGTTGCTTGCAGCAACGTCCGGAACATTAATCTTTAATTCCTGGGTGGTCCTAGCTGGACGAGCAGCGGGAACGTTTAGCAGATAGTGCTATCCATGACAAACTATGTATTTTTAGCTGGTTAGACTCCAGTAGTTACCCCCAACGTAGACTCTGTGGAGTCCCCACTCCATGGCTCTTGCCAACGTGTGCCTAATACTTTGCAGAATTTGGTAAAGCAGGCCACGTCCCTCTAGGGAGAGAGAGGGCATGTTCCACCATTCCAACAATCTATCTATCTCTGGGCTTTCCACGTGTACGTGAGATGCATGGAAATCTCAGTTCGGCTCGGGTACCCCTAAAGCACGATGAAGTGTTTGTCTTGGGGGTAGTAAGTGGGGGCTGGGAGCTGATGCGGTTGGTCTTCTGAATAATCTTGGGAGGGTTGACAACCCCTAATTTCATGAGTCGTTTGCCCAGGTGGGGGCAGAGGGAGCTGAAGAGGGCAGTGTGTCTCTGCCCAACAACCCCCCCTCCACTCCCCCCACCCACCTACCTACCACCCATCACCACCCTTCAAAGTAAGAGCAGTTGTTGGGAGGGTGGGTGGTGAGTAAAGCCACAAAGTAGGAGGTGACCAGAGACAGAAGAGACCCAAACAGGACACAGTTGTGTGCCGTTAGCTTGTCAGTTAGCCAGGCTGGCTCCACCCTAGCCTGTGCTGCTGCTCTCTTTTATTCTTACAACTTGCCTTTATCCTGATCGCGGAGGCTTTCCAGAGAGGTCGCAGTTGCTGTAACAGAGACTCGATGCCGGTTCTCAGCTCCTTCTCGTCCACCCAGAGCTGCAGGTGCGGGCTGCCAACTGTCCCCAGCTTCTCCATTGCTGTGTGTCCCTCACCAAAGCTCAGCTGCCACCAGCTCTGCCTAAGGCAGCGGCCACTGACCTCCAGGGCAACACCACCTAACCCTGACCAGCAGACAACCCCCACACACTTCAAGGGCAACACTACCTCCATGGCCAGCAGACAACAAAACCGCCCCCACCCATCCCTCGACACTCACCCTTCACCCCCTCCAACACACACCTCCAGGGCAACAGTCACCTATCCTTGGCTAGCAGACAACAACATCTCACAGCCCCTCCTCCCCCCACACCCATCCACAGATACTCACCACCCAAACATTCCCCCATCCACCACCACACACACACCTCCAGGGCAACAGCCACCTAACTCTGGCCATCAGACAACTCTCTCACCCACCCCCACCACATACTCAACTCCACACAACACAGCCACCAATACACACCTCCAGACACACAATCACCCATCCCAACCAGACACTGATACACTTCCCCAAACAATCATAAACCTTCCCCCACCACCAGACATCACCAAATCAAACCCTCACCCCATCCCCCCCCCACCACCCAAAAAAAATTGGCTTGTATATATTGCTGCTCATGTAAGGTTGCGTCCCAAAGCATTTGACCCCCACCCAACCACTCAGCCCTTAGATATCAACCCTCCAGACACTGAACAGCTCCCAGAACACTTAACCCATTAGAGCCTTTAACCCGATTCACCTGCCCCCAAAAAACATCCGTAACTGCGTCCCAGAAAAATCCCCTCAGTTCCTCAGGTGTTCAAATTAAAGCTCTCTTGATTTCATATGGTGTGGGGGTGGGGAACCAATACCCTAAAGCAGAGGGAAAACATGGACACAAGTTTAATATGTCAGGACCCTTGTAACCCGTTGCATAAACATAACACGTATCAATGGGAGGCCCAGGAGACACCATCAGGAGCCAGTGTCAAAGAGGTCCCTGTAGTTGCAGATATGATTTCAGTGAGGACTGAAATTAACAGAATAATTTAAAAAGTGACGATTGTTGTAGATTAATAAAGCACCAGGAAATTTCCAACTTTTATTTTAATCACCAAAGGGATTATGTAGAGATAGTGATCAAGGAAACCTGACATTTCCACTTTACATGACTGAGAGAAATTTCTGCACTATTTTCTCATACAGTTTAAACAGTGTGAGATCAGGGTTGAGCCCTTTGGGACGTCCTCCTGGCCTGAAAGGTGCTATACAAGTGTCATTTTGTTGTGTGTAAATTCATTTAGTCCGGGACTCAAGTTAACATTGCAGCTTAACATGAAATAACGTATCTGCAAATATTTAGAGAATCCTGGATTCAATCCTCAAGGCTGCCTTTTAATTGTTGGAAAAAGTGGAGTACTCACTTGTAAAAGGGCTTTTTCAATTGCACAAATTCCTCGGAAAATAATTATTCCTTCAGTGAGAGTGACATCAAGCACACACTGACATAATTTGGAATTGGCCCAAGTTTGGGCAAAGGCAGCCTTGAGAGAATCTGAACACGTTTGTAGATATCACAAAGTCAATATTGTATGAGAAATAAATTGTTTCTGAGTACAATATTTTTCCAAATAATTTATAAATAAGATATCAACCTTGCTTGTACTGAACTCTTCCTCCTTACACATTCTTGTCTTCAATATTCTTTCATCAATTATATTGCAAACTTTACATTTCCTTTTGCCTACAATTTAATTGACTATTACCTCATCATGATTTGTAAGATGTGGCTAGTGTACATTAGCTGGCACATTTGCCTCTAGACAACAGAAATGTAGAAGTTCCACTTGAGTACTCCAAACTCTAGTTTTTCAGCATTTTAGAGTATTTGGAATTTTGCCAAGTCTTAATAATTTTGATACTGCTTTGCTAGAAATTCTTTTAAGAAACTAAAGAAAACCGGATTCAAAGTTACCACGAAATGCAGCAATTCAACAAATTCTGATCATTGTCAATCCAGACAGAGATGAAATCAAGTCAATCATTGATATAGAGAGACTCATCCAAGCCATCATGGTGTCAGCTTGGCTCGGTTGGTATCACTCACACCTCTGGGCAGAAAGATTGTGGGTTCAAGCCCTAATGCTTTGACCAAATTCTAGGCTGAGCGCTGCATAGTTGGAGATGTCATCTTTGGATGAGATGTTAAACTGAGTACATGTCTTGTTTCAGATGTTTACCAACAATCGAGTGATACTATTCAAAAGGAAATGCCTGCTTCTCAACTTTAAGTGTTGCAACATGAGCCCAAAGAGGTGTTCCGGCCAGCGACATCCTAGATTAATCAGTCACTCATCCCTTGGCTGTTTGTGAGGTCCTGTAGCTCAGTGGTTGGAGGCTTACACAGCTGCGCACAATTGGCTGCTGCGTTTCGTCCACAATTATACAGTAAATTCACTTTACAGCATATGTGAAAAGCTCTATATGAAACGCCAGGATTATGATTATCATTATTATTATTATAACATGATAGCCTTCCCAGCTCCTCCCTTCACAAGCTGAAGATTATTCAGAACTCGGCAGCTCGTGTACTCTCCTGCACGAGGCTCCGAGACTACATCACTCCCACCCTCACGCGTCTGCATTGGCTCCATTCCCCACCCCCGCTCCCCCCACTGCTCGGGTCCCGACCTAACTGTTCAGCGCCTTGGGACGTCCTCCCGATGTGAAAGGCGCTCTATAAATGTCATTTTGTTGTTGTTGTTGTTGCTTGTGAAAATAGCAATATATTTGACAGCTAATCACCTTAAAGCACTTTGAAATGTCACAGCATCTAAATGACATTGTAAAAATGCAGGTTCTTTTTGACTAAATATTTAGATTGTTGCTATTGCCAAATATTTTGATTGCAGAAGATGAGATGAGGGAAAATCAAGTGGTTGGGAACATTACAGATCCAGGCAAACATTCTGGAATGATTGTTCATGTACGGATTAAGAGAGGGTGTGCGCAAACTAAATGCCAAGTTGTCAATAAACTTCCTTAACCCCATTAAAAGAACAGGCCTGAGGCGAATGAATAAGGGCGCAGCCCTAGACATGTTGAACTAAGTTTTTCTATTGTCTCTGGAAACATATTAGATCTTTGAGCTCATGTTGCAACACCTGGAGCTGAGAAACAGGCGTTCTGCATGAGACGTTGCCACAGGAGCCATAACTTATTTCTTTATCATATAGCAAAGTGTCATACTTTTAGTCTCCATTGATTTGAAGAAAGATCCAGATATGTCTTCTTTGTTCTAAGTTTTAACTTAGATGCTCAGATCTCTTCTTAGTTTGGCTAACTGTTCAGCACAGTCGTTTATTTTGGCCCAATTGTCCGGGAATGATTTCCACTTCAGATTCAACTAGCCAGAGAAGTCCATTGTTTATTTATGTTTTCCCAATATTTACTACAACACATTATTACAAAGTTAGCTGGCGTGGAAATTTTGAAAGCTGCCCCATTATTCTACATGAAAAGCGTTTAGCTTTTGGATTTTTTTTACTATTATTATTTTTAGGCAAGTAGCATCAAACCAAAGTATATAAGATATCACCAAAGTTGAGACATGTAGCAGAGAGAAGTCAGGAAGTAGTAATTAGATAATGCCACGTATAACCCCCCAAAATTTTCCAATGATAAGCTTTTAATATTCATTTGTTTGGTGTTTGTCTACACAAATACAGTCACTTTGCGGTAAATCCTGTGAACAGTTTTGAGATGTCCTCCTGACAAGAAAGGCATTTCATCAAAGGCAAGTAGTATTATTATTTTTTGTATGTATTTACTATCATTTTACCATTACACAGTAGGGTCCGGAGATGTATCGATACATCGCTAAAACCCGATATAATTTTCATATCGATACGCCTATATAGACATTTCAAAAATATCGATATATCGAAAAGTCGATATATCGAGGTAAAAATCGGAATGCGCGCACACTGAACCACAAGACCCAGAATGCTCATCTCTATACACAATGCACAGACCGAGGTGCAAAGCCGCCATATTGTATTCATAGTCCTCGAATACAATGTACAGGTATGCAAGGGGTGGGGGGGAGGGAGGGGGAGAGAGACGGCTGGGGGTGGGGAGGGGGAGAGAGACGGCTGGGGGGGGGATGGGGAGAGAGACAGCTGGGGGGGAGGGGGAGAGAGACGGCTGGTGGGGGGAGGGAGAGAGCAATGGCGGGCGGGGGGGGAGGGGGAGAGAGACGGCTGGTGGGGTGAGGGGGAGAGAGACGGTGGGGGGGGTGGGAGAGAGGGACGGCGGCGGGGGGGGGAGGAGAGAGGGATGGCGGCGGGGTGGGTGGGGGGAGAGACGGGGTGGATATGATAATATACAGATAGATAGAGATCTATCTATCTGTAAATTATCAGATAGATAGATCTGAGAGAGAGGAGAGAGACACAGAGACACAGACAGAAAAACACAGAGATGGAGAGAGTGAGTGTGAGAGACACAGAGAGAGAAAGATATTTACCTCCTGAGGAGATAGGCCCCGAATGCGCGCGCACCCCGAATGTGCGCGCATCCCCTCCCCAAATGCGCGCGCACCCCAAATGCACGCACCGCGGGCGCATGCGCAGTATACGAAAACCCCCAAAATATCAATATTTCGGTATATCTCGATATGAGCCCGTCGATATATCTAAATCGGAAAATTTTCATATTGACAGACCCTATTACACAGTCAAAAAAAATCAAAAAGTTAAAAGGACGAAACCAATCTGCGTGAAATCTGTCTCAATGTGGACAATTTTTTCAGATCTAAATCAATAACTTTTTTAAAGTTACCTTTGAACAGAACAGAAGTATCAGAAGCAACGCAAAGAAACAGCAGGTGTCAAAAGATGCATTACAACAGCAGCGAAGGAGGTGGTGTCTGCCTTTGCATTGCTGGCTTGATTGTGAGATAGATGATTCATTTTTGGCACATCGCAAGGACAGTAGGGAAAGGGCATGATTGAAGTCACATGCCAAAGGAAATGAGTGTAAATTACTGCAGCCACATGGAATTTCACAGAGAAGAGAGGCAGAGAGTGCGAGAGACAGAGTGCAACTGGAGCTGCCAAGACAAGCCTCACTGTGCACTGGCACTGGTCCAGCCACTGCATTTTAAATATTGCAAGAAGTCTTTTCTTATCCACATTCTTGCTGCCTTATTAAAATAAATGCTTTTATAAGTTGTGGGTCCTCTAACTGTTCATTAAAATATGAAAGCTGGCGGTACAGAACCCTTCGATAATTCAGCACTAACTCACTTCATTTCAATTTCTTTCTATTTTTTTCAAAAAATCCCTCAAATTCCTAAATATTTCCCTAATGCTTTAGCTGTCGGTGTTCCCTAGATAGGGTTCAGTGTAGTCACTAACTCCAATAGCTTTTTATACCTCTGTCACTTTTTTTTCCACTTGATTTGTTACTGAGCAGCCCTTTCTATTATATCTTGTAAGCAGCTCTTTGCTGTGATGGTGTAGAGGGATGGAAGGGCGGGTATTCTGGAAGGATGAGATAAATTGGGCTGAAGGACCGTCTTAATCCAAACTAATCTTGGGATTTGGGAATCTGATTCAGCACATTTCCCTCCAGATTTCCCCTAACAGTATTTCTTATTACACCCTTCACTTGTAATAATAATCATAATCCTTGCATTTGATATAGCACTTTTCATGTCTTCTAGACATCTCAAAGCACTCTCACCAAATAGTATTTCATCATTTGGGTGAATGGGATAAACAAATTAAGACTAGGTGTGAATTGACTCAACTGGCCTGTTGAAATATTTAATTATTGTTATATCCTAAGGATCCAGACAAGCCAAACTGAATAACATATTCATACAGTGACAAAACATTTTTTGGAACGATAATTGTGGATCGAAAGCAATCCACCAATTTTCTAATAACTGGGTTCCTACTTACGCTAGGTAAACAGAGGTGTGTGGAGTAAGGAAACTACCTAATGTTTAGTCCCGCCTGGGATTTTAACATGGGTCCTCCCTCTTGCAAGATGAGCGTGCTAACCACTATGCTATGTGACTCCATAAAATATCGGAGAGGAGACAGGCCTTTTCCTGTGTCTTCAACAATAACAACAACAACTTCGAGTTATATAGCGCCCTCCACGCCGGACGGCGTCTCAGAGCGCTTTACAGTAGCGGATCCCCGGACCGGGCCAGGTGCAGGGGCAGAAGGTGACCTAAAGCGCGGTAGAAGAGAAAGATCTTCAGCTGTGACCTGAAACTGGGAAGAGAGGGAGCGAGGCGAAGGGAGAGAGGAAGAGATTCCAGAGCCTCGGGGCATAGTAGCTGAAGGCACGGCCGCCGAGGGTGGAGCGGAGGATTCGGGGGACATGGAGAAGGCCAGACCCAGAGGAGCGAAGGCAGCGGGTGCTGGTTTGGGGAGAGAGGAGATCAGAGAGGTAGAGGGGTGCAAAGGAGTGGAGGGATTTGAAAACAAGGGTGAGGATCTTGAAGTCGATCCTCTCTGGGATAGGGAGCCAGTGAAGTCTGGTAAGGACTGGGGTAATGGGGGAGCGAAGCTTGCAGCGGGTGAGTATGCAGGCGGCAGAGTTTAGGATTAGCTGGATTTTGTGGATTGTGTTGGAGGGGAGACCACTGAGGAGGGCGTTGCAATAGTCCGGCCAAGAGGTGACAAAGGCATGGACCAAGATTTCAGCGGCTTTTGGGTAGCTTCTCCGGGTAGCTTAATTTTTATTTGTGTTTGTCTTGTCCCAGCAACAAGGGTGCTATTTAAAGTCTTCAATAATTGTTTGTGTAGTTCACGTTTCTGTGGCTGGTAGACAGCGGCTTCCGTCCAGTATAAACACAAGCTCTCAAATAAAGTAAAGCTTGGTTGAGGCCGCTCCTCTGAACTGTTAGCATGCGGAACCCGCTCCTTGTAGAATTAAAGCTAAAATGAGATGCCAACGGCGCTTCTCATTGAAGTCAGAAACTTTGATTTTCAACAAGCTTTCTAAGCCTTGTTTGTTTGGTTAACAGACATTTGTGTTTGAACAAGAACCTGCTAGCCTGTATAAATTGTTTAGTTCCTTTGCATAATTAGCACACCAGTGATGCTGCCACTTAACTCGTACTACATATGCGCAATGCTAATGGCTATTCAAGTAGAAAATGTATACTTAGAAATGTTACGCAAGGTCTACAGTGAAGCTAAGGGCTCATTACGTTCCTTTGAACTACACAACAAAGGATCGCTCCTTTGCATGAGGTGCTTTGCTATAAGCGTCTGACTTGCTGCACAGGCTAATAGCGACAGTGTGTGTGCATCAAACACATTTATAATTTTATTTCTCCTAATGTCATTCTTTTGCATCCTCTATGGGGAATGTCTCATCTCGTCTTCTCTTGTCCTTCGGATGAGATAGTAAACCAATATCCCATCCAGCCGTTCAGGTGAATGTTAAAGATTCCACGGCACTATTCAGAAGAATTTGCTTCCCTTCACAGTATATCCGGCAAAGAGCTTTGAAATGTCCTCCTGCTGTGAAAGGTGCTATATCAATTATTATTGTAATGTAATGTAGAATTTACCATCGGTTGTTGGTGGTTTTGATGGGGCTACAGAGGGAAAAGACTTGCCAGGATAGGGAAGACTTGGTGGGGGTGGGGAAGAGCAATCTGCTCAGTCCTAGTGGAATCAATGATCAGATAAATAGGATATGGACAAGCAGAAAGGAGCAAAAGGGTATAGTTTATTTCAGATAATGCTTTGCACTTGTGCTTGTTGCAATTATAATCTGATATCTTAATTCACTGCGACTTCTCTCTTAAGCGATAACAGAAGAATTGTAATGAGAGCGCGGGAGGAATACGTGTTAATGTTTGCAAAGGGTGTCAGCAGAGCACCGAGGTACGTCTGACACACTGCAGATCATCTTGCTCGACTTGATGTCCCCTGAAATCCCACGTAGGCACTTGCAAACACTCTTGATGTGCCACGAGAACAGTCGAAACCTGAGATAACCTTGCTTCTTTCCTTTCAACACTACAACTGATGGACCCAGTCACACATCGCTCCGAGACCTTATCTTATGTGAAGAGCGTGATATGAATGCTTGCCGTTCTTGTTGCTTTTCTCTCAAGCACAGTAAAAAAACCAGATAAAAAATATAGCTTATTTTTTAAGCTGCAGTGCATCAATGAAGCTTCCCTGTTAAACCAAATGTAATACAGTTTCAGTAATAAAACCAGAGCATCAGTTATAGTGTTGGCAAATAATTGAAATTGATTGTCTTTATATAGTTCTCCATCTTTAAGAGTATTGCTGACCCTGAATGCACTCATCCATAAATTTGGACTTTCTTCACATCCTAGGAATGATTACACAAAAGATGTCAAAGATCTTGTCCTAGCAAATCACTGCAGCAAATTGCAAATTGCTCGTAAATATATAGCCAATTCACCTTACGGTATATTCTCTGAAGCCCTTTGAGACATCTCAACATCAGCATCAAAGACAAGCATTATTATTATTATCTTCCTTTCAGAGCACAGCCATATCATAACCTTCTATTATCCCATGTCAAGTTGATCCTGAGAGTCAGATCCACTGGTAACTCAAGGCATTATGACAAATCAAGGTGATCTTTACTATTGCTGTCTGGGGGTTACTGACTGATGGATATCTCTAAGATGTCTATTTCATGGCTCACACTGTGGCAGGGAAATGAGTGGTACAGCTATTAAGAAAGGTTGGGCAGGTTAGACCTTTTCTCTTTGGAGATGACTTGATTGAGAAGGTTTGGAATTATGAAAGGGTTCGATAAGTTAGATATGAATAGGTTGTTTCGACCTTTTGATGAGTCAAAAAAAGGAAGTATAAATATGTTAGCCAGTAACAGATTCAAGGGGCTTGTTTGGAGTATCAACACTGCCACGGACTTGTTAATAATAATAATAATAATGATCCTTGAATTTGATACAGTGCCTTATAATGTCATCCAAAAGTCTCATCGCGCTTCACAGAGTAGACTGTAAAGAGGATTAACAATATATTTTGTGGGTGAAAAATGGCAGCCAATTACACACAGCAGGGCTAGTTGAGGGAGAGTTGGGCCAAAAAGCGCTATTCCTTACTGTGTATATCTACATCTCAATGTAAAGAGGTTTTTAGGAGGAGTGTCTTTACACCAGAAGATGGTGAAATGTGGAACTCACTGCTTCAAGTAGAAAGGATCAACATATTTAAGAGGAAACTTAATGCAAACGTGAGGAAGAGGGGAATAGAAGGGTATGAGAAGGGGATCTGGAGGCGTGGAGGCTTATATGACGTATAAACATGAGCACAGGCTATATGGGTTGAATGACCTATTTCTATGCTCTACAAGCAATATAATTCCATATAAGTGAAGTATCATTCCTGCATGATCTTGGTAGAGAGACTGAGGCATTGCCGAGGACCTTGTCTCTAGGGACTTATACACCAAAGACATGATTGAGATCTTATTGTGGCCCCCCCACTTGCTTTGCTTGTGACACCTGTTCCATGACGTCAGGCAGTGGGCAGTCAGCTGACAGGAGGTTTATTGTATGATCATTTTGCCAAGGTGCCTTGTGACCTGTTAGCAAACAAGGATTGGGCGAAGCACGCATCCTTTGGATTACAGTATATGGCAAAATTACACACGCGTCAGCAAATTGTGCAGGGCAGTGTATCAAATATCTGTATAAATGAAGACAGCTTGGAGCGTCATTCAGGAATGCTACTCCTTCCTACGTTTCAGCCATTATCAGCCGCCTCTTGTAGTTCAGATGCAAATTGACCCAAAGCCGTCCGCTGATTCGAGGCTCAGAAGTTACAGCTGATTGTGCAGAGATAAGCAGCGCTGGGTAAATATTTACAATGTTTAACAGCAATTCATGTAGAGCAAGCAAAGCTATGCATAAACCTAATATTCTAACCAGAAGCAAAATAGTGTCATAAGGAGCTGAATGAGAACCATTATGCACTTCAAGTTTAGGCAGATGTTGTACACATTAGGGCAATATGAAATGTACAATTATAGTGTGGTACATTAAACATGAGACTCATACTTCATCAGGCATAGAATTATATATAACCTTTTGCAATGAACACCCTCTATCCTGCAGGGTCAGCAGCTGTTTTCCCTGGTACAGTTTCCTGTAGTGGCCTGTGGGTCATTTCATACATCCATTCAGATTATCCCACTTCTCATCTGTTGCCCTTGGGAGAGTCACAGGCCCTGAGCCTTCTTGTCATGCACACTGTGATTCCATAGTCACGCTGCTCTGTTATAATTCATCTTTCCTAATTAAGCTTATCTTTCTGATGGTGTGAGTCGCTAAGATCTCACAGCACTGTTTGCAAAGAGAAGTAAATGGTCGTTCACTTCATAGTTGCTTGTGGGATATTGCTGTTTGCAAATTGTCTATGGCCTACAAAATGCACACTAAATGCTCCCTTCACAGTAAATCCTTTCATGCAAAGGCATTGCATGAAATACAAGTATTTTAAAGTACGTTTCCAAATAAACTACTGTGTATCCTCTCTAAAAAAACTTTCTTTCCTCTTTTTAAAAAAAAATCAATTCTCCTCAATTTTGTTTCTTGCTCTGTGCACTTTTACACACTGAGGTACGGTCGGACTGAAGCCTTGGCAGAAAATGCATCGCTCTTCACCTGTGGCTCACAACCTTGGTCAAGCAGTTTGAGAAGGAATGCTTGCTTTGCAGTGTGAGCGGGTACAATAACTGATGTTTATGTGAACAGCTGTTTTCAGTGGGCTGAAGGAAACACAATAAAATGTTCCACTCAGTTACACTGAATGAGAAGGAAATGCTAACCATCTCATGTGATTTCACTTGAAGCCATGGCAATGCTGTAGGGAGTATTGTTGCATGCTAAACTAATAATAATAGTCCTTCTTTTTGATACAGAGCCTTTTCACGTCATTGAGACGTCTCAAAGCACTTTACAGAATATATTGCAAAGTGGAGCTTTACAGAATATATTGCAAAGTGGATTGACTGTATATTTTGTGGGCGAAACACATCAACCAATTGCACACAGTTGTTTCCCCACAAACAGACGTACATGTAATAATATGTTTCTACAATAATACATATAAAATGAGTATATGTGACAATGCTCCGTTATTTATATTCTAAAATGCATACGTATGACAATCATATTCATAATGTTATTTGTGATCTAAGGTGTGCATATCTTACAATTCCATGTGTATCATTATTTTAATTTTAGAGTGTCAGTATGACAATGCTGCATGCTATTTTATTTGCGTTTAAATTGTGTACATGGGTAAATGGCCACGGAATATTTAATTTGTCTTTAAAGTGAATACATTGACCATGTCGTACCTACCTTCCTTTATTTGCATTTTGAAATGTGCATTATTATTATGTACAACAATGTACAGTAGGCCCAGAGTGTGGGGATGAAAAATAAGTACTTTTAGTATTTTTAATGGAATCTAACATTGTGAGAAAGTAGAGGTGCAGCGAGGAGAAAAGAATTGATTTTTAATATATTTCTGAGAAAGATTTCTGTGTCAGCTATTCAGCTTTTATGTGCACTGGTAATTGTCACGATTCAATTAGCTTTAGTTATCCCTGAACAATTTTTCATATAAGCCTGACTTATGATGCTGCACTCTTCGATCAATCCCACAAAACCGAGTCAAACGCTAGCGAGCTGCACTTCACCTTGCGCCGTGCCAACAACCGAGTCTTGCCTTTATAAATCGCCACTTATATCATCCCCAAACTTCCCGTGTTTGCAATGAGGCAGAGTTCAACCACCAGGAAAGCATTCACACTCCACTGCGCCTCCCATTCATGTATTTTCATGCCTTCCACCCCACTTACAATAAAAAAGTACAATATTCATACTAATGTCACTACGAGTATTAAGGAATGTCAACAAAAGTCAGTTATGTGACTGCTGATTTACTGCAATATTATACAGGCCTAGCCCGCACAGATCTCTATCTTGAAACAGTGAAGCAATTGCAATAAAATGAATTTGCTAACTTGCCTTCTTCTTGCAGTTCAAAGTACTTAGAGCAAACAATAATGAGGCACACTAAATAAATTCCTATTAGATCGATGGATCAAAGCCAGGGTACATCACCATATTTTCTGGACTGCTGTTAAGCATGGTTTGAATGGATGCATTTAGGTGCTTTAGGAATATATCTACTTATGCAATAGAAAATTACACTTTAGCATAATAAGTACGGTATGTGGACTATGTTGGACCTTTATTTTCAGCTGGAGTGTGTGTGTGATATGGCATTTGGCGTACTTGTGCTAGAGTTGCCAAGCAGCTGGGAGATGAACAGATTTCTGTTATAAATCGCAAAGATACATTGGCGGGGCCAGTCCATGTGCTTCATAGGACGAATTTGCCAAATCCTGGCATGAAGCACCAGTCTTCCATTTTAGGCTTAGGCTGTTTGGGGAAACTTTAGTTTGTTGTTTTCTTTATCATAAAAATATGAATATAATGCAGCCAATTGCCACACAGAAATTTCCCACAAACAGACAGGAATCGAGTGTCAACAACAACGAAGTCACATTTGTAGAGTGCCTTTCACATTGGGAGGACGTCCCAAGGCACTGAACAGGCAGGGTTCGGGACCCGAGAAGAGGGGAGGGGCAGGGTTAGGATGAAGGAGGGCAGAGAGTTAGGAGTATGACTGAAGACACGGTCGAAGAGTAGGGTCTTGAGACCTGTCTTGCAAGAGGCAAGGGAAGGAGCAAGGCGAAGGGGTTGTGGGATAGAGTTCCAAAGTGTAGGGGCAGAAAGGCTGAAGGCTGATGGTAGGCCAGGTTGGGCAGGAAACATGGAGCAGGCCGGAGCTTATTGACATTACACATGTATAGCGCCTTTCACGTCAGAGGGGTGTAGGCAAGCTTCCTTACTCCACATGCATCTATTTACCTAGCAATAAGTAGGAATCTGGTTGTTAGTCGATTGGTGGATCGCTATCAGTAACTATCTACTTACCAGATTCCTACCCTACTGAAATAAAAAATATGATAATTTGATCACTCAATCGACGAGTGTTTGTGGGACACTGCTGTGTGCTAGTGGCTGCCTTGTTTCATCCACTAAATATGCAGTCAATTCACTTTACAGAGTATTCTGTGAAGCGCTTTGAGACAGACGTCATGCAGATGTGAAAAGCACAATATCAAATGCAGGGATTATTATTGTGTAATTTATTGAAATCGAACCAATGGATGGACCAAAAGGCAAGATTTGGCTTCTGAACTGAAAAGGACCAGCTTGCTCATTGCTGCCTAGACTAGCAGCACTTATGCCCAATTTTGAACCGTAATAAATATACCAGCGGCACTCAACCATCTTCAAGTTATACAAATCCCTGCATTTCAAATATTATATGCTGTGTTCAATCCCCCCAAAAATGTCCCAAGAAAATAAATCAGAAGCATCCGGAACCATGTCACTTTAATAATTGAGCTGACGGCTTATTATTCCACAATGTGAATCAATCTAGTGTCATTTGTGAGCTCTCGAGGTATCAGAGGTTGGCTGGTGGCCAGTTCTAGATATACTATCGAGTAGTTGCAGGTGCGTCTGAAACCTATTTGTCATTTGCTTTGATAAAAAGAATGGCTTGGGAACAATGGTGTCCAGGCTCTCCATGTAAATTGTGTACAAGCATTCATTTGTAAATTTCTATTTGTTCAGCAGGTGCTGTTATTTCTGTGTATCTTTATGCTGGAAGGCTGCAGGCAGGGGAATGAAACTGGACGGGACTAAACTGAACTGAGATTTCCCCACTCCTCACCGTCGCAAGACAATATTACCAGTCCTGTTGGAAATAGGACTGATGGAAAGTTTACTGACTATTGCTGGCAGGGCGAGAGATATAATTTCCCCTAGACCAACAGAGCCTGTTGTTCTGTCTCTTTCTGCAGCAATTATTAGGTTGGGAAGTAACACAGATTATTGTCACATTCATTCACAGGCCCCCAGTAAAAAATTGTGCCGGATTGATATTCACTGAGTCCAGGGGTAAAACGTCCCTTTCTCTTTTACTGCCTATTTTTCTCCTCCAGTTTTCCTTCCACTGAAGACTCCGCTCATACCTCACCTGAGTAATCTTACGCTGTGTCACGTGATGTTGTCAGCAGAGAAACACACTGTCTGTGCCCACTTCTATCTTTTGAAGAGGTTAGTTAATTTAGGTAAATGTATGTGATTTCATGCCTCTTATGTGCTGTATTGAATGATTCTATCAATCTATTCTCCTGAACCGTTAGTTATGTAAAATATCTCTTATACATTTAGAACTATCCTGCCAATTGTCTTATGTGTTACTGTGGGGATATCACTGATGTCATGTTAAACTGACAATCAAACATGTTCTTGTGTGACTGCTAAGCTCGCATCATTACATATGGGTACGTATGCCCTTAAGGTGGGCAAGGACATAGAATGACTGAACAGTTTGCCAGGAAGGGTGGTTGAGGATCGGACACCGGACTCCTGTAAGAAGCAGCTTGATGCGTTCAAGGCCATTCACGGTTTTGCCCCTTCCTATCTCTCCGACCTGCTGATTCCCTATGAACCTCCGTTCAGCAGGCTCCAGTCTGCTCCATGTCCCCCACCCGATCTGCCCTACCATCGGTGGATAGGCTTTCAGCCTCTCTGCCCCTACACTCTGGAACTCCATCCCACAGTCCCTTCACCTCGCTTCCTCCCTTGCTTTCTTCAAGGCCGGTCTCAAGACCCTCCTCTTTGGTCGTGCCTTCTGCTGCCTTCCCAACTCTCTCCCTGCCCTCCCCCACTACCCTGCCCCTCCCCCACTACCCTGCCCTCCCCCTTACTCGAGTCCCGACCTGACTGTTCAGCACTTTGGGACGTCCTCCTGACGTCCTCGCGCTCTATGAATGTAATTTTGATGTTGTTGTTGGAGGACAGTATGGTGAGTAATCTAAAGGGATGAGATCAAATGGGCTGAAAGATCTTCTTAATTCAAACCAATCTTGTGGCCTTGTTAGTTTGGTGCCCCTAAAATTATCCTCAAAGCTCCCAATCTTTAATCTCGCACACAGCTTTCCTGCAAACTTTGGAAACTTAAATAGCGTGCACGTAGCAATTTAGCAATTCATTTCTTTCACGTTTAACAAAAGCTGTCCTCAATTGTTGGTAATCAGACTTAATTTAGCATGTAATTTTATACAGCGGGCTACAAAACTGCAACGCACCTGTGCATCACAATACAAAAGTATACCAGGTAATGAATATTACTGAAAATTATACCAACAGAGATGCTTTCCATTGGTTTCTTGGCTTTCCTTTGTATGCAGTACCTGTAAATGTCAGCGTTTTATTTTTACTTTCAGCAAAATAAATGGCTAATTATTGCATTTAGCATGTTGTATTGTAGAAGCAATCATACCTGAGGCAAAAGCTGATTTCGCTATTGATTGAAAGGGCTGCTAGCAATTTATTAGAGATCCTAAATGTCTTGCTGGTGAATCAGGGGCTGATCTGACCACAGAAGATATTTACACCACTGGCTGTTGCTTTAGTTGGAGGAATAGGGGCCTCATTCCATATCTGATAAACCAAATCAAAACTTACACCCTGCATATATTAACACAAGTCAACCTACATGCATGCATTTTGCATATTGTATAGGTACAGTATAAAAAGGGTTTCCTAGGACTGAGTTTCTTCATATTATAAATCTAATAGACACACAACTATATATATTATGTATATAATAAATCCTGTAAAGTGTTTTGAGACATTTTGATGACACGATAAGGCACTATATCAAACACAAGTATTCTTGTTATTTATATGAATTAAGTCAATATGGAATGTTTAAAGTCTTTGTGACTGGTGACACCTGCATTGTTACTGCTTACAGTTGAAGGCAGCATATCAATCCTAGTCAGTTGTGTATCACCCAACATTTCCAAAGAGAGAACTTGTATTTTTATAGCGCCTTACAAAGGCCTCAACTTGTTTCACAGGCAATGAAGTGACTGATTTTTGTAGACCTAGACACCATTTACAGCATAGCATAGAATTACATGGACTGGCACAGCACAGACACAAGTTATTCGGCCCAACTGTGCCGGTGTTTATATTCCACTCTAGACTCCAACCATGGGGTGGTGAGTGACCAATACATCTGGACGACTGATGGGCCGTACAACCGGTTCACAGCTGTGAACAATAGTACCTCAAATTTTGCAGAAAACACTTTTTAGCAAGCTGCTTGCATCAGCTGCTGAGGCATTAGCAACCTGGAAAATTGAGCCATTTTCTGGGAGTGGGAAAAGGTTGATTTTTTTCCAATGTACGGTAGGACAGAAAATAGGACTGGTCAGGTTAGGAATTAGCCTTTCATTTGGTCTGCCTCTCCATCAAGTGAGATGCTCCAGATAATGGAGTGAAAGTTTCTGGCAGATGGCTTTGTTTTTTGCCCGCGGCGACTGCCAAGTCTAACATCCCACGGTGACTAAATATTGTTGTGGAGCTTCAAACACGCTCTGTATATTTTGTGTAATTTGCAAGGTTTTTCTGTTTGGCAAATCAAGCCCATTTTGTAAAATGCAAATATGTCACAGTTTTTAAGCACGCTGTAATTAAATGGTAACAATGTGGTATTTTCCTGCACTGCATTATGTAGAACTCATTAAGGGCTTTCAAAGCTTAACAATGACGAACCACCTGGTCTTGTTACCATAGTTAAATTCATAAAACTCTTTTCTTCTTCAGTGAATCAGGGTGTAATTGTATGAGAAACATCAGGTCAGAGATGTTTTATTGTACACAGATATAATTAGCTCAGCTAGCAAGCTTCTTATTTTAAGGGCAGTCATCTATCCTGATTATTAAGCTGCAAAAAAAAACATGTAGGCTGCTCTATATCGGGATCTTGCTGTGCTGTCGTTAATATACACATTTAAAAGGCAGACAACATTGCTCCTACTATTAAATACACAGTGGTTTCAAACTGTGCCTCTTTTATGCTGCCATTATCTGCATTTCATGGAAAGCTTCTTTGACCTCCGAGAACAAGTTTTTGATGTAGTGAGTGATTTAAGATGAATAAATCTGACTAAATCAAAGTAAGCCGATGCACTGATAAACTCTTCATCTGCGCAAAACATAAAGTTAAATTTGCAAAAAAAATCGCCAGGATTTGGAAGGGGGTTGTGTGGGCAGGGGATTACATGATTATGAATCCCAAATATTGCTACTCTTTAATTATTAAGTCTCATTCCTTATGAGCTGTCCTTGGGAATTTCAAATTCTGTCCTCGTTTGATCTACATTACCTGAAACAATGTCAGGAAATCCTTACCCCACCAGTTTAATTCTAATTTCTGTGAGTAACAAGGTATTTGTGATCCGTGGAGTAATTAATTTCTTATACGGCTTCCACCAGCAAAAACATTTTCATTCCTTGTAATATCAGATCTGGATTTATGAGAAATAATCAGCAAATATGCAATTAATGTGAAAAAAAAGCAGAATAGGCGCCAGTAATAGCATTAGCAGCAATTGTGCTGGGGTCATTTGGACTGGGCACATTGACAGGGAGGACAGCCAAGCCGAACAAGGATCAAAATCTATCTGCTTTATTAGGGAATTTGGATTCTGACCACTTCAGGCAATTGTTTTTCCATCATTGCTTCTGGCGGTAAGTTGCAGTGAAATCTGCTGACTTGGGATGGTGCATTTTCTTCAGTGGAATATAGTGCAATGTGTGACAGACATCGGCCTGAAAGCTGGGAGGGAGAGAAATGGATGTGAAGCAAAGAGTTGAAGGCTCACCTGTTTCGAGGTAACCTATGTGCATGTTCTAGGGCAGAAATTTGGCATAGAACAAAATCAAACAAGGATGCCAAAAGGTCATTGGTGATGAGAAGGTAATAAATCTCAAAAAAATTCTCTGGTTAATGTTTTGCCAATGGGCAAATGTCCCACAAATCGCTATAAAATGAACGGCCAATTTAATTTGGGAGAAACTCCCTTCTCTTTTTGTGCAAACTTATGGGATCTTTAATGTCCACCTGAACAGACAGATGGGACCTTGGTTTAAAGACAATTTGAAGGCCAGCACCCACAACAGTGCAATGCTACCCCAACACAGGGGTGTGAGCCTGGCAATTCCCCACTTCCCTGCCTCTCTGCCTTACTCAAGTTCCGACCTGACTGTTCAGTGCCTTGGGACATCCTCCAGATGTAAAGGGCACTCTATAAATGTAATTTTGTTGTTGTTTGGGGCAATCTATTTTGGGAATGAAGTAAAGATTGATTGCTGATGGAGCAATGCTTTAATTGCTGAAATCAAATTGTTCAATTTCATTAAAGTGTCAGCTTTCCTCAGTTGGCAGCTCTCCAGCCTCTGGGTCAGAAGGTTGGAGGTACGTCAGGACTTGAGCTCTGAGCTGTCAAGCCAATATGGTACTGGGGGAAACACCATTAATCGGATGGGATGTTAAAATCTAGGCATTTTGCTGCCCATTCATCATTGTCAAATGATGCCATGAATGTTCATGGGTGGTGAACATTCATGGCATCATTTGACAAGGAAGTTTCTCCCAGTACCAACAATCGTCCACATAAATTGGTTGTTCAGTTCAATAGTAGTTTGGAAGAAACTGCTGTGAAAAATGGCTGTTTGCCAACAATATACACAAGCATTACACTTGACAACATTTACTTCTGAATACACTGAAACAACAAGTTGCATTTATATAGCCTACTTCACCCAGTATAGGGTCAGGGAACAGTGTACAGTGGCCCAGTGGCCACTGAAAAGGGGAGATGACCATAGGTGTGGTCAAAGAGGTGGGTCTTCAGCTAGGATTTAATGATAAGGAGCAAGGTGGAGGAATTGAGTCAGCATGTTCCAGAGAGACATTTAACTCAAGGATTATTATTAACGTTAAGGAAGAGATTTGAGCAAATGCAAGGCAGAAGGCAGTCTTTAAGAACTGTTTTCAGCCTTGCCACACAGTGTGTCTGCCCGATCAAGCACTCTATGCAAACTGTTACAATTACACATTTGCCACAGAGACACTGAGGGACAAACAACCCCTATTATTCCTGGAGGACCAACATCTCTCAGGAGTGGAATTAAAATGAATCAAAACAATAATGGAGTTTTTCTTATATTTAAAAAATAGCAGTGTTCCGCCCACGAGCTTTATCATCAATCACAATCACAAACTATCCCTCTTTCTGGGTAAAAGGTAGATCACCTGGAGTTGGGACAACTTGCAAAACATGTATACAGTGCAGCCAGACTTGACATAATAAAAAGGTTACATTTGAAGATGTTTTTGCCAAGATGCACAGCTTTCCAACGTGCCACAACAAACAGAAAACATTTTCAATGTTTTCAAATTTCAAAGGACAATCTGCCCTTTGATTGTGATTTGAAGCACTTTTTTTTCTCTCTCTTTTTTGCTTTTTTTTGCTCTCTCTCTCTCATTAAAGATCCCTTTGCACTGTTTGAAAAGAGAAGGGAGTTTATCCTGATGTCCTGGCTAACAAACCCACAGGTAAAATTGGTCATTCAATTGGCGACTATATGTGGGATGTTGCTATGTGCAAACTGACCACTGCATTCACCTACAAAATGCGCAGTCACTCCACTTTCCATTATAATCTAGAATGTGCTTATATTAGATGTTCTTCGATACGATAAGGCGCTAAATCAAAAAGAAGGTTTATTATTGCTAATATAAAGTTAAACTTCTCAATTTACAACAACTTGCATTTATATAGCGACCCCACAGACAGGATGGCTGTGGGGTCAGAGGGCTTAATTGAATTGAATTATTTTACAACAATAGGAATGGTTTGACATGTACGATTTATGGTATCGGAGTCAGAATTGGAATTGTTCCAAGTAGCTCGACTGCATTTGGTGTTTTGCTGTACAGACTGGAATCAATATCACATTTTTCACCAGGCAGAAACAACAGAGATTATAATTCTTAATCAGGTCCATTTCCCATCTCCAGCTGATCCCAGTTAATGGAGGGACACTTAATGGCAGAATGACTTTGCGCACAATATTTTCTCAGGCACCAATTAATTCTCACCAGAGATAAATCAGTCCTGATGGAGTTTGCTTAATGGGAACAATCTGATAAATGGGACAATTCCGGCTCATCCTAATTAATAGAGTCCGACTGCAAATGAATGGAATTGGAGGCTTGACAGAGTCACTGTAGCGGTGATGCGATTTAATGCCTAGCGTGATTGAAACACTTCTCAGAGAGAGCAGGATTTGAGCGTGTGCTTAATTCCCACCCTACCACCAAAAAAGTTACAATAATTGTACTTCTTTTACTGCCAGCACATTCCTTGCTTTACATTCTAGTGCTTAAAGGTGTTGAAATGTTTGTCTTTACAGTGTGTTGTTGTGGGAACGCTCCCCTTGTATTCTATGGAAAAACATGCCGTATGAAGTGTTTCAACAAGCCTTCAAATGTCCCACCTTACAGCTGTCAGAAATATGCCGTCTGGCTTCCAAGAAACATCCCACCATTTTTGTAGCACTTAACTTCAAGTGCTATTGTCTTTCCCATGGAGGTCCATATATGTCACTCATTGGCCCCAGCTCATCAGAACTTGCTTTTAGGCACACAAACCCCAAAGCACAAGGCAAACAACACTGTGTTTATTCTGAAAACAAAATTCCTCAAATCTCCTCCCCCGAAGGCAGTCACTTGTGTTGGGATGTGGGTCAATGGGCTCTGATTACCCCCTGATATCTCATCCAGATATTTTCCCCTCCCAAGCCCAAGGGAAGCTGATAGCAATTGCACACCCTGGCCCACACAACACACGCTTCAACTGAGGTCAACTTAACTCAGTCTAAGACGAGGGGTCAAGCCAAACACATTCCTGATCCGCATGGCTGAGTTGCACAAGTAGACATCTACCTTTGCTAACTAGACCATCAGGGGGAGCACAGCGAACTGTTTTTTTTAAGTTAACTATGGTAATGATGGTTCTCAGGCTGACTTATCATGGGATTTCATTTAATCTTTACTCATGTTACCCTGCCCATGTGAATATTCCAGTTATTGATGAAGATGATGCTTGCTTACTAGAACTAATCCGTTATAATGCTTCCAATCTGACAGAAAATGGGGATTATGATTTAATGGCCTTATTATGCACACATTGGATGTTGAAGCTTTGAACTCACGGACTAAAATGATGTTCCAATGCAGTGCGCTGTGTTTTTGGAGGTGCCATCCTTCGGATGAGATGTTAAACTACCTGTACAGGTGGTTGTTAAAGGATCCCATCACACAATTTGAAAAGAGAAGGGAGTTTCCCCCACAGTTCTGGCTAACAGGCCCCCCCAAAAATATTGGTCATTTGTTTCATGGCTGTTTATGGGATGTTGTTGTGCACAAACAGGTTTACCTACAAAATATACATTTACTCTACTTTACAGTGTACCTTGTCAGACACCTTCCGATGTGGAACATGCCGATATCATGTAAGTATCATTTACACATCATCGGTATGGATTTTCAAATCCATACCCCAGTTCGGGTTCAAACCCTTCACTGTCCAGAATCTTGGGCTGTGTTCCCGACATGAACGGAGCTATATAAATGCAATTTGTGATTGCTGTGTTTTGTGTGCAAGGATTATTGTTGTACACTGTAAGCTTTCCCCTTGCTAAACAGTCCAAAGCATCATATCATTGCCCCAATGGCACGTGTTGTATTATCCATGCACCTTGTTGCCTATCATTGGAGTCCTGTAGCTCAGTGGTTAGAGCACTCGCCTTACAAACCTGAGATCTGTGTTTCGAATCCAGGCAGGTCAGGGCAAAACCCTGGGCAAGTTTCCTTACTCCACATGCTTAATAATAATCCTTCCAAAAAAACCCTACAATAAATTAGTCATTTCAATCCACGACTGTTTGTGGGACCACTGCTGTGCGCAATTGGCTGCCCGGTTTTGCCCACAAATACACAGTCAATTCACTTCACAGTATATTCTGCGAAGCGCTTTGAAAACGTCGATAAGTTGTGAAAAGTGCTATATCAAAATTTAAGGATTATGATTATTATATCATACCTTCCGTTTGTCCTCAGAATAAAATGAATGGCACAGAGTCAGATTTGACATAGGACGCATTCCTGGCTTCGTTGGTTCCAACAAAGGAATCTGCACAGAGATAACTGGTCTTGAGCGTAAAAACTGTAACGTTTCTTTTTTTAAAAAAATGAACAGACTGTTCCTCCCTCTCGCCCACCCCCCCGCCGTTTCAAATAAGCACCTTGCAGATGTGAAGCACAATGAGTCAATATAACAGACAAATGAGGTCTGTTATTATCATGATGCTGTTCCAGAAACCAACAGGAGAACCATGCCATCAGATCACTGCAATGTGTTCCCGCCAGGTCCTGTTACATCTTGTTGTTTAAATTGCATCTCAAAAGTCCAATCAAACAGAGCTCGTAAAAACCCCTTTGCACAGTCATTAGGAAAATAATCAGCCTATTCTTTCCCACATCTTATAATGAAGCTTCTTTAACTCTTGAGAAGGCTCGAGTGCAGTTGTATTTTTTGTATGCAACAGGAACTGAAATATTATAGTTAAAGGGAAAATTATAGCAATGGAGGAGACAGTTTGGTCGACATTGTACAAACTCCTCTACTGGAGCTATCTACAGTGAGCACTCTCGTCTTTGATTCAGAAGATTGTGGGTTCAAGCCTTACGCTACATTGTTGTCAGTGCCGTGCTCTGGACTTTAAACCAACATCCTATCTGCCTGTTCAGGTGGATGTTAAAGATCCCAAGGTTCCCAGATTTCTCCCAGTGTCTTGGCCAACAATCCTGCAGTTAACATTACTATGCGCAAATTGTTTGCTGAGTTTGCCTACGAAAATACCACAATCGCTACAGTTCACAGTCATTCATGTGAAATGCTTTAAGACATCTTCCCGACATGAAAGACCTGTATTAAATAGAAAGGTTATTGTTGATATTGTTGTTGTCGTTATTATTATTATTATCCAGTGTAGTCTTGCCTCCCTGCAATTTCTCCGCAGAATTTCTACATATTGTTCCTCTTCAAACATTTGGCCAATTCCTTTTTGAACCAAGTTCCCAGGTTATTGTCTCAGCTGGTTTTATAACTAAGACTGAAGTGCCGAATTGTCTACAAATACCACAATCCTGCATAACCTTAAAGTTTAAGAGAATCATAATAATAATCCTTGCGTTATATTACATCGTGGAGCCATCTCTAAGTGCTTCAGACAATACATTGTGAAGTGGGTTGGCTGTATATTTTGCGGTTGAATTTCTGCAGCTGATTGAGCAATAAAATTACATTTGTCTAATGCCTTTCAAGTTGGAGGACGTCCCATGGCACTGGACAGACAGTATTTCGGCACAGCAGTTGAAACAAAACAATCTTGTGGAATTTTATTTATCTTGCACCTTTTTTTTTCTATCCACCAGCCTCTTGTGAACCTTTATAAAACCAGTTCTAAAACAGCCACTCCCTTTCCCATGCCTGTTGGGTGGTGTCAATTTAGCATTGTTTTATTGTAGTTATTACACAACATACATGCTGCCTCATGTAGTACTATAATACAATGCTGCTTTGGGCATGTTGAGTCTAAGTGTAACTATTGTGAGCTGCATATCTCACAGAAGGTTCCTAAAATAACGATGGAAAGTCAGCATAATGATTTTCCCACAGTATGCAATTTTATTTTCTGACATAGGCAGAAAAAAATTAATAAGAACTATTGTATTTGATAGGTAACTTGCATTTATAGTTCGCCCTCCAGGCAGGGTAGAGTCCCAGAGAGCTTTCACATCGAGCGGACATCTCAAAGAGCTTCACTGTAAAGGACAGTAATGGTGTTTTGCAGGCAAACAGGGGAGTCAGTTTGTGCACAGCAACATCTCACGAACAGCCGTCAATTGATCAACCAACCTGATCGGGGGAAAGGTTGGGTTAGGTACGATTCTAGGAGCAATGTAGCTCAATAGGTAAATTACAAATCTCTGCATTTTCCAAAACGTAAATTTGAGAAATTTCCATTTCTTTATTCCACACGCCTGTTATTCAGCAATAAGTAAAACTCTGCTTGTTAGTCGATTGGCGGATCGCTTTTCCGAGCGTGATAATCACTTAAAAAAAGAAGAATTTGGCCACTCAATCCACGACTATTTGTGGAGCACTGCTGTGTGCAATTGGCTGCCACGTTTCTCCCACAAAATATAGTCAATTCATTTCAAAGTATATTCTGTGAAATGCTTTGAGATGTCTCGAAGACATGATCAAATGCAAGGATTATTATTATAAATATAATTTGCATGTCTCACTGATATCACTACAAATACAAATACTACTTGGGGAAGCAGAGGAAGAGACAGAGGGCTAGTTAAGTTAATAAGCAGGTAATATGATTGCATTTGAAGATTTGTGGTGTTTTCATGCCACCAACCAGTCTGAGATTTGAATGTCCTGCTCCTTGATCTGCGGCAGGCGAGACTATTTAAAACTGAAGGTGTCATTAATTAGCAACAAATTGAATCTCGCAAGTTGTCCTCATTCATTCAATTAATTTTGACTGCTTTTCTGCCAGTGTTTACACGGCACCAGAAAGCACTGATGTGAAAAGCACGGCACTTTCAATTCACACAGAAATATATCCTTCACATTATCTGTCTCTCATTTGTCTGTTAACCAAAAGTGCTGGCTGAATCTTGGCACGTATTTGATCATGTACACAGATATACTGATGGGCTTGGAACTTTTGGTGTTGAGAACAATTTGGCTCCTATGATGGTTCCTATGATCATCCTTGTGGCGGGATCCAAGGTCATAACTGCCTGAAATTGTTTGTTCCGTGACTTGAACTTGCCTCCAATTTCCAACATGCCCAGCTCAACTAATGTCAGCTCAATATATATCAGGATATACTGTAAAGTGGATTGACTGACTGTGCATTTTATGGGTGAAATGCAGCAGCAAATGCACACAAACAGCCACGGACTGGGTCATCAATTTATTTTGGCGGAATGTTTGGCAGCTCTCTTCCCGAGCTGGGATCTTTAACGTCCACCTGAACAAGCAGACCTGGCCTCTGATTAATGTCTCATCTGAAAGACAACACCTCCGACAAAGCAGAACTGCATTGGAGCGTCAGCTTAAACTATGTGATTCCAAGCCTGGCTTGAACCCCAAAATGTCTAACTCAGAGGCGAGGGCACTATCATTGCACCAGGCTGAGGAAATCTCGACCGTGTGTGCATCTCTTGTGGGAAAATATGAACCGATCACTAACCAGCATTAGACGAAAGGCACTGTGGATTGCTGTTATTACTGTTTATCAAGTCAAGAAACCAGTAGCACAGATGAAACCAAGAGCCAATATTACAACAATTTTTCTAAACGTCATTTACTGGGTAACCACTAATGTTGTTTTTAATATTACTACATCCAGAGGCCAGATTTTGTTTCTCTTGTCTTTACAAGAGTCGAATCATTCAAACATTTTTCATTAGCGATGCTTTCATTCATAATGTTGAAACATCTCAAAGCGCTCCACATAAGGCTATGTAGGCCAATGCGTACCTTATACAGTCACAAGCTGCAATGAGATGAATAAGCAATGAATCGGGGGTGGTAGTTTTGGTGATGAGGGAGGTATGTTGTCCTAGACAACATTCGGGAAAACTTCCTTCTCTTCCTCGTGATAGTATGGTGAGAGTTTTAGCGTCTGGCAGACGCACCAGGAAATGTGATACCTATAGAATACAGCTTAGAGTGCGGACTGTGAGCTCAAGCCCTGAGAGATATGCAAGAAAGGGAGGGAGGGAATAGGGGGCAAACGGAAGAGAAAAGACAAGCATAATACTGATTTTAATGTAATAAATGCAGATTTACATCTGGGGAAAACTGACCCAATTTCTAGGAATTACAAAAAGTAATGTTAAAAAAAAATACTCGTGTTGGGTGAAAACCTTGGATTCCCCTGTGATCACTTGTCACTTTCTTGCCCCCCACCCATGCACACAGACACACACACACAGACACCCCCCCCCCCCCCCCCCCACACACACACACACACCACCACCCATCGCCACTCCCCAGTCCACAACCCCATGTACGACACGTTACTCAAAGCAATCTACCGGTGCAAAATCTTCCCCAGTCATCAGTCAAGATAATGTAGCCTGAACCTGCTAGGATGATAGAGCTTCAGTTAGTGAATACATCCCTGCTAATGCTATAAAGCAACCAAGTGAGAACTGTCAGCCACACACCAAACACTGCACCTCTCTCATCTTGCTTTGCTTTGCTGCAAATGTGAAAGACAATTAATTTATTATCAATGCGACCTGACTTCAGTTAATGACCAGTGAATGTGCTCTTCTGACTCTGCTGCTCTAAGTGCAAATAGGTACGATTTGTTTAGTGATTAATTCCATTCTGGCAGTGTTATTAACCTTTAGCATATTAATATTAATCAGGATATTAAATAATAATAAGTTGCCTTTATATAGAACAGATTCCACAAAATAAATGCCTTGAAGCGCTTTACAAAATATAATTGATTAGAAATAAAAGGGAGTGTTATATAGACAAACACAGCAGCTAATCCATGCCAGCAATGTTTTATAAATGGATATTAATCCCCAGTAATTTTAACTCTAACATTTACTGGTTAAAATAATGTATTTTTTTTAATTGATGAATTCAAACCAAGTAATGTATCGCCGAGGAGCTATTTTAACAACAGGTTCTGTAGGCTGGTAAGAGGAAGCATTAATGTACAATGTTAGAGCCAGAATCTTACAGACATTGAAACTAATAATAATCTTTGCATTGATATAGCACCTTATCTTATCGTTAACACGTCTCTTCACAGAATATACTGCAAAGTGGATTAACTGTATATTTGTATGTATATTTTATATATAACTGGTACTGTATGCAAAAAGCTTAAATCAATCTAGGAAAAATATACAAGGCAGATGGACAGTGGGTTCAAGTTACATGTGTCACCACATTTATATTTTGCCTTGTGTGTGGGAGGTGATGGGGACGGGGGAAAAAAGTCCCTCTCTTAAATATTTCCAGGGTTAGAGATCAAATCATGTTAATTGGGGCTGAGCGCCTCGTTTTAACAGCAGTAAAAAATCACAGCAGATTTGCCCAAATTAGTCCAAACAGCAGGAAGGCTGCAATTTGCATCTGAAACTGACCTCGCCTTGTGCTGTGATGCTAACTCTGATTGAGATAGTCTGCAGCGGGGAACACAGTTAAGAGGAAGCATTAATGTACAAGGTTACATTAATGTACAGGATCTTACAGGCATTGAAAGTTATCAAGTTTCTCGTGCACACAGTGTACTGATGTTTCCAGTGCAAAGCAAGCAATCACAAGAGCCTGGAAATGTACAGAGCAGGAAATTAATAGCTTGTCTACTTAATGTCCTTATTAGCAGGTGTAGGGTGGTCTTAAATGGACAAACAACGGGGAAGCTTGCCAGACAGCAATATCAATGGTTAGCTACGTGGTTTTAGCTGGTTAAGGTCCAGCAGTTACCCAAATGCACACACTCTGGGGTCCCCGAGCCTTGGCTCTTGCCAACCTGTATCTAATACTTTCCAAAATTAGGTAGGCAAGATATGTCTCTCTGGGGAGAGAATGTATGTTGCATTCCAACAATCTATCTCTGCAATTTCCATATGTAGGTGGGATGCATGAAAATCTCCTTTTGGTGATGGGTTTCCGCATGTGTCAGACAACCGGCTGAACAAAAAAAGATTAGCAGGTGGAATAAATTCTTGGACTGGTGTGGATTGGAGGCAAAAAAACACAAGTCCGTGAAAATAATCCACCGTCTATACTCCAGCTATCCTGAATATTCAACACATTTCAATGCAGAGTCTCCCATTTCTAGATTTCCATTTATTTTCTTCCTAATCATTTTGTTTGTTTAATCTCTGCATCCTATCCCTTGAGTCAACCTATCATTACTATTCTGCGACTCAATTTAGTATAAGCATTGCACACTGACTGCACAAATTTTGTTTTGGTCAATTGGGAGCTGGAAATTATTAATTTTTTTTAAACACATCAGCTTTTCTGGGCCCAGGTCTTAATTTTTCACCTCATCTCACTTTGCACATAACTGCATTCAAAATGTGCCTACAGTTCCAGTAGTGTATCAGGTGTCGACTCATGTATAACCTAATCACAGTCTTATAATCAAAATGGGGTTAATGTTATAATGACAACATACTATAATGTTACAATTTACCATAATGTTAGAATCATCACTTACTGTAATTTGCACTGTTACTGATTACAAGATCACAAAGTTGTTTTGGATAAGGAAGACCCATCCGATCTGATCCCTCCACAACACCCATTCTCGTATCACAATATTTTTTTTTTTCTTTGTGAGTCCAGTGTCCTCTCCTCAACCATTCTTGTTAGTAACCCCGTTCCAGTCATTAATTATCCTCTGGGTAAAGAAAACTTTCAGCTGTTTGTCCTGAAATTGCCCTTTGCAACTCTAAACTATTCACTCTTGTTCGACTGTTTTGCGTCCTAAAGTGTTATTTGGGATTCAATAGGATTGTTATTTTCAATCCTATTTAAAAAGTTATATACTTCTATAAGGTCCCATCTGAAGACTGAAGAGCTCTACCTCATCTAACCATTGCTCATATAGCCCATCCCTGTTGTTCTCCTTTGCACGGCCTCTTAATGTCACAGTTACTAGAACTGTATGAATTGTAATTAATTTGATAATTATAATAATTTGTAGCATTACAATGGTAACTTCTCTTAATGCTACTACAACAACAACATTACATTTGCATAGCGCCATTCACAATTCTAACTTGCAACGTTACAATGGTAACCTATTACAGTAAACCTCACCTAAGTCGTATCACTTGGGACCAAACCTTTAATATCACTTATGCAAAGGATGAGTTATGTCAAATTGCATGGAATATCTTGAACAGGACTTGGGCAGACAAATGGCTTAGGCAATTAAACAATTTATATAGATCAGACGTATGTGACCGTATAAATGATAACTTATTTTAAGCACACGAATGACAACTTCTTGCAATGTCCTAGAGGTAATTTATAGGTTTGCTGACAGCAATTATTGCTGAGGGCAATGCGACTTTGGCAGTGGTGCGATTGACAGACCTTGTTCATTTGTTTGTCTCCTTTTTGTGTGTGCACGCAGATGACTTGGCGAATGTGTAGGGCCAACAGTCAGGGCTGAAATAAACGGCGGGCGTGCTGAGATCCAGGTGAGTTAATTATTGAAGGATTGGGGGTCTGTGAAACCTCCCGCAGTGTCAGGGTTGACAAGGTGACGATTTTTTAAAATCTTCTGCCGTGACTTGCTGTTGATGGATTGAGGCAGGGATGTTAATTAAAATATATGCAAGTGCGATGTGGATCTGAAGTTTCACTGACACGTATAGCGAACAAATGCATCCTTGCATCTTAATTATCGGGAAGCTTTTTTTTTCTCATTCCCAGGGTGCTGCTGCAAACGGGAAGAAAGCGTGTTGGATTTTTACACATTCATGAAAGAGAGAAAAAATACATTCACAGAGTTTAGATTTTCTTTTTTTTGGAGAGGAAAAAAAAGCTGCTTTAACTATTTGCAGCAAAGTAACTATCTGCAGCACCAAGCCTTGGGCATTTATTTTGGAGATTACATGACCATTTGTTTGTGTTCCTGTGTGATGTTGACCTAAATGCATCTGACCGTGTGTTATTTTGCCTTACTGATTCACCTGTAAAGACACAAAGTGCCCGCACTTTACAGTATATCCTGTGAAACACTTTGTCACATCCTCCTGACATGAAAGACGCTGCTCCAAATGTAAGGATTGTTAGTCAGTATTGTTGTTAATAACTGGGAGCACTAGTGTATAAAGAGACAAGACTACAACAGGATTTTTATCAACTATGATGACAAAGTTCAAACCCCTCACCACCGCCTTCCACACAACCTTCCACTGTAGCAGCGATATAAGATCCGAATACTAACGGAGAAATATTAGCAAGTTGCCCATTGAACAAGACAGAGAAAGTAAACCCATAATAATACATGCAGATGCCTAGAGGCTGCAAGACAGGAGGTCACAGATTCATGCTTGTGAGTAGCAGAGCAGACACTAGGAAGTATTTTGTTACACAGAAGGTAACCGACTCTGGGTCGCTAACCTGCGTGAGGTGCGCTATGTAAACGCATGTTGTTATTGTTGTTGACAGCTGGATGGGCAACCAGGAAAGATACTTGATTGGATTAATTTGAGAAACAGCTGGGTGCTATGATGGGAAGATGGGTATTTTGGAAGATGAGATCAAATGAGCAGACGGAACTTGATGACATGACTATCTCATGTGCTCTAATTCTCAGAGTCCTAACAGTGCGTTGAGTGACCGACAGTGAAGTCAACACCCAGAGGCATAGTCACTTGTCATTAGATGGTCTGGGTCAGACTTAAACAGACAGCAAACCTGCCCAGGCGCAAAATCTGATTGAAACCCAGCAACCCCAAACTCCATCATTTGTTCATGTTGCAGAAAGGCTTAGTTACTCCCTTCCTGTTTGGGGAGGGAAAGCAAATGACCTTGGTGCCTCGGAAGACGGGACCTCGGTTTGACGTCTCACCCGAAGGACAACACCTCAGACTACGCAACGCTCTTTCGGGACTAGGGGAGAGAGAGAGGGAGAAAAAAAATCAAATAAGAGACGAGGCGAGATTTCTGGCAAGCCCGAGCATGCTGTGCAGGGTGCCACATTGAAGACGACCTGGCAAATAGTGACAAAGCACCCGCACTCCATCGGGGAACTTGCAAATGAAGACCCGGAGGTTCTGATTTGATACAAAAGGAACTCGGAGGAAATACATCTCAAATGTATGCAGGAGTGCAACAATAACAGCACTAGAGGAGGGGAAATAAAGCCATGGTACGTTTACACACAAACAATCTCTGATTCTACTGTTGCATGTTGCAGTCCTTTGAATTGGTGGAAGAAATACAACTGGTACGGCAGTGCCTCACATTACGTGCTCATTGCGTGTTTTCACTACATTCACTATATGTAATGTACATGCCACTTCAGGATGTCTGCCCGACGTGAAAGGCGCTATATACAGTACAAAGGTATAGCCCTGGCTACAGTTTTTTGATTCCAAAAGTTTAATTAGCAAAGAAAAAAAAATGCAAATGCTTTTCTCTCCTCCTGCCCCTATCATTTTCTCTTACAAGTGTATGCCATTCATTCCCATCGGTTCTAATGAATTGCCTCAGGGTTTAAAAAGCATCCAAACCGCATGAAGACCTGCCCCCCACCCCCTCCACACACTTTCCATTTCAAAACTCTTTATAGGATTTATAGCATTGAAAAGTATTCCCTCAATCTGATGTAGCATCCTCAAGACACCTCAAAGTGTTTCACAGGACATAATGTGAAGTGTAGGGACTGTGCATTATATTATTTCTCCATCACTTTGGTTTCTTGAAGTGCAGTCGCTTTAAGCAATGCTAGAAGCTAAACAGATGCAGATCTTGTGTGTTATTGATGCTCTTTCTACCTCGGGTGTGCCTGATGGGATCAACATACAGTCGCTGAATTGTCAGTGTCACAGATGGTGTAAATGTCACAAACCACTGTCTGTTTCCCTCTTATTGCCAAGTCTGAGTTTGCTGAACGCTTTAAAGTTTGTTTCGAATCATTTTTGGCGAGAGCGCGCATGCAAGAGGAACTTTAGTGATTGAGGGGAAAGAGAGTGTGGATTGGGGAATGGTAAATGTGGCCTAGCTCTTGTCAAAATGTAGGAGTTGGGATGAAGAATAAAACTAGTCATTCACTTTATGTCTGTGTGAGGCATTGCTGTGTGCGTGTTAGCTATTGGAGTAATTTCAGAGACAAGCTACAAGGCTAATTGTAGGGTTTAATACTCTAGATTATGAGATAAATTTAACAGAGTTAAATCCGTGTTCATCAAAGTGGAATTGGAATGGAGAAGTGCATTTTGTGGTGTCTAATCTTGTGTCTATTTGTGGATGGCCTTAAATTTCAGACATTTTGTACAGCTATAACCTCTGAGTCTTTAAAGCTCCATCTGTCTGAGTTAACAAAACATGTTTTATAAAACAGGTGCAGAAATAGCATGAAGATTCTCAGAGTTAATCTCAAAGTCGTTTCTGATATTCACCAAACAAAGCCACCAGTGTCACAACAAACAGTTACACTGTTTCGGGAGACATTGTACTTGGGCCTAGATTTACATTATTGATATAGTATTTTTGAGCATCCAGAAATTGAAGCATTGTTCAATTCAGTCTTGGAGGAGATTTGTTAGGATATTTTGAGCAAATAATTTTACTTTGAAGCTTTAAATCAAGATTGAAATTAAAGAGCTGTACTTATGAATTTTGCCACAATCTGGATGATCCATAGATAGAGTCAATCTGGACTAGTTGGAATTACTCCCCAAAAGTGGTTTAAAAAGGCACTGGGTTTAAGTAGTTTTGTAATTGCATGTCATGTAAATGCATGGTATACAAAGTGTGAAGGCAAGCTCACGGTCTGCCTGTGTGTGTGTATGTCTGCATAAAAATAGGCCAAGTCACTTCAGTGGAACTACACTATATTTATATTTATGCTCAATTGGAATTCATATGTCATTCCTGAAACATTTTTTCCTAGGAGATTCTCCGCTTTCTCTATAATTTCCTCAGAAATTTTGTCTGCAAATGTGGTAATAGACGCATTTATAACATCTGAAAGTTTCAATTTCCTTTTCAATCAAAGTACAGTATGAATAGCTTTCCCCATTGAATGCAACAATGAGGAGCTATTACCATGCTGTGAGAGATGGCCTGCCTCGGCTGGATTTTATTAAAGTATGTCAAACAGTTTACAATATCTGGAATTTGTTCTGGGCTGCATGCGCTTTGGTGCAGTCTTGTTTGTAATTCCTTGTCAGCACAGTGCCTTGTGCAATAAATAATACATAATGCGTTCTACGCACAATGTCAATAGCCCGTGTTAAGCTTTCTGTTAAAAACAGGCCTTGTTTTCTCAGCAAGTTGCACTTTGAGGTTAAGAATGACTGAGGTGTGCATGTTGTTAATCACTGGGAACACGTTATCCCCCAGAATGATGCTTGTATTGAGTGACAGCATAGAGGGAGAAAGAGAGAGCACTCTATATATTATTTGAACGTTTAATGGTCCTCTCACTTAACTAAACCAGAAAGTAATGCAGTGCTGTCTTCACAATACAGATGATACAAGTGCTATTGCAATTTCATGGTAGCGATATTTTGTGTCAAACTAACAAGGGTCCTCTTCCAGTTTTCCACACATGAAAACACTCATCATTCACTTAAGAGATTCAGCAAGATTTACATCTTGTCCAGCACAATGCTATTAGAACATAGGAAGGTAGAGGTGAACTATTTAACCCACTGTGCTTTACGAGGTTGATTCAAAATGCCTATGTGATCCCGAAGGATCTTTCAACAGGTTATTTTACATATTTCAATGTTGGCCAATATCAGCACTGGTCCCCAAGGGTGTAAAGCTCAAGTACTTCTGCAGAAAATACTTGTGCTCAATGTCTCTGAAAAGTGCTTTAAGCCAGGGACTCCTAACTGGAAGTTCCAGACATGAAGCTTGTATGTCAGCCTGGCTCAGTTGGTAGCATGCCTGCTTCCGAGTCAGAAGGTTGTGGGTTCAATATCCATGTGATAGTCGAGGTGACACTGTAGTGCAGTGCCAGGGTTGTGCTGTATTATTTTTGGCAATGTCCTTCAGATGAGACATGCCACCAAGGTCCTATTCGCCTGCACAGGAAGGTGTTAAAGATCCCTTGGGACTATTCAAAGAGAAGTTCCAGATCATAAATCAGCTGCACAATGATCGAGTCTTCAGCCACCATTCTACCCCACCCTACCCCCTCCTGTAATAATAATCGTTGTATTTGATATAGCACCTTATCATGTCTTTGAGATGTTTCAATCTCTTCACAAGAGCTGCCTATAATCTTATCTCTTTGGCCAAGCCTTTGGACAGAACTCTCAAACTTCCATTATTTTCTTCCTTGCGCAGTCATCTCCATTACCTTTGTAAAACATTTTGGCATAGAAGGTTCTCCCATACGAGTGTTAATTAGCGCTGTTGTGAAAGCTTGCTCATGCCTCAGAACTAACGCACCAAACAAAACTCAACTACACATCAAGACATGAACAACAACAAAAAAATGACACAAATTCTATAGCTGGCATTCAAGCACAGAAATGCCTAAAAGTACTTAAACAAACGGCAGACAATGGGTAATGTAGGGAAGTAACTCAGAACAAGTGAAATCAATGCTGCATTGAAGGAAACACTTGGCATCCAAACTGTGTGAAGCAAAAGAAAAATCAATCTATCTGGATCTACCAACACTACTAGTATAACAGTGAAACTACGGAGAAAGATTAAAACCACGACAAAAGGGATACTGCGATCACAGCAATCTTGCTATAAAAGGAGCAAGTACAAAGCAGAACTGAGCGGGAAAGGAACATAACGGAGGCCCTGAGGTTGAATCAAACACCTTGTGACAAAGGCAAGATAGCAGATTAATGCCTTCATGTGTCAATCGGGGAATTGATCATATCTCGCAGGAAGGCAATTATGAAACAGCAAGAGCAAAGTTTCCCTTTAACTGGTATAATTCCACTGTGACGATCTGAAGCAGCGATGAGAAACATTCACAAACAATTGTCGTTCAACCACAATGCAATGAAGGGATGCATTTGCATCACATATGCTCCTTCCTGCACAGTGACCCATTCATACCATTCACTCTGTCATGCAATATACCGTCAGTAGATACATAGCACTCCACCATGTTGCAGTTATTGCCAACAATTTGTATTGGTACTGGAGGAATGCTGAACTATCTGTGATACGGTCCTTCAAATGTGACTTTCAAATGCGATATTCCTTAACCTCCATATCCCTTAGTACTGTTACTACTAAATAGCTTATCCTGTTCCCATTTTGTTGATCGACGACCCCACCTCTGGATTTTTACTTGTGTATCTAGCAATGCTGGGGGGGATGGGTGCTGTTTTTTTTGGTGCTGTCCTTCAGATAAGCCACTCATCCAAGGTCCTTTCAGACTGTTTGAATGTGTGTGGCACCTTGGTTCTTTTTACATGTAGCATTTCCTATATTCCTATGGTCTCCACCGCCCCTCCAGTATGTTTCTTAGGAAAGATAAATCAAAAGCTTGAACGGTTGATACAGAGAGTTCCCGCAGTTTGTGTCTATGGAGAAATCACCAGCACTTGCTGTGAAGCCATCATTCTGATTGTAGTTGTCAGGGGTTGACCAGAAGCTATCTGCTGTTAACATCAACTCTGTGCTTGGATTTGATAGAGATCCAGAGACTAGCGATGAACCAAATCCTAAGAGGTCATTGCATTTCCAAAACACACATGCCTCCTCCTGCTCAAGCTCTTAGCTTCTCACATTGACAGGCAAAACAATATACATCAATCCTTCTCTCTGACCACTTGAACTGACTTTTGCTGTCTAGCACATTACCGTAAAACTTGAGTCCCGACCTCATTCCTCTTGTACTTTTCTACAAATGTGCAACAGGATATAATGACTTTGGAGAGGTTTGGACATTCCAGTTCACTGTCTTGGAATGCTGTAATCAATCCATGAAAAGCAGGGTCAATGTGAAACATTTGCATGTCGGCTGGACACAGTAATAGTACTCTTGCCTGAATCAGAAGGCTCTGGGTTCAAGCCCCACATTGGGACTTGTAAGCCTATAGTCTAAGTTGACATGGCAATGCAGTGCTAGGGGTGTGTTCTGCTGTCAGAGGTTCTGTCCTTCGGATGAGACATGAAACTGAAGTCTGCCTGCCAGGTGGACGTTAAAGATCCCATGGCACTATTTGAAAAGAGAAGAGTTTCTCTTGATATCCTGGCCAACAAATTCCTCCAAATAAAATTGACCACTCACTCCATAGCTATTTGTGGGACATTGTATGCGATTGACTGCCGCGTTTCCCTCACTGTCGGTTCATTATAATTGTCCCCTTGAAGCACTTTGAGACATCTCAACGACATGATAAGGCACTATATGAAATGCAAGGATTAGAATGTACTCTCATAGGTGATGTGCAAAATTAATTCTTTTTTATTCAGTGGCTGTGATGAAGCAGCACTGCTGCCGCCAACCTTCTGTATATTTTATACAATGTAAATGTTACATTGTTGGCAAACTCATCCCCTCTTAAAGCTCGGTTTAGCCTCAGTCGTACTGAACTCTCACTTTTATTATTTAGCATAACATCCTACTCCATTACCGGTGGTACACAAAACATTTGTACATCTTCCCCCACTTACCGAGTTTACATAATTTAGTTCTGCATACTTCCCAGGCGCGGCTACATTCCATATAATCTGTTTTACAAATCAGTGCACAGTGCAGGTCACTAACACTGGCTGGTACTGGCCGTACAATTGCAAGCGAGCATTCTGTTTAGCAACAAGGAGCCGATTGCAGGTTGGGGGCCACTGTCTAACACGCCTGTCCTTAACGCAGCCTGACTGCTAGACAATTCAAATACATTCCTCTGCGGCCTCAGGAGACTGCTTTCCCCTATTGCTCTTAACAATTTCACTTCTAATGCAAGCATAATCTGAACAGCATTGCACCTGACAGCGTTTTTATTTTGCTTTCAAATGAATTATAATGGCAGGTAATGCCCTTTAGGGTGGATAATTGTGAGCTTGGGTCAACTACATAATGCACAATAAAATATAAATGTGAAACAGAATGAAATACATCAACGAGTATAAAAAATGCATTAAAAATCCATTCTCTTTTATTTAAATTGCAGTTCTGTCTCCTTTTGTCACTCCAGCTCTGTTCACTGTCATCCTTTCAGCAAGTGTTTGAGCAGTATTGGACCCAGCCAGCATTTGAAGCAGATAACTGGAACTGAGATTAATGCAAAGTTTGTTCCTTTGCCTTGTCTTTTACTTTTATAAAAAAAATACTGTTGCATTTTCCACTGTGAAAAGCAATCACCAGTTAATGCAATGTGTGGAGGCATTTCCCTTTTACACAGAAGAGAGCACTTTGACATTAAAGTTTGAGCATATACTTAGTCCTATCCGAACTGCAGGATGCACTAAACAATGGGACCTAAAGTAGTTTTATTTATTTTCCCCTCCGAGAAATCATTCTAAAACACAAAAGGGGGAACAAAATAGGCTGTAAAATAGAATGCACCATACAAACTTAAAACGTGCATTAGACACACTCAAGGAATAAAAGAAAAGGTTTGCTGGAGATCTTGTAAATTTTTAATTGATTCAACTATCCATGAATAGCATTTGCTGTCAAAAAGAATGTATGCCAGGGCCAAACTTGCTAAAATACATTCAAGGAAGTCTGTGCTGATGTAAATAACCTGAGCACTGATGCATTGATGAGCACTGATGTGACCTCCTGAAAAGTTGGCTTCTGAATATTTAACGCTAATGTATTCAATGTGTGACTCTAATACTTGGAGAAAACAAACAGGAAGGAACAATCTTTTACTTCCAAACTTTGCTGGATGGCTGGTCCGAGTGATAAATAAGGCCACTGCCAACACCCAAAGCATTTTCTGTATCCAGAGCCCTGAAGCATGTCAGTTAGAGCACTCGCCTCACAAACAAGTGGACCTGGGTTTGATTCCCAGGCGGGGAAAAACTTTAGACAAGTTTCCTTATTCCACAAGCCTGTGTTTACCTAGCAGTAAGTAGGAATCCAGTTGATAGTGGATTGGCGAATTGCTTTCTGAGCGAAGTAATCCCTTAAAAAAATAACAAATGTCACTCACTTGGTCACTCAATCCACAACTATGTGTGAGACATTTGCTGATGCATTTTACCCACAAAAAAGTCAGTATATTCTGTGAATATACAGTATATTCTTTGAAATGCTTTGAGATGTCTCAATGACACGATAAGGCGCTACATCAAATGCAAGGATCACTATTATTAAAATCTTCAGCATCTTCGAGTGTTAATACTAAATAACACTTCCAGTGTTAATGCTAAATGACATTCTGGTTCAGAGATCATCAATCAGTGTCATAACATTGCATGGCCTGTTCATAAGTTCATCCACAGTATTCTGTCCTCAGCACACTGCCCAGGACCTGGGATTGATTCCCAGGAAGGGAAAAACTCAGATATTTGCATCTAAAATGCAAAGAATAAAAGTGCAAGTCTTGGACCCAAATCATCTTATGCTCCTTTATCCAATTCATTCAAAACTCCGCCGCCCAGGTAGTCACCTACATGAAACTCTGTACCCGCATCACACCAGTCCTTGTCAGGCTCCACTGGCTCTCAATTACCAAACAGATCAATTTAAAGGTCTTGTCATTCATTTTCAAATCCCTTCATTCACTTGCACCTCCCTACCAATCTGACATGCTTAGCCACCACTCCACCACGCTACCTCCACTCAGCTAGCTTGGACCTCCTATTTGTCCCTCATGCCCTCTGTTCCATCATCGGAACACTGGAAGTCTCTCCCTCCGCATTGCCCATCCCTCTTCACCTTCAAATCCCGCCTGATTGTGCTTACAGTCATCTCAGCCCTCTCTCTCCTCTTGGCTCATTGTCAGACTCGCCCACTGTATTCTGGTACCCCCACCCCTCTTGAAGGGCACTACATAAATGCAACTTGTTGTTGTTGGGTGAAACAAAACTAATGATTCTTTTTTCAATAAAAGCCTCACAAGCCAGTCTGGAGGTCCTGCTGTGTGTGGCAAGTGGAAAAAACTGTGGAAGAAAATAAATGACGATGAGGCAAATGGAAACTCTGCAAACGCATTGCTATACTTGGTAACCATGCCTGCTCTCCGATGATCTTGTATTACCTGAGTCACTGACGGGTAATTTCAGTGAAGATGTGAACCGAACATTTCGAATGAGCACCTTCCAAGCATCTAGCTGCTGCATGGAATAATTGTACGTGGCAACAATCCCCCAAATAAAACTGGTCACTCATTTCACAGCTGTTTGTGGGACACTGCTGTGTGCAAATTGGCAGCTGTGTAACCTTTTCTCCCTCTTTCTTCTTCGTCCCAAACAAACATTTTCCCACATGAAGACAGTGTCGCTTTAAGAAGTGCTTCAAGCAGGTCAGATACCCACTTGAGGCTTATCTGTAGGACCTTGGAAAGCATGGGTTACGGGGAGGGGGGGCGTGTCACTCACCTGCAGGAACATCGTTCACTACATAACCCTGGAAAAACTATTTGGTTTGTGATTAATGATTGACATCCGCTGGCTCAGAGTCACATAATGCAGGTCACAATCAAAGTCAGACCTGCGTTACTCCTGGTCATGGGAGCTTTGATTAGTTTCCCATTCATCCCTCCCTCAGGTCTACCTGTGGTTCATTCATGCAAATGCTGTCGGTGACTGAGTTTCCCCAGGGTTGGGCAACATAATCATATCAGCATCCCCTGAACTGGGAGATGGGGGGTGGGCAGGTAGAAATCCATCACTATGCATTAGAGTCCAAATATAATAATAATAATACTTACATTTATATATCGCTTTCCACATCTTATCGACATCTCAAATGAATTTTGCATATGAATGCCACCTAAATATGGAAATTCTGGTGGGGAAAGTGCACTCGTCCCGGAAGGATACATCTTGCTACGTAATCCAGAGAGTGTTAGACACAGATTGGCAAGAACCAAAGCTTGAAGACCACAGAGTGTGTGTTGGAGGTAACTGCTGGAGTTTAACAAGCTAAAATCATATAACTTGCCATTAAAAGCACTGTCTGGCTAATCCGGGTAGGATTGCACTAGCCCTAAAGTTTTGGATTACAGGGTGAACGAGACCTGAGCAGGCAAAGTCCCCCGCTTCCACTCCTAGGAGTAGCTCAAAGAGAGTAGAAGTGACATTTATTCCCCTAAAGCTACAACAACACTGAAATCAATTTCACACGTAATCTTCAATTAGGTAAAATTCCTGACATCATCACAGTTCTGGCAATAATTTTTACATGATGTATTGTAATGCAAACAAATATAGCATGGTTGTCATGGAAATCCATCAGCGGGATAAACACACGCTCCCGTAAACAACATCTGAAGCCATGACTTCATTTTCAAAATCAATTTTCTTCCAAATCAATAGACTTACCTGGAGCAGTTGTCCACAAACGACAAATAATTGAATGTCCAATTTATCTGGGGCATTGTTGACCAGGATGCCAAGAGGAATTCCCTTTCCTTTTATGATGGTGACAAGAGATCTTTGCTGTCCACCTGAAAATGGGCCTGGTGAGACCCAGGTTTAATGTCTCATCAAGGGCTAGTGCCTCAAAAGGACATCACTTGAGCATTGAGCTACTGTGAGCTCAATTACTGATGTAGAACCCAAACCCACAACCTGCTGATACAGCGGCCAGATTGCTACCAATAAAGACCTCAATAGAGCTTTGTGTAGTTGCTGTTGACATCTACTTTGAGGGTAATGGTAATAATAACAAGCGCTGGTGTGCTGGGACCTACACATACTGCATCCATAACAAGATCACAAGATTGATTCCAATGAAGAAGACTCTTCAGCCCTTCAGGAGCATTCTAAAATATTCTTTGGTTTTACATTTGCAGTGACATTTACAATTTGTACACCTCATAAGGTCCCCTCTGAATTCTCTTCTCTCAAGTCTGAAGAGCCTTGACTTGCCTATCATTGCTTGTAGCTCTTTCCTTTAACCCTGGGGATCATCCTTGTTGCTCTGTTCTGCATTGCTTGTGGATTCTGAGAAGTGACTGCTTAAGTTACGGTGACCCAAACTATATGCAGTCAATGAGGGAGCAAGAGCCAGGACTGCTATTAAATAGACCATCAGACCATTCCTCATCAGGCTTAATGCAATCAGAAAACACAAGACCACATTAACAAATCCATTTCAATCCAAAGCAATTAAGTACGTTTAATTCTAAATAGCAATGGAACTGTGGAGACATTTATAAATCTAGTACTTTGGTTATTTTGAGTAAACTTTTGGGCATTTCATAATGCCAGTCATTCCTTTTTATTTGATTATACATTTCAAAAGTTTTCATTGTTCTGCTAAGAGTCCCCAGTGAAACAGGTCCCGGTTTTACCAGTCGTCCATTTCCTGGAGTTATTTGGCAGCATAAAACTTAATTTCATTAAGCCATTGTTACCCATTATGACTCGGGCAATTTGTAATTGATCAAAATAAATTTACAGCAATCGGTAATTGAGGTATATTCACAGTAGTCAAGATATAATAAGCTCCAATCAATTTTTTTTCATTTAATATGTGGTTTATGACCCTAGTTTTCCTAACAATGTTCAGCTATTTCATCTCCAAATAGAAAACCTGTCTGAAAGCAATTAGATGGGTGTGTTAATTAGATATGTTATCTCCCCAACCTTGCAAATCATTAACCAGTTAGGTACAGAATTATCTTGACTATCCTCCTTGTGGGGAAGAAACCAGGGTCTCCTTGACTCCAAGGAGACATGCCTGAAAAGGGAATATCGGAAGCGAGCCAGTGACGGTTTTGATAGTCCTATTCCTGTGCCAGGCAGACCCATGGTATTCCAGGGCACTGCTGATGGCAGCACAGCCAGCCTGACTCATCAGCAAGACCTACAATTCACTCAGCTCCTGTTAATCCTGCAGGCCAAAGCCCTAATGGGTAGGATGCTCCTAACTGGACAAGCAGTAGGAACATTCTCTGAACTGCAATGTCAATACAATTACAAAAGAACAGCAATGACTCATTGCCACCAGTAAGAAGTTTGTGCATTTAACGTCCATGACCAAACAAACCCGAACTGGTACACATTACGTTGTGTTGAATCAAGTCAAAATCACTGAGAGCAGTTTCTAGTTTCCTTTGGACATCTTAAAAAAAACAAATAACAAGTGGTTAAGCGGTGTTACACCAGATTCCAATTACTTAGCAAAACACACCGTCAAACTAACAACAAGATCCATTAAAATAAAGTCACAATAATATTTCAACTGTAAATGCACCAAGTATTTCTTTGGCCGCTCGGATTGTTTGTCACATTGGCAACATCTTAGCCGCAGAGTGAAAGGAATCTGACAGCATGGAATTTCTCATATTCTCCATTAATAATTGAAAAATGCAAAAGCATAATGGTTCATACGACGGGAGAGGTCTTTTGTGGGGCGTGTGTGTGTATAAAAATCATTTCAGCTCAAATATTTCGCCCGAGGAAATGAGACATGTAGGAGAAGGGTGGGGTGGCTGTAATAGAGGGAGGGTGGGAAGGTGGAGAGGGAGAGAGAGAGAGAGAGTACATAAGAATTTTAAATAAAAAGACCAATATTCGAGGCACAAGCCAAAATGACATGTTATTGCTTGATATGATTATTTTTGTTTTGTGGGTGGATTATTTGACACCCATTCATTCTGAGTGGGAAATAAAATCCTTTCTTTAAAAAAAAATTGCAATAAAAAAGGACTGCGAGACTGCGGGTAGAAGAGAGAGATAGAGAGAAAGGGAGAAAAACAAGTCAATTCACAAAGTTAACAAATTTAATTCGGAAACTGACTTGTGACACCAATTGGATCCATCAGTCACTAAAATAAGTGCTACCAGCTCTCACAATTCAGGGCGAGCCAGTGGACCTGGCATCTTCTCTCAAGGCAGACAGTTAGCATGACGAGAGAGAGTTTGAACAGAGATAACAGAGATAAATCTGAATTAATTCTGGGAGCAGTCACACTCAATGACATATTCACTGACTGCTTCAACAGCTCATTTGATAATGTTCTTTTCCGTGCGATTCATTTTTTTTTCTGAAAGATGAAAGCTTTGCTGAAGATCTCATCTGCTCAGTCATCCAGGGCAGAGAATTCGATATTAACAGGAAAATAAAAAGTGAGGAAGAGAGTAAGGAGGGAGGGAGGGAGGGAGGGAGGGAGGGAGGGAGGGAGGGAGGGAGGGAGGGAGGGAGGGAGGGAGGGAGGGAGGGAGGGAGGGAGGGAGGGAGGGAGGGAGGGAGGGAGGGAGGGAGGAGAAAGGAGCAAATACTTTTGATGAATTAATGTTCATCCTGACACAGGCAGCTAAACGTCCCGACTTCTACAGTGGATCTTCAATTAGACACGCGTCATAATTCAACAAGGTGTCAGTGGATTTACTCTGCCTCACAGAGTTATGCTTGGGAATAGGGAATACATTAATCACAATAATTAATTGCTTGCCAATGGGGAACAATGTTTGCTGTCTGGGCATGTAATGTGATATACATTTGGAACTGTTTCTGATGAGTGCCCTCAGAGCATTTGATTTGAAAATAGCTTGGATGGGAAGAACCCTCCCTGTGAGGTGATGGTCAGCGCTTGTTACAATTGAGATTCCTTTACCGCAGTTGTTCACTTTGCTGTGGCAGCCTAACTGAGAGGCAAAATACACACCAGCGGATTAATTAGGTAACACAGCTTTAAGAACCTTGGGATTTTGTTCGGTCAATGCCCCAAAAAACAACAGCAATCACCCGGTTCAGGGCCCACAGTAAATGCAAAAAAATGGAGCAGGAAACGTTTAAGAGAGGAACTGCGAGAGATCTTTAAAATTTATAAAAGGGTTCAATAACATCAGCCTGTATAGGCTGTTCCCACTTCTTGGGGAGTCTGCAGTCAGGAGGCACAGGTATAAGACAGCGACTAGGAGGTCTTAAAGAGAATTTGGAAGGTACTACTTCACATAGAGGGAAGTGAGATTGAGATTGTAAATCCAACAGAGGGCTGGAACAATTTTTGGACCTGGAGGCTACAATGCTCACAATTCAGCAAGGCTGAAACTTAGTGACGAGGCTTCAGATAAAATAATGTTATTACATTTGATTCAACAACAACAGATTGCAGTTATATAGCACCTTTCACTTTGGGAGAACGTCCCACGGCGCTTATCATGTGATCGAGACATCTCAAAGCCCATCACAGGATTTTATGGTGAAGTGTAGTGACTGTGTATTTCAAGGCAAACATAGCTGCCAAGTCGTGCACAGCAATGACCTGGAAGGAACTGAACCCTATTTTCAACATGATATAATCAAGTACCCCAAACACACATCATGACTTGATTCATGCCACATGTAGATTGCACGCACAATGTTTAAAACAATCAATATTCTAAACCGATGAGTTGTGAGCGATGCAACTTCTACCTTCCCTGTAGGCAGCAGGAACCCTGCCTGTTGTTAATCATCCACTTCAACAGAGCAATTGCACAAGGAATTGGAACATCCATAGGAAAAAATCAGCCTGTGCTTTGAAAATATTGCCAATGTGTAATTATACACAAGTACATGATTGACAGCTGCACCTACGTTGCAAGGCTTGCAAATGCCAGGCCACAATTGCATTTCTTGTCCCTTCCGATCACCACTTAGGATCCAAGTGGTGAAGGAGGAAAGCGATAGCACACAGGCACGTTCACCTCCAGAAACCAGTGATTAGACCTTGACAATGAGGGGGGAGCCTTCATTTAGGATTGCGGGTGCAAGCCCCCATTGGGACTTGAGCTCACTGTCTAGGCTCACACTGCAGTGTCACACTGGGGACGGTTGTATTATTTGCTGCAATCAAATCCACAGCATAGTTTTCAAAACTGTACTTAAGAACTTTCCAAAATTCTGCATGATCTTAAGCTTTAAGAAAATAATCTTAAAACCAAGAGTGGATTAAAATGCAAGACCTCAAAGGAGTTGCACACTGAGTCCATGCCTGTAGCAAGCAGGGAGACCATCCCCATATATGACTATCACTGTATATTTGCAGCTCAGTTTGGCTTAAAGTTGGGGACCTTGAAACCTGGGAGAGCTTTAAAACAATCAAGGAGCTTCTAATACTCTTTAAAGATGTTCTGTTACTTGCTGTAGTTCCTATCTGAAAAGTGCAGATAAGATACAGAAATAGATGAACATTTTCCGACCTGAATCTTCAAATTAAATTTGTCAGCCAGAGATCCAGCTCTCTGCAGAGGGACACACCAGAGATCTCAATGATGCCCTCAAGTCTTTGTAACTCCAAGTGGGTGAAAGATTTCTTGAAAGATTTCTTGGAGAAATCCCAGGAAATGCATCAAAAAATGCAATAGTCAATCGGTAGCTGCAGTCCTCGGTTTTCAATGGGCTCAGTGAGAGCGATGCTGTGTGTATGTTAGGAGCCAACTATGTTTTGAAGAACTAAGACAGTCGCCAACACGTTTCTCCAGTGTTGTTGTTGCCTTTGAGAATTCACCTCCTTGGAAGTCAGTAGCCCTGAAATAAGCTTTGTAAGGCTGACAGACAGTTCCTGCAACTCTACAGCGAAAGTGTTTGATAGCACTTGTCGGAACTTACGGGCGACGATGTTGTACCAGCTCAGTACTAGTGGGAAAACTACGTTGTAAGAGGTGTTGTCTTTCTGATTAAACTGAGGCCTATTTCAGGAGAGTGTTAAATATCCCTTGACACAACTCGAAAAGGGAAAGGAAGTGTCCTGGCTAACAATTGCCGGGAAATTGACAAGTTACTTTGGGGGTTTGAGGCCATTGATATGTAAAAATTAGTTGTTCCTTTTGCGTACAAAATGCATAGTTGCTACAATTTGCAGCGAAATCCCTATAAAGCGCTTTGAGACAACCTGATGACATGAAAGGCACAATATCCAATGGAGGATAATTATTATTGTTATTAAAATAAACAATGGTTGAACTATCAGCAAATACCAACATTTATTTTTTACTCCAAGTCTTGGATTTAATTCCCACAGCCACATTCAGATGGAGCAGCCTCCTCATCTTCTGATGTAAGAAGTGCCTATGACAGTTCAGTTAACTATTATAGGCATAATTTAAGGTTTGAAATAAATATCACCTCCACGTCCTATAAGTAAGACAGAGGAAAACGTAACCCAGGTCAGCCCCTCCAATATGAACCTCGAGAGGTTTCAGAGATGGTTAGCACTCTGTTAGAAGTGATGGACTGCTGGTTGTTTAATGCCCAAATCCATAAGTTAATGTAGTACACAACATGGTTCCATAAACAACCACAAAATGAAAATAAAGGGCTTTAATGAGGGCTTTAAAGGTGGAGTGGGAGGAGAAGAGGTGGAGGGTGGGTCTCCAGGATGGAATGCCAGGAAAATAATGGCTGAAAGCTCGCTCACCGATGGTGGGATGGATTGGCCAGGAGACATGAAGCAAACCGGTGTTTGCTGAATAGAGGAAGTGGTTAGAATGGTAAGGTTGAGGGTAGTTGCTGAGGTGGAGCTAGACGCCACAAAGTGAATTAAGGATTAAGACCCTCGCCGTGAAATAGTTAATTTTGGAAAAATCTCAAACTGGGTCATAATTTGGAAGCTGGTTTAACACAATCCCCAAAACTATACCTAGGAGTGGGACTTACCAAATCAATCCTGTGCAAATGGATTCTTTGCTGCTTGATGCTTTGGCTTTCCAGTAAGATGCACTTGACTGAACAAGTCCTGAACAAGGGTGCTGACTGCAAGCTCTGGCCTCGACACATTCCTAAAATGATGAAAGCAGAAAAATAAGAGGAATGAAACATGCCTTCGTAACCCATATTTTGACAGCAAAATAAAACTGCAGATTTTGTTTTACCTAGTGAAGTGCAAAACAACTTCATTACGTCTTACTGAAGTATTCTGAATCAATATTTATACGTTTAATCATTTTTGCATTTTACATGCATACATTAGCGGTGCCTAATGCAGCCGCTCAAATTATTGCCAAGTGATTAACATGGGTGTTGATTCAGCAAAAAGTGGTAATCAAATAAAAAAAAATGTACTTGTGTGCTGGTTTGTCACTAAAATTAACATTGGTTGGCAGTAATGCAATCACTTTCAGACCAATTTAACTATATTCACATGTTTTCATTAATTATTACCCTTCCAATCTTTTACGTATCCACTTCCACCGCAGATCTTAGCTCGGAAGTGCATTTCGTCCCTTATCTAATTTTTGAATTGATGATCAGGCTCCTTGTGGATTTAGAGTTTAGTGTTCAGTTTTGGACGCCTGATCTAATGAAGGATACACTATCTGTGGAGGGCAACCAGCAGTGATGCATTAAATGGGATGAAGTATGTTATAATAATAATAATAATACTTGCATTTGAGATAGCGCCTTATCACGTCCCTGGGATGTCTCAAAGCGCTTCACAGAATATATTGTAAAGTGAATTGACTGATTTTGTGGGCAGCCAATTGAGCACAGCAATATCTCATAAACCGTCATGGATCAAGCAACCCAAATCACTTTTTTCTAAAGCAATTATTACCACTGGAAAGTGATCTGCCAATCGACAAGCAACCGAATTCCTACTCAACCGCTGGGTAAACAGGTGTGTAAAGTAAAGAAACTTGCCTAAGGTTTTAAGTGCTCTGAGATGCTGCCCTGCATGGAGGGTGCAATATAAATGCACGTTGTCGTTTCACCTCGCCTGGGAATCAAACGCAACATTCTCTGTCGTGCATTGGGTTTATTGGCAAGCCTAGAATTGATGTTGTAAATTAAGAAATTTTAAAGGGGCACTATCTTCACATCTAACATGTCACATACATATCTTAAAATAGTCATTGACAAGTGTCTCCCCCCAACCCCCTTTCTTCCACCCTCCCCGATCCCGACCCCAGCTCAGGCCCGAAACACTGACTGTCCAGCACCTGGAGACATCCTTCTGATGTGGAAGGTGCTATACAAATGTAGTTTTGTTTGGTAACTTTGCTCTGTTTCCCTCACACAGGTGAATCGCATCTTGACTCATTGTCATTGATAAATAAAGTTACTGTGTCGTAAAATCATCAGTGTGACTGCATTGAACAAAAAATGGAGAGCGTCTTCTCTCTCCCCCTAGCAAGCGAGCTGCCTCTCCTTTAATCCAACTTGTGCAAGTCTCACATTGAAATGCATCGTGAATTGAATTGCTTACTAAGCACAGCTAATTTATGTTGTGGCAAATTCAACAAGACACGCCGGGTGATTTGATTTACATCCTGTTGAGGTATTTCTGTTGCACAAGGTGCAGATAACAGTGTACAGGGGAGTGGTCTGGGGTGACCAAAACTGAGTTCCTTATGTGGGCTTTATTCAATGAAAAAGGATTCCTCTCACCACCACAGCAGAGTCTGAATGAGTTGCTTAGGTCAGCCAGCTCATGTCGCAAGGACTAAAATGCATTTTGTTTCAAACAAGATTCCTGCATTATGGATGGGTATGTAAGGAGTGGTGGTGGGTTGGGGGGTTAGCAGGACAATCCTCCCATTCTCCCTTCTTTAAGTCTCAATCTTCTCCCTCCCTCAACCCCTTAAAAAAAATAATCCTTGCATTTTGATATAGTGCTTTTCAAGTCTTATAGACATCTCAAAGCGCTTCACGGAATGCACTGTAAAGTAAATTGACTGTATATTTGTGGGCAAAACGCGGCAGCTAATTGTGCACAAACAGTCGTGGATTGAAATGACCAATTTTATTATTGTGTTTTTTTTAAACACTTTAAGTTGAAACATTCAGTGTTGAAACATGCTTTCCTGTAGCTGATTTCTATGGAAGAATTCATGAATTTCATACAAAACTTTCACCTAGGTCCAGAAACGTTTCACATTGTACTATATAAATAATACCTAATGCACAGATTTTAAAAAAATATGATATTATTAGTGGGATCTTGAGGGCTGAATAAAGAATCTTATTTATCCAATAAATTTATCCAACGAGACTTATCCAACAGATTGATATTGGAATATGTTTCTATGGGCTTGATTTAAAGGAATTGAAAACATTTAGTGAATGATGCTTCTCTGTTACATTTTTGGTACATCATGTTTCATTTATAGAAATTAATTAGATAAATTATAGTGATAATCTTTGTACTTGATATAGTACCTTCTTAGGAAGTTGAGATGTCTCAAAGCGCTTTACAGGATTTTACTATAAAGTGTAGTGACTATAAAGTGTGTCTCAACTTCAAGATCCTCACACTTGTCTTTAAATCCCTCCATTCCTTGGTACCAACATACCTATCAAACCTCCTCTCTCCTCACAGCATTACCAGCTGCCTCCGCTCTACTTGGTCTAGCCTCCCCATCCCTTGAATCCTCCACTCCACCATCGGCGGCCGTGCTTTCAGCCACTACGCCCTAAAACATTGGAACTCCCTCAACCGCTGTGCCTCACCCCCCTCCTTTTCAATCTTCAGGTCAATCCTCTTTTCAACAGAGCTTACGGTCACCTTTCCCTATCCCCTGGATCGTCCCCGGGCTCCGCCATTGTGAAGCGTTCTGAGATGTTGCCTGGCGTGGAGCATGCCAAATAAATGCAAGTTGTTGTGTATTTTGTAGGCAAACACAGCAGCCAAATGCAAGAATTAGTACATATTTTATTATTGTGCGATCTTCTATAGGCTGCAGATTTATTAGGCTTGTGGAGTGATGCTGAGAAACTGATGCTGTGCAACCACTCCCTTGAAGTCTAAATTTTGTGCGACATAGTTATGTAGTGTAATTTTCTAGCAGAATTTGTGAGAAAACATCCTAGGGAATTCATACCAGCCTCTGCAAACATCTCGCTGCGCATTAATTAAAAAAGCGGCTTTATAATACAAATCTAAGGCTGGGGAAAGTGTTTGGGTTTTTTTTGCAGCTCGCTTGAATGCTATTCGTATTAATTTGGCCTTGGCGTTAACACGTGGCTTAGGTAGGTGCTGAGATGGCTCACAGGAGACTGAGAAAAAACCTCACCACTTCTCAGACAATTTTCAAATTTGTCACTGACTGAACTCATGGCAGTGGGGAAGGGTCGGGATGGGGTTGGTGGGAGAGAGAGAGGTGGTGGGTGGGGGGAATCTGACACTGAGGGAATGTTAATGTGACAAAAATGTTCTCTAATTTATTGTGAAAATAGAGTTTGGAAGCAGTCTATCATCAACGTTACTGTTCATGTCTTGCTTCTTGGCACCCCTCCTCTTTGGATTGGACTGAAGGCAGATTACTTCATAGGGTAATAGACTCAGACATCTGATCTTGCATACAATAACACTGTTGTAATTTTTAGTGTCAGAGAGCAATGAATGTTCCATGTTATTTTGCTTGTTGACTATGTGTAGGAAGCAATTTACATGGAGACATTAATGTAACTGTCATGTTACATCTAAGAGCAATGATGCAGAACTGGTTGGAGACAGCACAACAGCGTTGATGTTTATGGCAGACAGGATTTAGACACATGGAAGTTTAATGCTGTTAAATAAAGAATTGCCTTATTGTCAGCAGACCTGAGGAGCACTAGCATCAGACTCAACCAAATAACCTTAAAAATGAAATTTAATGGCAAACTGAACATCGCAGAATAATATCCACAATTTAACATCGACTCTAATGGTAGTTACAGTTCTTACTCCTGAACAGACAATGCAGAGGGAGATTTATTGAGGAAAAATTGCCTTGTGACAGCTATATCTCTTACGCATTGCTTCTCAAATTTATTGTTCTTGTCTATCTAAATGAATATCACATATGACAGATGATGACATGGCTTTTATTCATATTTTGCACATAAAAGCACCATTTTTTTATTGTATTCAATTTTCCCATATGCAGGAAACGGATGCTATTCAAATGGAATTCAGAAGTGGAACACTTTACAACAATCTCTGTTTCCTTGGGGAACCATCACAAGATGTTTGCTATCCGTGCTTCTCTGGACTCCAAGAGATCTTGGACAATCTCTCGTAGAGCAAATGTAAATTACATTGTCTGAAATCTTGACTTTTATGTGGCTAAAAATAATGTTTTCTTTTCTCTCAAGTTAAAAGTCTGCTGTTATTTAAAACCTAAACCACGAGTTGGTTCACTTAGACCTGGCTGTTTGTTTAGATTAAAATTATGAATTAACCCTTTGGCCACTGCAGGCACAGCAAAATGACAGTGTCTCCTTGAGCCAGATGATTTTGCAAGCTATCAGCTCCTCGCAATGCAGCACAAATGGAGGAACACTCAATTTACATTTAAAAATATATACAATATAAATGTAGTTTAATTGCTGTTGTGATTACCCTGTAAAACTAAAATGTACACTTCAATCAAATTTGCTAAGATGCTGCAAATCATTTAAGAAACAGCGATGTGCTAAAGAGAGCTGTAATAGAAGAATAAGACCAAATTAGCTGAAGTGACATTCTTTATCCAAACCTCTCAAAGAATTGTTTGAACATTGTGGTGGTGCATTGAAAAGTCACTCTCTGAATCGTTCTCAACTATTTTACAACTTGGCAGGAAGTTCAATGCGGGCATTTTGAGCCCCAAACCTGGGTTTGGCAGAGAGCAAGCAATGAAGTCAGCTTCAGGGTGATGTATCTATCTGAGTCACACGAGACAGTGACGTCCCTCTCTGTGTATGTGAAGCCACCAGACAACAGTAACTTCACTTCTGCTCAGCACCATGGATAAGGGCAGCGTGTTTGCAAGCTGTTATTTTGACAGTGCGACTTTGAAAATAACGTTGGAGTCTACTAATTTCTAATTAAAACTGGAATAAAATTCACCCACGTTAGTGTGCCTTATCCTTGCACTAGCGTACTATTCTCCTCATATGGTCACAGACCTGAAAGAACATTTGCGACTCTTCTCCTGCATACAGGGATTTTAAGGTTACACTATCTAAGCAAGATTCACTTTACAATACACCCTGTGAAGCTCCTTGAGACATCTTCCTGATCTGAAGGACTTTCTATCAAATGTACAAAATTTTGTTATTGTAAGCATTTACGTGAAAGTTCCCAGTAAAGGATATTAAACGGCTTTATTGATGTAATTATATATTTTGTGGTATTTCTGAAACTATCCAGCATTCATGCAGAAGAACGCAATAGACAGGAGTGCAGACTTACATGGAGTATAAATTGGGACGTCCTCCTGATGTGAAAGGAGCTATACAAGTTGTAATTTTGTTGTTGTTGTTGTGTGATGACAACCATCCATCCTTCCCCATGGATGGATGGATGGATGGTGAAGCTTGCTTTGATCATATAGAATAGGTACATGGAGTGCAAAATTTCAGTTTCATCTGTGACATTTCAAACATCTTGTGAATGAACACAAGTAAAACAGAGGTTTGACTCAAGAAAGCGAGTCTGATTATTTTCGTCAGGTTAATAATCGCTAATTAAATTATTTCTATGACTTGTATGTTCCACTTAATTGCTCGATAACTTTTATTACAGCTCTATTTAAACAGGGCTGCAGGCAACCATTGGCAATGCCACTCATTACAAAGACAGTGACCTCAGTTTAATTTGTTTTTCGTCAGTGTTAAATGGTTTCACTGCTGAGCTGAGGTATTATTCTTTTGATGACCAGAGATACTGCCGCATCACATTGCAGTCACTATACAGGGTGGAAAGTAACTGATACTGAGGCGTGGGGGAGCTGCAGCTGAATACAGAGCAGACCACTGAAAATGCATATTCATTCACTAACTGCCCAACTCGTAAAATCCCGTGAAGTGCTTTGCGACATCCTCCCGAAGTGAATGACACTATACCATATGCAAGGATTTTCCAGATTATTATTAACTGGAAATTTAGAGCATCCAGAATTTCTCAAATTGTTGAATACAGTCTTTACGCTGATACCAGTTTTCTGTCAGCTCTTTTAAAGTAAATCTAGATCCCAGTAGAATTTCTGGGTATGTACTGTACACCAAAGCCAGTAGAATCAAGGGGTGACTTGAGCCTTTGGGGGTCAATGTACCACAATACATACACAATACCATTCAGAGGCCAAACTGAATTGCAATCAACCACACGGCCCCACAAGCTACAGATTACATCTGGTCGCACGGTGGTCTGGTGGTGGTGACTGCCTGCTTGAAGGATGCTGTGCGTTCAATCGTGTTGGCTGCCGACCGCCGCTGTCAGTGGATTTTCCATTTCAAACGTGAGTTTTACACGTTTCACTGGAGCTAGCATTCACAAAAGGGAATGAAGCTCAAATCAACTGCACACTGCTTAATCCGCAGTTCGACTCACTGATGGACGCTGGGCTTGGCGAAATGCACCCAACCACTGTGAAAAAGAAGCACGAGTGTTCTGGGTGAACCAATACTAGACTGATTTGGAGATGCACTCAGGAGGGTGTAAATAAATCCAGTATGGATGTTATTATTGCAAGCTGTAAGTACTTTGCTGGTCTGGGAGCAGTTAAATGCTATTTTCCCGATCTCCCACCAGACATTTAAGTGGGGGGAAAAGTAATTTTTGTGTGTATTTCAGCATTAAGCAACAGAAAACGTTTTAGAAAAGGGGCACTAGGAGTACAGCAGGAACAAATGGAGTGCGTGCTGGGCCAATTTGTATGAGAGTTAACGCATTTGATAACCATAGGCCATGAACAGTTTCCGAAATTAAGGTTTATAAATAGCACCCTTTTAACTTTTATTTTCCCAGGGAGTAAACTGAATTCAATTAAGAATACTGTTCCGTTTACTACCTGCAATTTGATGCTTTTAAAAGGTAAAGAAAAATCAATAGTTGGCATTCTCAAGAAGGGCAACCAGCCCACGACTTTGTTATCACTTGTACAGAGATGGAAGCTCAAAGTTTTTCTCTCGACTGTGATTCTGTAAATCAATAAGATGCTTCAGAAACACAATGTTGTTTCTCACCAGACCCACAATGGAAGCAAGCCAGAGTCTGAAAGCTGTATGATTGCTGTGAAGGAAAAGAATAATGGATGAATGATCACTTGTCAGCTTGGCTCAGTGGTAGCTCTTTCGCCTCTGAGTCAGGAGGTTGTGGGTTCAAATCTCACCCGGGACTTGAACTCACATGGCCTAAACTGATACTCCAATGCAGTGCTGGGAGTGTGCAGTCCTTTGGATAAGATGTTAAACCAAGGTACCGTCTTGTGTTCAGGTGAACGGTAAAGATCCATGGCACTGTTGGAAAAGAGAAGGGAGTTTCTCCTGGTGCCCTGGCCAAAACCCCCCAAATAAAAATTGGTCATTTGTTTCATGGCTATGCAATTGGGTTGCCTTCTAATACAACAACAACAACATTGATTTATATAGCGCCCTCCATGCCGGACAGCGTCTCAGCACACAGTCACTACATTTCACAAAAAAACTTCTGAAGAGCTTTCAGACATTCAAAGATTTTACTATATGCAAGAATTGTTAATTATAGTCTCCAGCCAATAATAATTTTGTTTGGTGCAACAGAATTGGAAAGTTCTTGGGATTGTAGGGAATCTTTGACAGACTTGCACGTTTCAAATAAAAAAATAACTTAGAACAAAATATTATGTCAAGCAAGGAGCAATTTGGTGATAGGCAACACAGCCCCTGTTCATAAGAAAAACAGATGATATTGCTTTAAACAGAAATCTTTCTTGTGTCTGTATGGATTTGTCAAGATCACAGATTCCCCAATCTACATGTGGGTTCGGATGCATTAGAGGTTTCTCTTGTATTAATATGCCTCGATCTATATATCATTTTTGCACATGATTTCACTCTATCCATATGAATTTGTATGGAATGGAATCCCTTATACTATGCATGGATTCGTACGGCTGGAGACGACTTCTTTTTGATGCAAATGAACTACCGACTGAGCCAGAGTGACATCTTTATCAAAAAGCCAAATAATAAATTGAAACAAAAGATCCTATGTTTATCCTGATCAGAGCTTCACATTGAGAATGCTTAACACCCCTTTATTCCTTTCAAGCACTGACCCAGTTCAGTTTATTTTAACAAAAAAATTCTATTATCCCCTTTCGTCTTCCTCCCCTCCCACCCCAATCAGGAGTTCGTGCTTTGCTCCCTTGCTTGACAACTATCTACATGTCCATTTGAAATTACCTGTGAGTGACATGAATTACTAGAGGGCATCAGTGCTAATAAGAAGGGACAGCATCAAAGCACTTTAGGCATCCCTTACAATGTAGCTTATAGAACAAGCAGGTGGGATCATTGCTTTTATCTGCAGACTTAAAGCGAGTAAGAATCAACTGCAGGTAAAGCTTCACCAAATTATGACCTCGGGGTATGATTTGTGGCTCCTTGTTCTATGATGTTTGAAGCCGCCTGACTTGAATTCATGAAATTCCCAGACTCTCTGGGTGGTTTTGTTTTAGTTTTAATTCTTGTAATACTAAGTGTACATTACAAATTAGGCTGGCAGAGGCTGCCCCTTCATAGTAAACCTGAAATGCATTTTTCTTTAAAAAAAATCCACGTTACAATAAAACAGATGAAAAAGACACACGCGAGGTTACAAGCAGATCTCTGTAAAGATTTATAGATTTTTTTTTACAAAACACTCTTTTAAGCTTGAAAAGTAATATACTAGCTCTACACGGTGTGTTGTCATGTCTTCACAACTAGCTAGCGCAGAGAGAGAGAGAGAGAGAGAGAGAACCGTGTTTGAATTTATTGAAAATTGATGAAAACAAATGTAATGTACGCCAACGTTCTAAGCTTGTCAGACTCACTCTGGAGTACTCTTTCTCTCTCTGCCTCTCTGGTGATGTCAGACTGTATAGCTTTTGGCGGTCCCTGTAGAATTAGCTCTTTCCACTAACAAAATGCAAAATACAAAATTAATAAAAACACCCTTTGAAACCGACGAATCTGCCTCGGGCAAAATATCTGCCCGTCAGATGTTTAAAAATTAATCAGTATTTTTTTAAGCCTCTGCTCAAGATTTCGTGAAGTGCTGCTGCTTCAGAATGGCCTGAGTTCTCTAACAGACCGAGAGGAACAGAGCTGTGTTGCTCTCCTTGTTGGAGCATGGGACGGAGTTCGGTTTGAGTGTGCACTGCAGTCACCGATCACTCCTGCCCCCTCCCTCACCTGTCTCAAGGTTTATCTCAAGACCTACCTCTTTGACTGCACCATTGGTCATCTTTCCCCATCCCAGTTTAGCTCCAACCCCTAGCTCAGGTCCAAGTCAGGACTGTTAAGTGAAAGGTGCTATACAAATGTAATGTTGTTGTTGTTGTTGTTGTTGTTAAGAGCCTTGGGTCATCCTCCCAGCATGGAAGGTAATTTGACAGCATCAAATGACAGCATTTGAAAGCATCAAATGTAAATTTGTATGGTTTTGTATCAATCCCCAGTGATTTACTGCACTACACCAGTCATACAATACCAATTAAAACACGTTTGTTGCATTATTAACACCTCTTCTCTCCAGTTTTGTTGCAATCCTTCCTTTGTTTTGCGCCATTAACACCTCTTTAACTCATCATCTCTTGTCCTCTACTCCATTTGTCTTCCTTGCCCTGTCTCCCTGTCAGTCCTTAAAAAGCCTCTCCCTCCCAGTTCTGATGAAGGCTCATGGACCCAAAATGTTGACTCACAAAATGCAGCTTTCCAACCCAAAAAACAAGTCCCACCCCAAACCAAGAATTCCTGAGGATACATTGCTCCCTTCTCACCCTACACCAAACCCAAGCTGTTATTGGCAAAACCAGGGATTTAACCTGGGACCTTTCATGGTCTATATGGCGCTACAAAATGATGCATGACAATGATGACAATGCATTTGTCAACTAAGCTACTGGTGGACCTTTTCTACAGCAACACCTCAGGTAGATAGCAAGAGAGATTCATACGAAGAAGGTTCTCAGGCCTATTTGATCTCATCTTTCTAGAATCTCGAGTCGTCCCGTTGCAGCGTGAAGCTGTTTCTCAAGATTACAAGATTGTATAGAATGACCATCCAATCTCATACCAGAATACTCACTACTGTTCTCCCCATCACAGCATCAAGCTGCTTTTTAATGTGTCCAGTGTCCTGGCGAACACCATAATTGAGGGTTAAAAAAGGAAAAAAAAGTAATGTGTTAACTAAGATACATTCCAAATATCTTCCTACATTGAAGTGAACAAGGATTGCCTACCATACACATGCTCCATAATGTTCACTCTACATGTCAAAATGTAATTCTATAGTCTTCGATATAAAAGGCAAAGAGTCGACAAAATAAGCAATTTAACTAGTTTGTGCTCTTTACTCTTTACTCCCTCAGTTTTGAATCTATAAAACCAAACTTCTATTGATGCTTGTTAAAAGTCACTCACTTTCTATTGATATCTTGTATGTCAAGGCTTTTAGTGGCTGGGCAACCAGGGAAAATACTTATTTCAAGTTCACAGGTTATAAATATTAATTTTAGGATATATTATGCACATCATTATTTAAATAACTTGTAAAATGCCTTTCTTGGGTGAATGATCTTAATTATACATATGCTTTTTTAGTAATATTCATTAAAACATGCCTTCCTTCTAATTGACAGCGGGAACGGCTCTCATTTTGTAAGAGAAATTGCAAAAAGTCCTCCAGGACTCTCAGTGACATTTGTGCTACATGTCCTTACATAGGAGGTGACTGTGGAATGATTCCTGTGTTAAAATACATTCCAAGCCTCTTCCCTGCAAATTCTAATGCCCTGTGAAATCCTGTAGCGTATTGATTCGAGCACTCGCTTTGCAAACGAGAGGATCTGGGTTTAATTCATGGGAGGTGGGCAAAATGTTAGGCAGATTTCCTTATTCCACCCCTCCTTGTTTACCTCCTTTCCCCTGAATCCTCCGTTCCACTGTCAGCAGCTGTGCCTTTAGCCACTACACCCGAGGCTCTGGAACTCACTTCCTGACTCGCTTTGCCTCATCCCCTTTTTTCCTATTTTCAGGTCAGGTATAAAGACCTTTCTTTTCGACCACGCTTTTGGTCATCTTTTTCCCCCTCCCCTGGCTAGGCCCCAGGATCTGTTATTGTGAAGCGCTCTGAGATGCTGTCTGGCATGGAGGGCGATATATAAATCCAAGTTGTTGTTGTTGGTGTAGCTAGCAGTAAGCAGGAACTCGATTGTTAGTCAATTGGTGGATTGCTTTTCCATTGGTAATGATCCTTCCAAAATAAAATTCAAAAAATAAAATAATACTGTAGTTTAGTCACTTAATCCCAGCTCGGGTCTGAAACAATCACTGTCCAGAGCCTCAGGACATTTTCCTGACGTGAAAGGTACTATACAAGTGTAATTTTGTTGTTGCTATTTATGGAACACAAGAGGGGTGCTATATAATTACACGTTGCTGTTGTTGTCAGAGTAGGCCATGAGGCAAAGTATAATGCCCCCATTTCTGTCTAACTCAACTCAGGCCAAAGCTGCCAATTTGTATGGCCCCAGCGCTGATTGCAATGAAACGCAATGTGCACATCTTACAATCTTCTTACTTAAGAGAACTAAAGAAACATCATGCAGGTTTGGGCAAACATCAGAAATTGGTCACACATCTTCAATACCCACCAGCTATCAATCGGAGCTGTCTGTCTGATATTTATGGTATTTCTGTGTAGCATTGCTATATAAAAAAACAGTCCCCGTGAGCCAACCACTTTGGATGCTGTTATAACAAGTTACATGCTGTACAGTATCTCCCTGTTAACACTGCACAAAATGTTAGCTGCTAAAGTCACAAGTACAGTCGTGGGTAGTGGGTTGTAATAGAAGTTGTGCTTTGAATGTTCCACAAAGATCCCATGACAATGGAGAGCATTGATGAGATTGGGGTATAACAGAGAGAGTGCAATAACTGAAAGCCTGGCAATGAAAGTGGCTGTAATATAGTCCTAGGTATTATAGCAAAGGAGATTGTTTGGCTAAATTTGATGTTAGCCCCTCCACTGGAACTAACTATTGTAATTCCAATTCGCTGTTCTTTCCCCATAACAAAGATATGTTGTAACTGTTGTAAATGAAAGGATGTGCTTCACAGAGCTTTGGTTGTTTAGGAATCGGATGTCATCTTCATATACCAAATGGTATCATCACCTGAGATCCCCAAATCCCACTGCAAGCAATCTCACTGCGTACACAAAGGTACTGACCTGGCTCAGTTGGTAGCAATCTCCCCTCAGTCATAATGTTGTGGATTCAAGCCCCATGTTGGGATTTAAACTGATAGTCAGGCTGACATTCCAGTGCAGTGCTGGGGAAGTGCTGCATTCTCAGGATCATGGTCACTGAGATGAAAACGTAAAGGCCAGACAGACCAGGCCAAAAGTTTTTCAAGATAGATAGAATTGCTTGCAATTTGCTGTGCACCTGTCAGCAATCTACGCCTTAATCTGTTTGGCTGCATTGCTATATTTCGAAATAATCACTCAATTGATTGATAAGAGGTGACGTGAAATATCAGTTTTCACTAACGAATCGTTCAGAGATATCACCCCACTACTTTGCCCACAAGACTTGTGACTTCAAAGCCCTCTCCAAAAAAGCCTCCTTTAATCAACAGGAGCAGAACTGGTTGTAAATCATTAATCTGATTGACTGGAGCATCTAGAGCAGAGTCACGCTAAGAAGTTCTTTCTTCCCTTCGCCCTACCCCCAATCCCACTCAATTTAATCAAGAACCAGCGAACTTGAGTACAACCTTTTTTACTGATGGTTCCAAAGATCATTGGGTAACAAAGGGACTGCTGTGAGCAATGGTGTCCTTTCTGGTGAGTCGATCTAACAACATGGAATGAGGCTTAGCTTCCCACGTCCGTGATTAAATACACAGGACCTCTGCCTTTGCAGGAAAACTCTTTTATGATAGATTCCCTCTTTGAAGTCTTTATTTTATCCCTTTGTCTCCTGCAGTCAGAGTTCTAATGCATATTCAAATATATTTTGAGATTTACATGAAGTTAAAGGTTAAAGACCCAACATATGGCCTGGTTTGGCAAACAGGTATTTCCGAATGTAAGTAGATCAAGCGAGTATCAAAGCCTGTGTCTGACGCAGGAGTCTCACTCCTTGCTCATCACAGCCACCTTCTGAAGATTGTACAGATGAGGAATGTTGCCATGGTAAATACCGCTAAAGACACTTTGATATGTTGAAACTCTTAGGCATTTGCGATGACTCAGGTAATGACAGAATGATGCTCTTTCTTCCCTTCACCCTCTCCTGAACCCCTATTCAACTTAATCAGTAATTTGCAAACCTGAAAATCTTCATTGTATCTCAGTTTCCAATGTTCACTGCTGTAAAATTCTTTCAATATTAATGACTTTACATTTGATACATTGCTTTTTCACATCATCAAATCGTGATTTCAAAGGATTGTTAACCTAAAATTTAGTGACTGCATTTCTGGAATGTGGCAGTCAAAGCCATGAAGTGAATAATCCATTGAATCTAGAGGATTGTTGGTGAGGACACTAGGAGAACTCCCTTCAGAGTTATAAGGCACTATATTAAATACAAGGATTATTATTATTGTACAAATAGTGCTATGGGATCTTTAATATTCACCTGAACATGCAAATAGAATCTTGGTTTAGCATCTCATTCAAAGGGTGACACCTCTGACATGGAGGTACTCCCCCATCCCTGTACTAGAGTGTCAGCATAGATAGTAAGTCAGAAAATGAGGCTTTAATCCACAATCCTCCAAATCAGAGATGAGTGAACTATCAACTGCACCAAAAACACCATCTGCGTGTTGTTGGCATCTGATAGAGAAAGTAGGTTTTTCCATGTGCAAACACCAGTGAGGGCAAAAAGAATGATTCAACGGATAATTGTGTGTCAGGTTTGATATGCTCGAGTTACTAGATGCTGAAATGCGATGTTAGCCAAAAGTACTGGGCACGTAAAGCTACCCAGTGAGTAAAGGGAGGTCCAGATCTTTGATCTGGTGCTGTAGGAGAGCCACAAAGTAGCCTGATAGCTACCGGTCACAACCGCTGATGCTCATTTAGCACCAGGACGGAACAATCTGTTTGAGGCTCTCCTGTCAAGATATCATTGAACATCAGAATATAATATGGATATTCTTTTATTAGGAAGTAATGAATATTAGTGGAAATCGATGTCTTGTTCTCTCAGACATATTCTTGTGCAACGACTTTCCCTTAAGTGGGAGCAGCGTTACTCAATGCATTCCAATTATCTGTTTTTCTTCTTCTTCTTCTTCTCTTCTTTCGCCTAGCTCTACATGTTCAGGGGATTTACTTTAAACTTATGTTTAATTAATTAAAGGACTACAGAAACCGAGCTCTGAGCTACAGAGCTCAAAATCAATAAATTACGTACAATGATGAGTTATTTCCTGTTTCCCTGGAACAACGATCACTATTTAATAGCCTTTTAAAATAAACACTTTGTCCTGGGTATTTATTCTTGCAATGACCGAACAGAGTTGTGTTTGGTTTTCCCATTTCATTCCACTGTGGATCATTAGAGGGCACATTGGCGGAAAGAGTAAAAAAAAATGCCAGCAAAGGTGGAGCTGACAGTGAGTCCAGTGAGTGAGTTATTAGACTCTTCCTCCTGAATGGCATAAATTGGGATATACATCTATATATCATTCCACACTGTCTATTCTTTTCTGGAGTCCTGTAGCTCAATGGTTGGAGCATTTGACTTACAAGTAAGAGACCTGGGTTCAATTCCAGGAAGCCTTGGGCAAGTTTCCTTACTCCACACACCTGATAATAATCCCTGAAAAAAAACAATAATAGATTGGTCACTTCAATCCATGACTGTTTGTGGAATGCTGCTATGCACAAATGGCTGCCCACATATATACAGTCAATTCATTTTACAGTATATTCTGTGAAGCACGTTGGGACGTCTAGAAGTCATGAAAAGCGCTACATCATATACAATGATTATTGTTGTTCAACAAACACATGCTAATTCCTCCCCCTACCCCCCTTCTGTTCTCTTACTTCCAACAACATAGAAAGAAATATGTATATATACAGTGGAAGTCGCTTAACCAGCACATGTCCGGGTACAGTAGTTTTGCCCAAATTAAAGGTTATCCAAGGTTAACCGGCATCTGGCTTAAGTGACTCGCACTGTTTGATATATATGTGTATATACAGCATTGTTCACATGGGGGAATGTTTTATAGAAACGGTGTAAAACGACATGAAAGGCGCTCTTTTTTTAAAATAAATTTTTATTTTTTTAAAAGAAAAACCAGGGTAAGATGTAAATAACTTATTTTAGGTGGAGATTAGTAGGAAAATGGTGAAGCGATGAAGAGTACAAATGAAGAGGTGAGCTTTTAGTAGTGTTGAAATAGGGAGATGGAATATAAGTGTTGGTAGAGCACTCAGAGGAGTTAGGCTCCTGCAGTTCATTTCACACCAGAAAAGGGGCAACACCACCAATGAAAGCAATCTGAAAAGAAAGAAAAGTAAGTTTAGAATGATTGGATACTTTCAATGGTTGGCGTCCCTTCTCAGTTTTACAGTGTAAGTGCACCGATACACTACCCTGTGTGAAGGAGTCCATACAAATGTTGTTGTTGACTAGTCAAGATTCCTGCCGAAATTTGCGTTTGCACGTTAGCACAGAGAGCGATGCAAGATGGTCGGTTTACCTGCCCACTCTCCAGGTCCTGGAGTAACCACAACTTTGCCATTATTCTCCAGAGGGAAAAAAGACTCAAAGAATTTCTCTCTGACCCTACAAGATACTCAGGCAAAAAACTTTCACCTCCACTTTCAGCTCCATCACGCAGCTCTGGACAGTTGCTTTTCACGGCTGACATTTGCATGGTCCCATTGGCACAGTAGCATTAGTGTCCTACAGAGTATTTGATCATCTCTGTCTACATTTATTGCTGGAACCTTCAATCCCAGACCTCACTCCTATCTGTGGCTGAAGGATTTAAATTGATAGAGTTAACGGTACGAAACACGTGTCGTATGATAACAGTTGTTTATGGCACAGATTGCACGTGGAAGGACAAGCTAGTTTTATATGTATATGATTCTAAGCCACTTCGACACCGAGAGATCCACTTCTTTGCCTGCAGAGAATAAAAGACTCATCTACTTTGTCCTTTTGGGGCCTTGATAGATCTGGCTATAAGCAGGCAGCATGAACAAGTGAGGGTTGCATGAGCTGCTTTATAATAATAATAATAATCCTTGCATTTGATATAGCGCTTTTCACATCTTATCGACGTCTTAAAGAGCTTCACAGAATAAACTGTAAAGTGAATTGATTGTATATTTGTGAGCGAAACACGGCAGCCAATTGCGTATAGCAGTGTCCCACAAACAGTTATGGGTTGAAATTACCAATATTATTATTGTGGGTTTTTTTGGACAGATTATTATTAGGCATGTGGAGTAAGGAAACTTGCCCAAGGTTTCGCCCTGACCTGCCTGGATTCGAACACAGGTTTCACGCTTGTAAGGCGAGTGTTCTAACCACTGAACTACAGGAGCTTTACGTAATCAGAATGTAGACTGAGATTCAGTACTCCCAATCTTTCTCTATCTGTGCTCCATTTTGTTTGCTGTACTAGGCATCGACCATTGACATATAGCTGAACCATCCAAAGTATTCGCAAGTAAACTTCTGAAGAGTGTCCATTGGACCAAGATTACTTTTAAAGCGCAGTTAGAGCCCACACATCAGTGCGGCTTTAGTGCATGTTAACACTTCCAACAGCAGACATCACAACCAGACAGAGAAAAATAAGAATAAAGAGATGCTGTTTAATCCTTTTCTGCCTGTACTTTAATAAATAATAATAATAATCCTTGCATTTGATATAGCGCTTCACAGAATATACTGTAAAGTGAATTGACAGTATATTTGTGGCATTGGTAAACAGTTGTGTTTTCCATTTATTTAAAAAATATAGAGGATAATTTGCAATATTTCTTAACAGGCTTTATTAATAAGGAATCAGAATGGTGCAAACAGTAAGCAGAGCACATCACCCACCGACTCATCGGATCTTTGGTCTGACGTCTGGTCTGAAGTACAGTGATGGAAGGAATCCATTTAGAAATACAACTACAACAAAATTACACTTGTAGAGCGCCTTTCACATCGGGAGAATGCCCCCAAAACTGCAAAGCAGACCTTGATGACCACACTGTTAAAGGTCAGTGCAACTGTATCCAGCATTTCTAGCTGTTAATGTTATTCTTTTCCTTTTGCAGTAGGGTGGTGACGGTGGGGGGGGGGGGGGGGGGGGGGGTGAGTCCTAACACATTATGTTAAAGAAAAAAGCTTGCATTTGTCCTTTGTGACCTGGGTGGGCAGAGAGATTTTTCTGCCTCTCCTTCTTTCTCTCTCCTGCTCTCTCTCCCTTCTCCTCGCACTCCAGAAAGTGCTGCATTTTATCTTAAAATCACAATCCCATTAAAGTTCAAATAATGAGCATTTAATTATTGACAGCAAATTAATTTTTCAGTACAGATGGAATTTTTTTTTCCTTTTGATGTGGATCGGCATTAGTAATTCAAAAAAAGAGTCCTCAGATTACCAAAGAAAATCTTTGCTGCTTCCAGTCATCCACCCATCCACCCACCCACCCAGCTTCTCTCACAACACAGACCACTCACCTGCGATGATTCGCACAGGGAGTGCAAAAGGACAGGTGCGTGACAGACTGGAGAACTCATCTCCCTATCCCGTAGCCTGTGGTTAAGATTTCAGGGGTGCAGTCAGCAGTTGGTGATAGCACTGCCCACTAAGACCCATCATTTCTTTCTTAATCATGCACTTAAGCTAAATAATACATTAAACATGTCATCACCAGAAAGACTTTCATGATAAAATGTGATTTAACCCCTCTCTTACTCCACTAGATAATACTTTCTTTTATCTTGGGACTATTGGTCATTTATAATTTCTAACCTTGGGAGACATAATGGACTTGCGATGGGACTCGACTGCTATGCAAAGTGAAGCCTGGATACTGGATGCATCCATACATCAGCGCTCCATACATTACCGGACACAAAAAAAAAAGCATTATTTCATCCCACGGCTCCTGAATCCTCATATTATCGCACATGCCTGCGAACACAAGAGCTTTTCAAACAAGGTCATTGTTTGCCTTAAACTGAATCGGCTGAGCACTTTGTTTACGTACACTAATTTCATAGTGTGTTGCACCTTTTATTTCCTTAGTCTCTTCATTAGGAAGCGCCGCACGGTTCATTTAGTACTGTCACCCTAAACCAACAATTTTAATGCTATCTGCAACAACAGTGAAAAATCAATCGGGCTGAAACTACTGGAGGCAGTAACTGCAAATAGGTATTCATTTATCCAAATGTGTTCTGTCTGGATTCAGAGATTTCAGTCCTTCCCAGCACAGCAGTCATGTAGCTCAGTGGTCAAAGCACTCGCCTCACAAGTGAGAGGACCTGGGTTCAATTCCCAGCAGGGCTGAGCTTTGGGCAAGGTTTCCTTATTCCATAATCCTGATAATAATCCCTCAAGAAAAAAAACACACTAATAATTTGGTCACTCACTCAACCCATGACTGTTTGTGGGACACTGCTGTGCACAATTGGCTGCCTCGTTTCGCCCACAAATATACAATCAATTCACTTTACAGTATATTCTGCGCTTTGAGACGTCAAAAAGACGTGAAAAGCACTATATCAAGTGCAACTATTATTATTTCAGCAGTAGGATTGTATTCTCTTGCTCGATGGCCAACCCCGTCACTGTGAAGCTCTCTGATGGATTATCTTGTGTGAAATATAAAAGTACAGTCATTTGTTGTCATAGTTGTTTATTTTCTTTGCAGAGAGTTTGCTGTGACTAAAGTCAATGCCTATTGCTTATATTGGAAATGACAGAGGACACTGTAAGGAGTAGTCGCAAAAATGATAGTCAGAAGTGATCCCCAAATTGTAAATCCATGATTGATTTTCGATCCACTTGTGTGTTATAAATCCAGTTGACATTGTAATCTTTGCTTCAGCAGCGCTTGAAATGAGTGAGAACACGTAAACTCAACCGGCAGAGAATGACTTCACATCACGTACATTAGCATTTAAAGCCAAATCTTTGCTTTAACAGGTAGGTTTTTTGATGCTGTCAATGCACAGCCAGGGGCAGTCTTGTAATGGGCCATTTCACCTCTCGCAGAAATGTACTCATCCCTCAGACATCCACACCAGCAATACAGCACTAATGACTGGTTATAATCCTCATTTCTGCAGTTAACATATTATGTAATTAATTAGGCTTCATTTTGTCATTAATTATCCTAATGCCTAGATTAGGAGCAAAATCCTCTGAGAATTTGCACCAAGGGTAAAAAAAACTGCCAGCTCTTTACTCTGCTCAATGGTTTATTTTTGAAATTGCTTTTAACAAATCATTTACTTTCAGATATTCTTTCTTCACTTTCCCACCCACCTCCGCCATGTAAATAATTTCCCCCCACCCACCACCATCACTCCTTATCACTCTTTCCCTATCTTTCATTCCCTGCCTGAGAGGTTACTAAAAGGTACTATATTTAACCCTTAGAGGACCAAGGTTGTCTCTTTGAGATGGCAACCAGTGGCACCACATTGAGAGACTAGCAAGTTCCCTCCATGAATGGACCTTGGTTTATTCATTGGCAAACTTGCCTCTACATCTAACCTATACCTAACCCTAACCCAATGCTATGAGTTCGGAAGTTGAATTCCTTGTCTAAATTGATGCTCTCGTGCCCAGGTCTCGATGGGAATGCGGAGATGATGACACGTGTGTTCAGTATGCCAAGCAGATGTCTCTCTTGTTCAGTTTCCTCTGAGGGGGGAATGAAAGATTCATTTGTATCCTTGTGGGAAAGGCCATGGATGGTAAATTGAGATGTACAGAGGATGAACATTTAATATATCATAGGAAGCGCTGATAGTTAATAATAATTCTCCTTGCATTTGATGTAGCGCCTTATCACATCTTTGAGACATCTCAAAGCCCTTCACAGAATATACTGTAAAGTGAATTGACTAATTTTGTGGGCAAAAACACAGCAGCCAATTGCGTATGGCGGTGTCCCATAAGCAGTCATGGACTAGTTCCACATTTTGTGGGGAGAAAGATGTATAAATAATCTTAACTCTACTTCAGGAGACCCAAGTTTGCAGTTTTTTTAACAGGAATTTCTGGTGGAGCAAGGGAAGTCCAGTCCAGAAGCAAACTGGGTGAGAGCGGACGGAGTTCCCGCAGCAGGGTGAGGTGAGAAGTATTTCAATTTGATGCAGTTTACTGTTTGTATTCAAATTCCTTATCGAGGAACGAACTAGATAAATAACACAACACAAAATGCTACAGATGCTGGGAATCTGAAACAGAAACTAAAGTTGCTGGGGAAACTCAGCAGGTCAAACAGCATCCACGGAGAAAGGAAAAAGAGTCAACATTTCGGGTCTACAACCCTTCGTCAGGATTGAAGATAAATAACAAGGCTTCAGAACGGGTAGAGCTTAACAACTAACCTGTCCAAAATAACCAGATGTTATTTGCACCACATGAACAGTGACGTGCGGTGGGTAAAATGACGGTAGGCACTTATATAAACTTTTGGGGGCGTGGCTTTATGATATCGTCATATGCGCATCTGATCTACATTCAACTCAATGGGTAAAAAAGGCACGGTGTTTCGCTGCCTTTCTGTTGCTTTTAAGGTGCTTCAAATCGCAGTTAAATCATTTTGGTAGTTTCTACAAAAAATCGTTTGCATTATGTAAAATGTGAATTGTAAAAATATAAACCATTAAATAATCATCTACAATTTAAAGTTTGTATTTGCATAAAGTAGGCACTGCCTACACTGCCTATCCTGACTGCACGTCCATGCACACAAACCCAACCTCCACTCCACCCTACTCTAATATACAGTAACTAATGTACAAGGAGAAAGACACCCATACCCCCACCCAATCCTCATTTAAACTGGACAGAGGTAAATATCCAACATGAAACTTCAATGGTAAATTCTGCAATTTCTCGCCCTGAAAAAACAATCGAATGGGAATTTCAGCATATCTATTTAACATTGCACTTTGTATTATTGACCCCCTGACTAATCATGTGCCACAAATGGGACTTCCATGTTCACAGAGGACGAGAGCAGCGCTGCTCACAGAGTGTTTGAACATTTCTGTCTATTCTTATCCCTCTAATCTTTAGTCTTGTTCCTGACAAGAAATTCATCCAAAATCTTTATGTAAGATTCAATCCATGTTGTGATAATTACTTTAGATGGGAATTTCTTCCTCCCCCACCCATCTCGATTACTGCGTGGGAGAAACAAAATCGTTATTCTAATATCTGCTGACACTTGAGGCTTTGTGAACATTTGTCCACATGTCCTTCAGTCCTGCAATCAAGGTTTAGCTTAACATTTTTTAATTACATTCACATTTTCCATTGTCTTTCACAATGGTTCATGTTCCCTCCAACCATTTTTGTTACTCCCTATTAACCCCTAAAGCCTTTTGGTCAAGCTAGCAACTACTCTCCTCTGAAATCCCTGGGCAGAGATTGAAGGAGCAGCTTCTATGAATGGTTGGCTCAGTTGGTAGCACTCGCCTCTTCTTCAGAAGATTGTGTGTTCAAGGCGAATGTTGAGGGGCCACTCTAGTGCATTGCTATGGAGAGCAATGCCTTGTCGATATATTGAAATGAGGTCACTTCTGCCTGTCCTCAGGCGAACGTTAAACAGAAGGGAGATTCTCTCATCGTCTTGGCCAACAGTGCTCCAGATTGCCAACAAATACACCGTCACTTTACAGAAAAAGTCTGAGAGTGTAATTACAAAATTAGTCATAGAACCTCACGGATGCTTATGTCTGTCACATTCACCTCCCATCCCTATGCCAGTTAGTTACTAATGTACAACACTTTGAGATGTTTTCACGAGTTTTAAAAATGCAAGTTCTTCTTCAAACTTGTCAGACCTTATCTATTACCATTTGTTGGCTCCGAAATCAGTCTTTGAGGCAATGAGAATAACGTATTCTGGCTGACAATCCCCCAGATAAAATTAGTCATGCATTTTGTGGGACATCACTGTGTGCAAAATTGGCTGGAGCCGTTGCCTATCAAAAACACAATCAGTGCACTTTACAGAAAATCTTGTGAAGCACTTTGAGAGATACCAATATGAAAGGCGTTTTATGAAATACAAGTATTCTTCTTAGATTTTTTTAAAAAACAAATACTGCAAATTTCTCTCTGCTACCAAATTAGATGGCAAAATCTAGATTAAAGAAGAAAAAAACATAGATGATAGATTGTCAAGGCAGAAAAATCAGGTGGGAGATAGCAGAGATAGAAACAAAGATACATTTCACAGTCTACATTTTACTGAAAAATGAAAGTCAAAGAGGAAATGAAACAAAATATATATAGATATTTTAAAAGGGTTCATTTTTTTCTTGAGGCATGTTGTATTTTTATCATGGGAGTAGAGTAAATATTCATGATAGTGCTTACACTGATATTTCAATAATGTTATTACTGTACTGTAATATTGAGATGTTATCACATGCCTCACCTTGATACAGGTTATGCGGGCGTGAACTCTTTGTGACATGCTCAGCGCTTACAGGAGAAATGGGAAGCAGATTCACTGAGACAACGGAGAACAATTTCAACCTGTTCTCAATTGACTGGAGTAGATTTTCATAGACCTCGAATGGAGCAGTGCACCAGTTCTGGCAATGCTGATCAAACAGAGATTGCAGAACTAATTAATAGCCTTACTGTTGGCTACTTCATAGTCTCAACATGGGGTTTGGCTGCTTGGAACAATTTGTTATTATGGGCTCATTGATTTTTATTGACTTTTATCCCAGTGGTTGAAGGTTTTTTCTTCACTATAATTTGGGTCTATCTTCTCTGTACACAACAGAGCAAGCCTGTGGGAAGCTAAGCCAGGCCATTGTGTTACCAACCTCCGTCTGATATAATAATAGTGACAATAATCCCTTGCATTTAGTGCAACGCCTTTTATGTCGGGAGGATTCCCAAAGCGCTTCACAGGATTACTGTGAGCTGAGGTGACTGTGTGACTGCCCAATTTCTGCACGCAAAAATTGTTCCACAAACAGGGTAAAATGAATTGCAAACTTCATTTTTCAATGGTGCTGCTGGATCATTAACATCCATCTGAAAAGGTAGATGGTGCCTCAGTTTGACATCTCATCCGAAGGACAGCAGCCTCTGACAAAAGAACATCACTCCCCAGCACTGTATTGGAATGTCATCTTACACTATTTGAGTTGTGGGCTAGAACCCACAACCTTTTGATTCAGACTCAGGGCGAGGCCAATTGCGGCTCAACAGATGACTCTATATGGGAGAGAGGAGCTTTTGCACAGCATCTCCTTTTAGCTGGCATCAAGTGTTCACAATGTGTGACGTGGTCTGGAAGGACAAGAACCTGATCTGGCCTTGTAAGGATTCACAAGTGTAAACCCGTGACCTACAGCTCCATAATGTAGTGTGCGGGAAAACAAACCCAGTTCCCCACCTCCCCCCTGTCCCATCATATTATTTCCCAACCACTTTCACCAAACAAGGATCAGGCAAGACTAAATTTACCCGTGACCTTTAAACAGGCCATGAAATTGAATGCGTTTTTTTTAACTGTTGACATGCCAAGGAATTGACGTGCTTGTTGACACCTGCCAGGGCAGCAGTGCAGTTTGAGAGGACGAACCTGGGTTTGAATCATCTCACAAACTCTTGAGGTTAATGCTGGCAAAAAACTTTGCTGAGATGCACAACATATGACGCAAATTGATCACACTCTCCTCAGTGAAAAAAACAAATGATTGAAACATTCCCATAAGCACTCTGAGCCCCGAGCCCCTCTTGGGGAAGGAGATTCTGACACAGCTGTACCACTACGGAGTAAAATTAAAGCCAGGCCAGTGCAGGCCGTCATAAACCAAAAGAGTGGCTTGACTTTTAATTTGATTACGAAAGTAATCACTTCATCAAACATCGTCATCAACAATAACTATATGGCATGGATTGATGCCAAGCAGGGAGAAGGGGGAGTGGGGTGTGATCAAAGGCACGCTGGAAGAGGAAGGTCAAAGGAGGGATTTCATGTTAGATAAAGAGGGAATGAGGCAGAGGGATTGAGGTAAGGAGTTCCAGAGGTTAGGGGCGAGGTGTCTTATGGCTGATTTGTGTGGAGGGGTCGGGGGAATCACAGCAGGCTTGGGTTAGCTGACCAAAGGAAACATAGGAACACACGGACATGATCTAATAGAATGGTGTAAAAGGCACTTCAAGCCTGTTCTGCCATTCTGCTAGATCAAGGATTCACAAGTTTAAAATCTGGGCACGATCAGAGGAGTGGGGTACAAGCATGTAACACAGGAAGGGAAGTGCCAGGGCACGAAAGAATTTGCACCAACAGGGTGAGATTCTTGAAGTTGATCCTTTCATAGATGGGGAGCCAGTGGAGCCTAACGAGGAATGGGGTGACGGACGTGCAGAGTTTATTATCATATATTTTGTGCCTTCAGTGCAATTACATTACTTCAGTTGTTTTCTGGTGGAAGATTCATCTCATGTCTCCAAGAGTGAAGGCACCTGATATGAGTATAAGTGTCCTTGACAACTGTGCCCCCTAGTGTTCACCGTCATCTCCCCGAAGTTTGTTAGCTCAGTGATTGACAGATTGACTTGTGTGCTTATCGGTGTGAACAATACCTGTGCTTTCACCCGTTAATCCGCTGTCAGTATACACCCCATCCTTCTAATTACTATACACCTCGTACATTATTACATGTAATTGCTCGGAAATAAGCTGCCACTTTCTAGCCAGGAGCTCGCGTAACAATGTTCTAAGGTGTCGTGCCGCGTATTGGCAGTTTTTTTTTGAAAAGTGCAGGAATACGCAAATTAGCGAAGATAAAGCAAATTAAAACCAGCCCAATTCTCTTGCTTCAGCCGATCTCTGGAGGAGTTCTCCATTGCTATTATCTGCAATGTTGAAGAGGGATGAGGTGAGACGTGTGCTGTGAGTTGGAATGATCTGTGACCTCCAGGGGCATCACATTTGCATGTCCCTGACACACTGGGCATAATGATTAATGATGAGATGGATAACCATGTGAGTTTATGAATGACACACCCTGTTGTGTAGCCAGCCAAGCGGAGATGAAGTTCTGGTGTTGACGGGGCAGAGATGATGCTATGGTGTTGAGGTGATGGAGAAAAGTTGCCTAATAGTGAGGCCAGAATGTTTGTTGTTCTCTTACCCAAGGAACCCAGGATGGGAAAATCTGCTTGGTATCTCAGTTCATTGTAACTGTTTTGGTTGATATCCCACACACTAAGAAATAACATATTTTTTTCTTAAGCACAGATCCACATAACTTTGATGGGTCTAGAAAAGGTTATGAAGAAGTCCATCTGTTTGGTTCAGTTTAGCCCACTGGTTTAACCACTGCATTTACTTGGTGGCTTGTTCCCGCAAGATATCAAATGTTACAACTGGTGGAGCATTCCTCAGGCACATTGAGATAAGTTAATTACATTTACTTGATGATTTAATATGTTTTTGCATTGAATGGGACCGCAAGTATGTAGGGACGTGAGAGAACAGTGTTGTATTTAATAGATTGGATGTGCAAGATTCTGTGGGTACATTGGAGCCTCTTTGAAAAAGTGTTGCCAGTTTTGATTAGTTGTAATACCCTTAGGATAATGAAATAATCCATTCTAATGACACAATATTTTAACTTGATAAAGCAGCAATGCTTTATCAAGCATTGAAACAAATTATACACTTGTTTTAAACAGCATTATTTTCTTCTGATTTTCTCTCCAGAAGCCAGTGACTCTGCTTGGAATGTACAGCTCCCTAGGCATCAGGAGTTTGTGTGTGAGACCATGAATTCTAGCAGTTATTCAGCTTTAAGGTGCATCGATGTCCCATCCTCACCCACCATTCACACAAGAGCACTTACCAGCAGTTTGTTATGGTACCCAACATTTCCACGTTTAGGTGAGTTCAGCATTGGAGTTCAGCACAGTCTGTATCTATATCTGTAATGATCTGTACATGAGGTAGGACATCACTGCTGGGGAAGCTTATAAATGTAATTCGAAACAAAAATAATTTTTCAGGTTCATTTGAAGAGAAAGGAGTATCGAGTTTCAGTGTTACAGATTATCTGTTGTGCCTGCACAAACTGTGTAGTAAGAAACTTGAATAGCTAGAAATTCGAAGGCATAATTTAACATAAATAAAACAATGCAACACTTACAAAAGTATCACGACTTTAACCAGTCAGTTAATTGTTAACTCTCTTGGTTTCATTGTTTTAATATCAAATCCACAATTCAGCTGCTGAAATGTTTTTGAGTCCACTAATTTGACTATTGTGTTTTACAAGGTGGCTTGCTTCCACATACTGAACGTCAGAACTGATGTAATATTCCTCACTACCATCAACACACCAAATAGAGGGATCTCGAAAACCAGCAAAATAACTCCTCTACAAACACCGACCAACACATAACAGCGTTTACGTTTATATAGGGGCCTTTCACATCTGGAAAACATCCCCAAATGCTCAACGCTGCCGACGGGGCTTCCGAGCAGGTGGTGGTTCCCCTTTGATTTGCATTTCCCACAATCCGTGCAGGAAACCACCTTGACTTCTTTAGTTATGGTGCTACAGGAATGCAGGAAGGCTTCTTGAGTTGAGCACGCTGGACTCATTTAAGAATCAGCTGTGATGGAGGGGATGGGCAGTAAGGTGGGTGTTCTGGATGAGTTTAATGTACCCTACGAGCCTAAATGATAATAAAAATAATAATCCTTACATTTGATATAGGACCTTTCACATCTCAAAGTTTTTTCATGGAATATAGAGTTAAATCTTGTGACTGGATCTTGTAGCCAAACTTTACGTGACAATGGAAAGTGGCAATTTAGATTTTAATGTTATGCTGCTGAAGCATGCTGATAGAATGTATTCCATCCAGTGCTTTGGTTGACAGGTAGAAACTTGCAGATAATACCTAAAATACCATTGCAGTCAAAATCACTGTCTGTGCCAAAACTGACAATGTATTACTTTAAAGCTTGCGTCCCTTCCCTGTGCAATAGTGTTACCACAAGGACTTGCAAAAGTTCAGCTGGAGCTGGGTTCACAGAAGCACCTCCACTACAAGATGATAAACAAGAGGCTGCACATAACTGCCACTGTAATAAAGTAGATGTGCCAAGCTTGGATTTCGAGGTCAATGATACTTCACATGGATGCGGGATGATAAATCTTAGAAAGGAAAGTGATGGTGGAGTGTTTGTACAGGCTTTTAGTGAAGACAGTAATTGCTGATTTAACCAGACCCTTGCATTCATATATCAGCTCTACTGTCTATTGTTTTCAAGGTAAAGTTCGCAGATAAGGTTGGCAGCCCAGAGATTATAATGTGTGATCCTAGATCAATCCCTCATTTAGCTCGCTGGCGGGTTTCCACGCTCCGCCTCCCCCCGTGAGTCTTGCATCTTATTTTTTCACAGCCAGGCTGCCAGTCAGAACACATTTGATTGAGCTGGCATCCATATCTAGGAACCCGGTCATGAAAGACAGTGCTGGGCAATACTCCAAGTCAGTCAACGCTCGGAGTGACTTGGAAACGTGCCCAGGACTGGTTTCAGCACTTTAAAAAAGATGGAATTTGAGTTTTCAGGAGGATACACATGTGTCAGTGAACAATGACTCGTGGCAGAAAAGGGACAGACGATAAACATACTGCAAGATACGCTGTAATGAGCAACGAAACAATTTCAGACTAACGGTGACCAGATTTGGAGCATGTTGAGGTTGGGTTCACCTTTCCTTTCAGATGAAGCCTTGTACGTCTGCACACAACACAAAACATCCCTGCAGGCATGTTAGCTTCTATTTTTCACATCCCAGCATTATCCCCCAGTGTCCTGATATCATGACAGCCAGCAAGTGAGCAAAGAGCTGTGACCTGCAGCTTGGGTCACAACAACAAGGAAACACTTTTCAAACGATCGTCCTTAATATGCATTGATTCGGGAACACAAATGAAATCTGGTAGATGGAAAAGGTCATTTGGGCCACGACCACCTATTGCTTGCACATCAAGTGGAAAGTGCTTCGTATCACAGGATGTGCCTCAAGTATGTGGTTGAGTCCTCAGGCGCTCTGGGACGCAAATGTGATGTTGTTGTTGACGGAGGTGGCCACAGAAAGCCAAGCTTCCAAGAATATAATCGCTATCAAACCGATTCACGCCTCCAGGTAAACATGTAAAGGATCAGAATATTAATCATTACAACCCACACAAGTCAAGTCTCAGCATTTACTTTTGCACAGCTGACATTCCCACGGTTTGAGCAACCCAAGAAGCACAGTTATGTGCAAATCTTTGATCGTTCACGTCAGTACTTATTGTTAATAACCTTGAATCCCATTTTGATAAGGTGCGGTATTTATCAGGTTGTTTTTTCTTCAAGAAGAAGTTGTTCAACACTCAACCCGACACTTGACGAGATGAAAGTCTACCTCTTTGTGCCTTTGGCCACCTCCTTCCCTCTCTGCTCAGCATCCACCCTCCATTGTAAAGCACTCAGATGTAATTCTACGTGAAGAAATAAAAGCCATATAAATTAGAGTTACCGTTGCTGTTAAGACAATGTTCAATGAACTATAACCACTGATTGGTTTATTGACATCTTTAATATGGGGCTTCATGGTCAACAAGGATTTTTAACTCAGCGCAGACCAGGGAAATGAACATCAATTCAGGGTCAGCACCACAGAGAATTTTCACACAAAATCATTGGAAGCATAGAGAGGAGCTGCAGCATGGTAAGAGGGAGAGAAGACTGGAGATAGATACAAAACTGTTGTGCAACTTGCAAATGCGTTGCCTTTCTTCTTTTTCAGTTAGCGAGGGCAGAAAACAAAAACTTCTCCAAGTGAGTAAGTGGCAATTAAGCTCCGCTGGCGCAAGATTGCAATATTTTATCTCCTTTCAGTGTGTGTATTATTGCAGGTGTCATTTACTGGGTGCTTAAAAGGAAGAAGCAGACATATACCATATGGCATTGTGAACAGATTGCCAATTCAAGCTCACTCTGTTGCTGTGCCAAGCTACACTAAGACTTCATTAGATTTCGGGGTAGGAACCTTAGTGTTCAATACCACATCTATACCTGTGTCAGTCAGACTGATGATTGGGTCTCAGCCTGGCTCAACTGGTAGCACTCTTGCCTCTGAGTCAGAAGAATCTGGGTTCAAACCCCACTTCCATACTTTGTACTCATAAGTCTTAGCTGAAAATCCAAGGTAGTACTGGGGGAGTGTTGCAGTGCTAGAGGTGCCATCCTTTGGAGGAGATGTGAAACTGAGGACCCTATTTGCCTGTTTAGGTGGACGTTAAAGTTCCCACAGCACTACTGGAAAAGAGCAGTAAGTTTCTCGCAGGGTCCTCCCTGGATAAAATTATTCAGGTCACTTCGGTTTTTTTTGTGGGCTAATGCTGCCTGAAAATTGGCTGCCATATTCTGTTGCAAACCTACACAGACACTACACATTACAGTGAAATGCTGTGACGAGCTTTTTGACGCCCTCCTAACATAAAGACACAATATAAAATGCAAAGAATATTATTACATGGAACAGTTTGACACCACAGCAACAACCACTTTGATGTCTAGAAGGAGCTGTTATCTAAATTGAAAGGTTCTGTTCTGTACATGGAAGTGAACTCCTGCTCTCATTAGTGAATATTGTGGATTTGATCACTCCCAAAAATGAAGCTTGTGACCCACAGGGCAATTTTAGTGACGAACAAACAAATTGCAGCTGTAACACAGAATCATATCTTCAGTGAGAAACTTTCAATAACATCCACTCGATTCTGACTAAAATCTTCTGCCATTACTCCAATACACATTCAGTCTCTCCACCATTTAAGTCAATTACCAACTAGATATTTCAAGCATGCCGATAATATTTCCAGCAATTACAGTAAATGCACTCTAACAACCAGTTTGTTGCAATGCCCCCATATTCTATAAAGCCTTAATAAAATATCAAGACATCCTTGACCGGCACCGCTTATTTCCACCTGCGCAATATTGCCAGGCTCCGCAATTATCTTACCCCCCACGCTGTCGAAACACTCGTGCACGCATACATCACCTCAAGGCTGGACTACGGAAACTCTCTCCTCGTCGGCCTCCCCAGCTCCTCCATTCACAGGCTGCCGGTCATCCAAAACTCTGCAGCCCGTGTATTATCCCGCACCTGCCTTCGCGACCATATAATCCCCACCCTCGCCCGTCTCCACTGGCTCCCCATCCTCGAGAGGATCGAATTCAAGGTCCTCGTCCTCACCTTCAAGGCCTTACATGGCCTTGCCCCGCCCTACTTAACCAACTTACTCTCCCCCTACAAGCCCACCCGGACCCTCCGTTCAGCAGGACTTGGCCTGTTCCAAGCCCCCCGCCCGAACCGCCCCACCATCGGAGGCCAGGCCTTCAGTTTTTCCGCTCCCACCCTATGGAATTCCATCCCCCAATCCCTCCGTCTCGTTTCTTCCTTTTCCTCTTTCAAGGCCAGTTTGAAGACTTTCCTCTTCGACCGTGCCTTTTGCTCCAACCAGAATTTTACGACCTCCCCTACATGTTTCACCCCTCCCCGTACACTCCCCTCCCAGCTCGGGTAACACGCCTCCTGTGCAGCGCCTTGGGACGTCCTCCCGACGTGAAAGGTGCTTATAAGTGTAATTTGTTGTTGTTGTTGTTGCTTCGTATGGCAGCTCAAAACATGGGCCAGTAGATCCTGTCTCTCAGCTTATGTATTTTTGCGGGGGTATAGTGGGAGTGCGTTATGCTTCACAAATTGAGAGTTGACAATAGAATTACAATACAAAATAACATTTGTGTAGCGCCTTTCACATTGGGAGGATGTCCCAAGGTGCTGTAGCTTTGGAGGTTGATTTTACTGACAAGTCCGTCGGCCGGTCAGAGGGGAGGAAGCCTGATAAGCAGCCCAGGGGCCAAAAAGTGGGCAGGCATCATCGATAATTTGAGCAAGTGGGGACCATGGGATGGGGCTGCTCGGAGAACTGACCGTGACCCTCTTCAGGGCTCAGAGCTTTCACCTCCCAACTCCACTTAAATAACCTACAGATTGGGTGGGGGCTTTCCAGCCCTAGCCACCCACCACCTATTGCTCATTTACCTACAAACACAGTCATTGCAATTGACAGTAATTACCCGCGAAGTGTGTGAAGCATTTCGGCGTGGTGAGGCTCTTCAAAAAAGGTGAGGTCCTTCGCTGGTGGAACAAGAGAGGATTCAACTAATCGACATTACTTAAGATGATGTGTGCTTTATTCAATAGTGTTTCTCAACACCTTTGAAGAACAGCATGGCATTAAAGTAATCATCAACAGTACCCACTGAGGTACGCTTCTGGGCTGTTACTGCCAAATTCCACAGAGAACACACAGAAGCAAAAAGGATATTGTCTTTGTAGATGTGTTGTACTTGTGGGGAATTTCCTATCCTGTGGTGAAATAATAGAACTGACAGGAAACGGGAAGATTCGTTAAAATAATTCACCAAGTGCTGTCAGCGGGGCTCATGGATTTACAGAGCCCAGTGATACGCCAGTGTGGGGAGAGGAAGGAATGCAATACAATGCAGGAGGCACTCAATAAAATGCTTGTTTATTGAGAGCATTTGTGCAGGTGCACAAGCAATTGTGCCGAGAGGGGCCTCTTCTGGGCAGCCAGTCCCAAGAGCAGTTGCTTTACTATTTTTCATGGTCGAAGGGAAGAAAGTGTCTAGTTAGCTGGGCAGGATGATCTTTTAGTAATATCAATCCAGACCAATGCCAAAGTTTGTTCTCAGATCGCACGCAATGCATTAACTAAAGCTCTCGACTGCAAATTGCTTGATCCCCTCAAGTGAATTCTACCTAAACTACCGGTATCTGCAAATGCCTAGCATTTCTGGTCCGAACCCTCAATTGCCAGATTTCCATTCCTCTTATTATCTGGTCAGTTGTTGATATGACCAGAGCCAAGGGAGAGGATATGGTGAATGGATTTGAGCGTTTGGAGGTCGAACCTGAACCCAGGTGAAATTGAGCAAGGAATAAAATTGACAAATGTGACTCTAAAGACATTCTTCTGAAATGCTCTAATTCCAGGAATCTGAGACCCACTTATGGTGTGAATTGCTGCAACCTGGATTAAAGTTTCACTTACTTTGAGAGATGGTAGCAGTAGTATGTCTAAAAGGAACATGGAAAGGCTGTTTACCTCCTAGTAGGGCCAAGTGGATCTGCACAAGATGCTTCCTTTTATTATGGGAATATGTCTTTATTTAAAGATGGTTTTCATATGAGAAATGGAAATGTGACTTAAGTGGCACTTAGTACTGATAAAATATATGCTGTCCATTAGTGCATGATGTCAGTCAATCATCTTCCACAAAACTCCAGTGTTGTATATGCTACAAAATATCTTGACCAACCTGCTTCTTGTCATTACCGAGAGAGAACAAAAAACAACTCCACGCACAGACAAAACTCTTACGAGATGCGAGAGCTGAAAGCAATAATGGATAACTCTCAGCGTTTTTTTTAAGAATTCCTTTTGTTCGTATTGAATAAAACATTATTTTTTATATGTACATAAAAGAAGAGAAAGGCAATGTTTTGTTCGGGTCCGTTCAGACTCTCCTAAGAGGAGCCTCAAAAAAATAAAGAGCAGCAGCTTCACACATCTCCATCAGACCCCCATTTGTAAGCACACAAATACATTTAGGCATTGTGGTCATCACAATTCAACGTGTGGCTCATAACACCAGAGCCTGTTTTAAACTTGAGCTATTCTGTGATGTTAAATGAAGACCCTGTGAATGTGCTTTTAAGTATTTGAGTACCAAAGAATGAGCTGTTTTGAGCTAACATCAAGCTGCTAATGATTTTAATGAGAGTGCCTTCTGGATTCATATTTTTTTCATACAGAACATCACACTAAAACAAAATCAATGAGCAACATTAATTAGGGCTTTTTAGATGCCTTCTGTGATTTTTGTTTTTGTTAAACTGTGCCAGATGACGAACGCTGTGCTTTATTTAAGCTACACTATTTGACATTTAGATGAGAGAAAAGAAGAGAAAAATACTAACAAACTCAGGAACAATTTTTGACAGCTCTTTGTCATGCAAGAGAGAAGAAAGGGGGCCAACTGTGAAATCCTACTTTGAAGCCCTAGAAATTTGTAATGAAAAATTTAAGATACAAGAGAGAAAAAAGACGAGCTATTCATTTGCCTCTGCATTCATTAGCACTTGTAATTCAAAGGTTTGCTATGTGTTTTCATAAATTCTACTCTAATAAATATCTTAGAGAATTGCTTTGATATTCCAAGATTGTCTGTGTAGCTCACATCTACAACCAATAAAACGGAAAAATATTCATCAGGCTCATCGCTTTAATGAGAAGGTCATTGCTCTCTAATTATCAGAGACAGTTAAACTGGATAATTTCAAAGACATTGCCGAACACAGCATCTATCGACAATGCAGCTTGAACAGTTGTCTTAGCTACATCTGAGTCTATACCACTATTTCTGTGTTCAACTCCCTCCTCTCACCCTATGTTGAGAAGGGTTATTATTTTCTGTTATGCAATGTACATGTTGCCACTGGCATACTGGAGTATATCGAACCATAATTTCCATTATATTAAGTCTTTGTAAGCCTCTCATTATCTCAAGTATAATATTTAGTTTTTTGGGAGCGTTTTTTGTTCTGCTTTCCAATGTAATCTCCATTGAAAGAGCAAAGTCCATGAAATAAAATAAATACTGAAAAAATACATAATTACAATGAAAAATATGAATGTTTACAAATTGGCATTGCAATTGCCAGCAAACAGGCCTTTACAACTGCCTGAATCCTAATGGCGTGCAACTTGGAAAAGGAGGCATCATTCCATTGCCATTTAAAAAATATTTTTAAGGGGTTTTGATTTGGTCCCAATGCGCTACAATGCATTGAGATCACTGCAGTGCTTTGTTAATTCCTTTCACCTCAGTTTAGAAGTGCTTCTTCCTGTCCCGACACCTGCTTGCTTGCAGCAGCAAGACCCTTTAAGATTATCTTCCAAGTTGCAGAGAGGCGTAACTTGTCTGATATGAAAGAAAAAGAATTGCTGCCTTTGGAAGAGTTTTGCGTCCTTTGAGAATACTTTCTCATGTATCCCTTTTCTCCTCGGTCTAACTTGTTTCATGTGGTGAGGTTGTCTATTAAAAAGTTAGAAGACAGATGATGATAATAATAATGCCTTCCTTTGGTGTAGAACCTTTCACATTGGGAGGATGTCTCAAAGCACTTCGCAGGATATACTGAGAGAACCACAATGTCAGTGTCCCAGGGTTCCCTCAGCTTGATATGGACATGAAGGTCTGCTCACTTAGACCTACCTTTGCTAGAGCTAGGTGTGTTTAGGATGCTGGCTTGATACAAAATGCCTGTCTTCACTCTTCGTCTCAGCACTAAATTAACATGGTTGACGCTGGATTTTAGAGCTCAGCAGCAGAGCATGTATTTCAGGAAACTCCAGGACTGAATGTTTAAAAGCCAAAAGTAGGGAATTATTTGGGAACAGAAGAACTTGTATTTACATTACCTGGTGAACAAAAAAACCCAAACCATCAGTCTTTTCCTCTGTCTGTGTGCCAGCCTTTGATTGCAATCGGCCCTAATAGAAAGCCTTGACTCTGCCTTCACAGACGTCAATGTGCTATTCCCAAGTAAATAATTTTAATATAAATAAGCTCTTTCCTATCTGCTGGTGAATCAGATGTGACCTGGTTTCTGTAACGATGCAGATCCATAGACAGAGGAATAATGTTAAAGTTTTGCCAGTTAACACCATTAATAGTACCACTTCAGTTTAATGCTATGCTATAACTCTATTTAATATCAAACAAAAACAAACTTTATATGCACCTTTACGTGTGTTTTTCATTTGATCCAAAATGTAGGTGCTGGAAAAATTTATAATAATCCTTGCATTTGATATAGCACTTTATCACCTCATCAAGATGTCCCAAAGTGCTACACAGGATTTATAGTAAAGTCGATTGATTGTGTAAGTGCCAATTGCAGGCAGCAATGTCCCACAAACAGCCACAGAGTGAGTGACCAATTTTATTTGGGAGATTGTTGGCCAAGAGAAACTCCCTTCTCTTTTGGAATATTGTCATGAAATTTTTAACGCCCACCTAAACAGGCAGACAAGATATCGGTTTAACAAAGTATGGCACCTCTGACAATGCAACACATCCCCAGCACTGCATTGGGAGTTTCAGCTTAGACTATGTGATTCCAAGTTCCACATGGGGGCTTGAACCCACAACCTTCTGATTCCGAGGCGAGTGTACTACCACTGAGCCAGGCTGGCACACAGACAGAGGAAAACACTGAAGGTTTGGCTTTTCTCCTAAAAAAAAAGGAACAAAAAGAATATGTGAAGCAAAACCTCAATCCTGCAGAATTATTATAGGTTATGATATGACCCTGTAGAACAATTTCAACATCCTGGAGGGTATATGACTGATTAATATAGAATGCCTTCAGGAGGCATATTTTCCCTGTTACAGGATTGTTTTTTTTTGCACGTACCATGTAAATCAATTCAGAGTTGATTTAAAGTAAAAATTTGTGTAATGCTAACGTTAATTAAAAAATCATACGGCATAAATATTCATTAACCTGGTGTCAGACTTGAAAGGCTCCAGTGTAAAAGATTTATAGAAAAATATGTTGTTTTTCAAGTTGCATACCAGATGACGACCCCCTTATGTATTTCCACTTTAAAAAAACATGTTCACCTGCAACATACCTACTTAGTACTGATATTCGGTGTATGCACCAAGAGTGACATCCAAGTTTAAATGAAACCAGAATGGTTCACCGCGATCCGGGTGATAAACACCAACGAAGGCAATCGCTTTCCTGATCAAGTTTCAGTTAATTTGTTTCTTAAGATTTTCTGAAGCCGCAGATCAGCTCTTCCGAAGCCGCAGATCAGCTCTTCCACAATGTCTTTGCACTTTAATACTGAAGCACAAGTTGCAAGTATTAATAATAATCCTTGCATTTAATAGAGTGACTTTTCGCAACTTCGAGATGGCTCAAAGCTCCTCACAGAATATAATGTGAAGTGTGTATTTTGTGGGTTAAACACTGCAGCTAATTGCGCACAGCAGTGACCCACAACCAGTCGTGGATTGAATGACTAAATTATTATTATATTATTTTGTTTTCAAGGGATTACTACCCCCACAAAAGCGATCCGCTAATCGACTAACAACCAGGTTCCTACTTACTACTAGGTAAACAGAGGCATGTAGAGTAAGGAAACACACCTAAGGTTTCACGCTGCCCAGGAATCCAACCCAGGTCCTCTCTCGTTTACGAGCTGAGTGAGCTAATCAATATGCTACACGGCTCCAGACATTTTAAGTCAAAATAAGCTAAGGGGTGGGTGGAATCGCACTTCCTATACTTAATTCTCGTCTGAGTTGAAGGCTTTTTAATTTTCATTTGCAGTACATTTTGACAATGTTCGCTTTACGATACAGTGGGGCCCTGAATCATTCATAAAATACTACTCCTTTAGGAATGACATATTGTACTATGCAGGCTGTGATGTGCAATTACTGTACATTATAAACATGTTGATTGTACTGAAGGAATCAAGGTACTTATAAATTCTACTCTTTAGAATATAGCAATGCTAAGTGCTCCACTTTGATAAAGACATGCTTACAGTTTAGTGATTTTTTTAAGCATGTTTCCAATTTCAAATAAAAACTGGCTTGTATAAATACACAGTGATAGCAACACATAGGCTAAACTTTCTGGACTTCAGCCCCGATAGTAGAACACATTCAGGTTCAATAAACAAGGATCTTTTCAGCAGCAGATCAACACAGCTTAGTTCTTTGCCTGGCCAGTCTCTACTCCATGCCAAAACTCAATCAAGTTCAAGCTAAGGTTCCTCAGAGGCCAGCAGAGAAGCTCCTCAACATGTACAATATCTCATGTGATGGGTGGATGACCTGAAAGGGCAAAGTGGTGATGAGGAATGACACCTTCAGCCATCCTTAAATCTTCTACCAGAAGCATCTCTCAAGTGCTTATGTCATAACCCCCCCCCCCCCCCCCCCCCCCGTTTCATTCCATTTGGATCACCTGGGCTTACTTAAGCATGGGAATGGATTTCAGTGTGTCTGACTCACAAGGAAATCCATTCCCATGCTCAAGTGTGCCCACGCCAAACTACTGAGAGTTTCACATTTGCATTGGCAATTGCCATTTGTGTGGTGTCTCATGAACAGCCATGAAGTGAGTGATTATTTTTATCTGGAGGCTTGCTGGCCAGGAAATTAAGAGGAACTCCCTTCTCTTTTCAAATGGTGCCATGTGGCCTTGAACATCCACTTGAACAAGCAGACGGGACCCAAAAGCGTAAACTCTATGAATTTAAAGTTCTGATATGGGGCTTGAACGCACAACCTTCTGACTCAGAGGTGAGAGTTACTGACTCACTTGAAGGATGGCACCTGATCTAATGCAATGGTTCCCCCAGCAATGCACTGGCATTCCAGCCAGGACAATGAGCTCAATTAAAAGTGCCTTATTTTTCAATGGCCTCATTCCTTGCCCCAAAAAATTATTCTCAAGGAGTAAAAGGAGTGAGTACGAACTGAAGTTTCATTATGAGAGCATTGGGTGTGCCCAATATGGGTGAATTTTTATCAACTCCAGAATTTGTACACTTTTCTCCCTCCGTGTATTTTTTCTCATGGAAAAAAAAGAAAAACAAAAGTAAAGAGAGTTAGTGTCCTATGATTTCTCCTCAATAGAGAGTGGAAATTTGGATTTTAGCTTGCACCAATTAGCAGCCTCCCGTGTGGTGTATGCAGGCATACATTCCTCTACGTGTTTCACATAGTTTAGTTTTAATAGGGTTGCTTCAATGCTGGACTCTGCAGAATCGCACAAAGCTACTTTCAACTGTACCAGGAGAAAGGTGCCTTTATATTCCAACGCTGCACACACTGTGCCCCAAAAGAACATTCGCCTTGGAGGGTGATTTAGACACACACAAACTTTAGAGAAATTTCCTTTGACTAGTTCCCCCAATCATCCCCTCGCAAGAAAAAGAAGCAAAATAAAGGTGAAATGTTGCATGTGGAATGGTCAAAATGGATTGTAAATCCATTGTAGAGTTGTCTTCCAGGTGTTTCTTCTTGCACACAGTCCTCCAGAGAGTTTGAGAGACATCTGACATCATATCATGCGTGTTCAAGTCACTCAGTTTACTGAAGTATCCAGTAACTATTTAACCACATGGAGCAGTGAAGATTAAACTTCTACCCTGACTTACTTGAATCTGTTTAATTTGCTCGTTTGTTGCACTTGATACATAGGTCATCGAGCAACCTCAGAAGAGAACAAAATATTTTCTTCGGGGAGGGTGGAGGGAGGGGTGTCAGACTATATTTACCGCAAACATTAACAAACAGCGGAAAGAGAGAGAGAAAGGGGGAGAGAGAGAGAGACTGTGTGCTTATGGTGAGTGGTCTCCTTTTATTGTGAACAGCCATGATAAATATGCAGTCTGTGGAATTCACTACATTTCATTACCATCAAAAACTTGCATTCAATTTTTTTTGTTTGTTTAGAAATCTACATCTAGATCTATACACATGAAGGAGAAAGGAAAGGGAGCATATGAGGGGGAGCGAGTGAAGACTCATATGCAGTGTAAATATTGGCAGAGACTGGTTGGGCTGAATGGCCTGTTTCCAGGCTGTACAGTCCATGTAGATCTATGTCAGTTTATACTATTTAAGGGCAATGCGATGTTGTTTATTCAGGAGATTTGGATGATATCACACATAATAATCCTTGCATTTGATATAGCGCCTTATCACATCTCAAAAGTGCTTCACAGGATTCTACAGCGTAAGAGTTATGCGGACCCCTGAAGAGACCAACTCGCTATTTAAGATGCATTCAGTTACCTGTTATCTTAGATTATATAAGGTCTGCACGCTTTACAGTGCAAGGTCAGAAAGGGATGCCAGATTTTTGATTCATTTCATTACCAACAAAAACCTGCATTCAATTTTGTTTGCTTCATTTATAACCTTCTGCTATTGCGTCTGGAAGGAAAGAGGAAATCCGGGAGGAATTAGCTTAATTCCAAAGAAGAATCGAGGCACTGTTCGAGAGTATTTTTCACCAAACAGTTTTGATATAAACTTCGCAATCGCGTCATTTTTCAGTCCTGCACTTTGAGTCGGAATGTGACACTTGGGTGCAAGTCCAGCAAACCTGCTCATTGCTGATAAAGTCACTAAGGCATGAACTCAGCAAAAATAATCTACAGTAACAACAATAGTAATCATTGCATTCAATAAAGCGCATTTCACGTCAGCAGGATGTCTCAAGGCACTTCACAGGATATACTCTAGGTGCAGTGACTGTGCATTTGCAAGTGAATGCATGTAGGGCTTTATTCCTGATCTATCAAAGAAATATGGACTGCAGCTTTTGGGGGATTTTTGTGCCCTCTCCACAATTAACACTTTTGTACCAGAATTTACATCATTAATAATCTTTGCTTTTTATGCAGCATCTAACAAAATGTCAAAACATCTCCACTGTAGTGAATGTTTATCTGTAGGTAGAGAGGGCAGGCAGCTTGTGCACAAGCCCCCACAAACATCCCCCAAAGTGAACATGAACAATTTATCTGGAGGGATTTTTGGGCAGGAGAAGAAACTCATTTTCCTTTTCAACTAGTGTCAAGGGATCGTTTATTTCCACCTGAATAACTACAACAACAACAAAATTACATTTATAGAGTGCCTTGCACGCTGGGAGGATGTGAAAGGCAGATGGTTCATTGGTTTAAAGTCTCATCCAAAATATGGCACCTCTAACAATATAGTGCTTTCCCCTCCAGTGGTGAAAAGTACCGCATAAGTGCAAGATGTCCTTTAATCAGGGGATACAATACAAAATACAAAATGACATTGTAAAGCGCCTTTCACATCTGGAGGGCATCCCAAGGCACCGGATATCACACATCATTGTTAAGCAGAACGCCTGGAAAAAAACTGCTCCCTTAAATTACATTCGGTAAGCTATTATATCAGATTATATAAACTTTGTGCATCATATGTCTGGAAATCAAAGTGCAGTTCTTACCGGCTGTGAGCTGAAAGTAGTGAGGCTGTGTATTTATAGATTGTGTGTGATGAGATAGCGTGCCATGCTGCGCTTGCTGATAGCGGTGCATATATTTATTGGTGAAATAGGGAGACTATTTTGCTTGGTGGGAGACTTGCAATAAAAGATGTCTAAGGCAATCGGTAATATAAGCACGGATTAGAGAACTCATTTCAAACACACAGCAGATCCCTGTAATTTTACCGCATGATGGACCAGGTTAAACTGTAGTATCCAGCAAAAAAAGATATGTTGTCCTTCAGATGAGAGATTAAAACTAAAATCCTTTTTGACTATTTAGGTGGATGTTAACAATCCTGTGCTACTATTCAAAAAGAGATCACTACATTTTGCACTTTACAGCAATTCTTTGAAGCGCTTTCATATGTCCACCTGTTGTGAAAGGCGCTGTATCGAATGCAAGATTACTACAATTATTAGAAATACAGTACAGTAATATTTTAACATTTGTTCAACCATGGTTGCTTGATAACCTATTAACATCATGATGTGCTCCCATGTTATAAACCAAGTGCAGAGCCTCATATTGCCCACATCTCTCTTCAGCAATTAAACCTACGGGAGGAACGTTTTACATAGGGAGCATTAAAGAAACGGCTTTCCTTTATGGGAACGGCTGCAGGAAAAACAAAACAGTAATTGTTAATGACTGAAAACATGATTTATCACCAAATATAATCACAGATGGATGACAGAAACTACCCCCAGGTGTGTTTTTTTTAGTTTGGTTGTCAATTTATTTGTCTTGGCAAATGACCCACCGATTCGGAGCCAGGACCTCAAGAGGAAAATGCGTGCAAAAAAAAGAAGCCTCTTAACAGTTCTGTGTTTACGGTTGTGTCGAGGCCATTGCTCAGGTTGCTCACAGTCCCTAAGAGATTCCCACAGTGCAGTCGAATACAGGCAGGAGCTCAGATCAGTGCTGCCAGCCTGGCTCACGTGGCAGCGTTCTCGCCATCTGAGTCGGAAGGTTACGATGTCAAGCCTCACATCAGGACGTTGAGCTCTTAGTTTAGGCTAATGGGCTGATGCACCAATGCAATGCTGGGGGTTGTGCTGCATTGTTGGAGGGGTTGTGCCTTGGAGGAGACATTAAACCAATATCCTGTCTGCCTGTTAAAGGTTCCATATTTGACGTGGAACTCTGTTTAAACCAGTGTTGCCTTGTGGTCAGATAAATCATAGGCCATTCGGACAAAGCATTGCACCGAATACATTAAGATATCTTTTGCTTTAAAGGCTTTCAGCACTTTGAGGTACTATCCTACATTAACACAAGTTGTTGTGGCTTTCGGTGTAAACAGGTGTTGCTTTGTTTTTGTTTTTAGATTTGGCTCTTGTTGAAACAAAGCAATTGATGTCTTTTTTCATTGCATACCCAGGCACCTCCTGCCTCTGAGAACCCACAGCCGCAGAGCAGACAGAAAGAGCAGATAATTAGCCTCTGAACAAACAGAAGAGATATGTTTAATGGATCAGTGCAACTTACAGCAACAACTGTTATGCTCATGCAGTTGGGAGGTTAGATCCGATCGGTATATGTAGCTGCACGTGAGGATACATCCCTTTTAGAAACAAAATGTGGTCCCTCCAAGACTCAGCGCCTTGGGACTTTCTCCGGACGTGAAAGGGTCTATATAATGTAATTTTGTTGTTGCTGTTGTTGTTTGTAGAGCACTGCTATGCGCAATTGGCTGCTGTGTTTCACCCATCCCATATACAGTTAATCCACTTTACACTATGTTCTGCGGTGTGCTTTGAGATGTCTCAATGACGTGATGAGGTACTATATCAAATGAAAAGGATTACTATTATTATTATTATTATTCTTGAAGTGCTGTCCACCGCAGAGGTGAATCCGATGCCTGGAAACTATGTGTTCTCCACAGCTCGGTGTGTGCACATATTGTATCTCGCTGATTCCCACACACAGTCAGTACACATTCCGCAGGCCGCTGTTACTTCATCTCTAAAGAGCAGCATCAGGCTCTGCTGTTTTCTCAACTCCTTGTAGAATAGTCATATTTACATTCCACTTCCCGCTTGGAGTAGAAGGATAGTTTCTTCCCACCAGTGAATCTTCCCCTTTTCCCCTTTTCAGTGAATGCAAGATAGATTGGGATTACTGCTAAAGCGAAGACCTTTTGGTAACCTCATCTAATCATTACAGCTTTTAGCAAACATTCAGTAACAACTTCTGATGGATCTACAAACTCAGGGACCTGTTCTTGTAGTTGGGCTTATTTATATCAAATGGACATCTCCAGGGGGTACAGGAGATGTCTTCACTCAAATGGAACAGGCATGAAAACTGCTGTTTACATCCCTGCGAGGCTATTATCATGAGGTCCTGTGAATATGAGGCTTTCTCCGAGTGCCACATGAAAGAATGGGAAGGCGAAGCTTTCAGCGAGTAGTTCGACTGTAAGAGTTTGGTTTTCATTTAACAAAATGCAACAAATTCTCAAAGCAAGCGGAGCGCCACCTCATTCCCGAGTCTTGTGTGAGCTGCAGTGAGGAAAAAACAGGATGCCAAATGTGACAGAGAGAATGGACATTTCGCCGCAATGTCATATAATAATCCTTGCATTTTATATAGCATCTAATCATGTTGTTGAGACATCTCAAAATGTTTCACAGAATATAGGGTAAAGTGAATTCAGAGCATATCGTATAGGCGAATATGAAATATCCTCAGCAAGCACATTACAAGTCATCGGTTGGAATAAGTATATAGCCAATATACACTTTCTTATGATATGTACATTGCTTTAGGCATAAGGGATACGATTTCCACCAATGCTTTGGGGAAAACCCCAGTACTGCCTATTTAATCATCAAATATGTTGTGCGTTTCGCTGAACTGAATTTTTACCCTAAAGTCTGTACTAAATTAAGCAGTGCTTATGTGAGTAACAACAACAACAACAACAACAAAATTACCCTTGTATAGCAACTGGTATTTCTGCCAAGTGATAAGAAAATGTAAACCACAAACTATTTAAAAATAAATTCCATTCACTTGAGTTACTGAGCCACCTTTGATCTTTATTCCAGTTTTAGTGAATAGGTTTTCCCACATTCTACAATCACATAACATAATGACTTGTTATTTTAGCAGTCTACCAAATTACAGTGAGTGGAAAGTAATAACAGTATCAATCGTTTAACGTTTTGGAAAATACCCATTAAAATTTAGAATAGTCAAGAATGTGCACACCACAAAATAAGACTGGCTGATATTTTATTGTAAAATTCCTGATAAGAGAGCAAGCCCAATAGGAACACAGCAGCTCACTTAGAATTAGAATATCTTCTCAAAAAGACCTTTTCCAAAGTGTTGTATGGAGTAAAAATATTATTCACCACTTAGCACTTAATACTGGCCACTCTTCCTAATAATCTGTTCCAATTATTAATCACCTTTTGGGGGAAACAAAATACTCTCTGGTGTCTGCCTTTTGCAACCCTTCCAGATAGTTTGTGGCTCGGCACGTTCACTTGCAAATACACAGTCACTGTAGTGGGAAGCACTTTGAAACATTTCGACATGGCAAAGCACTATATATTCAAGTATTAGAATTACAGTATTAGTATTCCTGTTAGAAACTGTACCAGTGTTTCCAGCAAACCAACAAAGGCGAGAAGTATTTACTTTTACAATGGGAGAGGGTAGTGGAATATAAATGAAATAGGAAACTGATACACATCCAGTTGGTGTGACAATGCAGCAGAGCAGAATCCTAAAAAATATTTTATTCCAACCTTCTTCAAAATGATATGCCAATCCTCACTGGGTTCTGAAGCCCAAACTAATTTTATTGATTCACAATGAACTCTAACTCTCAGTGGAATGAAGGAGGCTGAGAATAAGATTCTAATTTCACTGTTTCCATTTGACGTCATGTGTATCAGCCAGGCTCAGTTGGAACCACTTTTGTCAGGACTCACATAGTCTAGGCTGATAGTCAAATACAATGCCGGGGTGTGTTAGAAGTGCTGTTCGTTGCTTGTGATGTTAAACCAAAGTCCAGTCTAGCTGGGGAACATTAAAGGTCCCATAGCTCTACTTGAAAAGGAAAGGAAGTTTCTCCTGGCCAGCAATCCCTCAGATAAAACTGGCCACTCACTCCAAGCTGTTTGCGGGACATTGTTGTGAAAAATTGGCTGCTGCGTTCGCACGCAAATAATATATGTTTTACAGTACATCCGGTGAAGCGCTTTGCAACCTCCACCTGATGTGAAAGGCGTGATGTCAAATGTAAGTGTTGTGATGAAAAGAATCCTATAAAAGAATGCCAGCATCCCTCGCGATGAAACCTTTGTAACATAACAATGCCGTCAGCGATATATCTCTTTCTGCTTCAAATCGGCGACCCACAGAACAAGGACGGGTTCCGTGTGACGAGAGTCTAAGTATTGTTAGTCGAGTCGGAGCTGGAAGCATTCCGCATGCAACAATAACTCCTGATTAAAGGAGTTTTAATGGAAACTAATTAACCAACCTCTTTAGCCCGGGCATAATGATCAAATGAGCTGTCACACGGTAACTTGTACAAAGATCTGCTCTCACTTGGTGTGATATTTTATTCCTTAGCAATTACACTCCCACATTGCACCGCATGTGTTTATTGCCTCGAGCACACATGTCAAATTAAAGACTGACTCAGGCACCTGACATTTAATTATTGCCTAACTACTGTAGACAATGGGAAAATGTCAAAGCCGAGCCAGCCAGTGCAATAGAATTTCATCATCATCGCTCTATGGGGTTTGTGTGAGAATGAAAGCACATGGTGCGCGTAAAACACGCAGATATATCTGTGCGTTGTGCAAATCACAATTTCCGTGCCATTGCTACGGGTTTATTCGGAGGCTGAGTGTTGGAGGGTGGTTGCTCGAGGCAAGGAGGTTATTTAAGCAGAATGTAGGCATGGTGGGTTTGGCATGCGTCTCGCTATCCCGAGTGGGCGCACAGTATGAAACGGGTTTACACAAGCACAAAGGTTAGTTACCAAAGTTAGTTAATTGCCAAACCGTTTATATAGTTCCCCTTATGAAGGCTAGTGTACCAGAGTGCTTGATAGTGGCGAGCACGACACCGAGCGGGTGGGAGACAACAACAACAAAAAAAAAAACAACTTTGATTTATATAGCGCCCTCCACACCGGACGGCATCTCAGAGCGCTTCACAGTAGCGGATTCCAGGACCGAGCCAGGGGCAGGGGTAGAAAGGTGACCAAAGGTGCGGTCGAAGAGAAAGGTCTTTAACTGAGACGGGTGGGGGGTGAGGGGGAGGTGACTGTAAGCTCCCAGGTTTGACTCCCAAACTGTGCGGAGTTAGTTGGCTTCGAGGGATCACTCATGGTGATGGGATCACTGGACTTGGCCACCGTCATCCTGAGTCCAGGAAGTAATAGATATAACCCAGAGCGCCAGGACCAGTTGGAAAGTAAACTACACTGTGAGGGGAGTTGGACTCAGTGCAGATCCTCCTGTCCAACTCTCTCATTGGTTTCACTTGTCTCATATAGGACGTTGTAGTTTGGAAGCTAACCTCAATCCTTTGTGTAGAAGACTCTATCTACACACACACCTCGATGGATGTCACATCAGCTCTCAAGGACTTCAGCTCTAAGGCAATGTCAGGTGAGGTCCTAGGGTCTCGTGATAGAGATAGTTCGACTTACATGGGAGATTCCCAGTCAAGGGCGAAGCTTACAGCACAAAGTGAATGATACGCCAGTAAAGCTGGTGGTTGATTGAAAGTTCTTTGTCCAACACATACCTCAGGATCCCACATTGGTTGACCAGAGAGCAACAACAACAACATCACATTTGTATAGTGCCTTTCACGTCGGGAAGACGTCCCAAGGTACTGGAACAAACAGATTGTAAATTTTCCTTATGAAAGAACCATCAGTGCCCTCATAAGCAAATGAAAAGAAAAGCAGAGAAGCCTTAAAGCGCGGGCGGGCGTGCAAGTTATTTGGCTGCAATCCCAGAAGAGAAACCATTGGAACCGTTTTAATAACTCGAACACGTACGCAAGTGTTTTGTTTCAACTGACAATCATTAACATCCAATGTCAGGTTGGTCCTCCTAGGTTTTGTACTCACTTCACTCTCTTGGCCCAGTGCATAAAGGCGTCCCGAAGTCAAAGAAAATTGTGGAGAGTGTTAACTGACGGTTGTTGTTCTTAAGGCGAACAACAACAACAACTTGCATTTACACTGCGCCTTTCCCGCAGGCAGCGCCTCGGAGCGCTTCAAGTGGCATCGGGAGCAGTGAAAGGGTTGTGGGAAAAGCGAGCAAACAAATTAACAAGCTGCAGTAAGCATTGTCCTAACCCTTTGATGGTTCCCAATGACTGCGTCAGGGGCTGAGCTGTGCGTTGACAAATTGTGACAAGGCCCCGAGCTCATTTTCCTTTAAATATATAACTGCTCGGGAAGGTAATTCGACACTGGAGTGCTCCTCTGACAAACGCCGTGGTGCTCTGTTAGCTCTTTTTTTTAATTAAAAGGTTTGCAATTTGTTTCGCCCTCGTGGGGAAAGCCACGAGAGGATTACGGGAGATTGGTCCAGGGAGAGAGAGAGAGAGAGAGAGAGAGAGCAGGCAGCCCCGGCCGTTAAATAAATGGAGTTAAACATGTTCCCGGCAGAGAGTGGTGGTGGGGGTGGAGGGTTGGGGGGAAGGGGAACCCTAGAGAAGAGCAAGGGGTTGGTTTGGATTCAGGGCAGAGAACTTGTGCGAACGGCGACAATGTATGTGACTCTGCCAATCAGCTCGACACAGTATCTGAATTCAAAGCTGCCTGCACATGACATGCGATACAGGCTCCCAAGTCTGCCAAGTATTTGCAAATATTGCTTTTCCAGGTGAATGTGAACAGGCTCCGCTGAGGGACTCCAGGCAAGGCAGTGGAGTGTGGAGCCCTCTGTTACCGAGGCGGCTCTACTTCATTTCGGAACCGCTCAGCGGTTAGCAACATAGCAATGGGCACACAGTGGGTTGACCTCCAAAGTTGCCAATGAATTAAGTATTAATTTCGTACATGGTCCAGACTTTATGTAAGCAGCTAGTGTTGTCTAGTTAGCTCCCAAGCTGCATGGCACAGCACTGTCTAACGGTTCCTTATAATAGAATTCATGCAGTGACAGAGATACCTTGAGGTAATTTAGCTGTGTAACCACAGGGCTATATCTATAACATATCTATAATAATGATAATTAATAATCACCCCTTCATTTGAAATAGTACTTTATCACACTGTCTATTCAGATCAAAGCAGTCACAAAATGTACAAGTAAACAGTAAAGTCACTTCACTTTACAGTATACCTTGCAAAATGCTTTGGGACGTCCTCCTGATCTGAAAGGAGCTGTACCAAATGCAAGGATTATTACTTTATGATTATAATGCTTAGTTAGTGGCTGTGTGTTTTTGTAGGGGAATCCAGAAGACAATTTGCCATGTCTCACAAACAGTCATGAAGTGAATTAATAATTTTTTATTTGGGAGATTGTTGACCAGGACACCTTGTGAAACTTCCTTCCCTTTCTAAAAAGTGTGCTGGGATCTTTTAACGTCCACCTCAAAGGAAGATAAGATCTTAGTTTTAATGTCTGATCTTGCCGGAATCCAACTAGAACCACAGAGCGTGCCATCGATAGCACTGTCTCCCAGAATAAAACACATTCTTCCTTTTGCTGAACCTGAATGACCTTCATGAAATAGGCATACACAACCAGTTTCCTTGCGCACACAAAACTGCTAGCGCTCTGCTCTGAGACTACAAGTTGGGCAATTTCAGTCACGCACTATTCGGCGCAACAGGATGCGATCTGAGGTTTGGCTGAAGACATATGGCTGGGGGAGTGAGGAAGGGACCTCATTGCTCCTTCCATATGCAGAGCAATTGACCTGGAAACGACTGGACGAGGCACTGGATACAAACAGTGGAAACATTTTCCATTCCACAACACCTTCGGCCTTAATGAGCACAAACTTCACTCCACCGCCGCCTCCCCAAAGTGAACACTGGTCCTCTGTTTATCTGTAGGTATAGCGCCAAGCGCACTGATAGGCACATAATGATTTAAAGGGTGAAATTCTTGGATTCATACTTGATTTCTGCAGAATGCAGTTAAGGAATTTAGACTATAAGGGACAAAAACACTGTGTAAACTTTTGATTTTTATTAACTATTGGAGTTCATATTTTCAGTGAGCTGCACGGGCTGAATTGGTTTTACTTTGAACATTTCTTAATGTTCTTTGGAGCAGCGAGTGAGGAGTGAGGGACTAAGGAGTGAACGAGTGAGGAATGAGTGAGTGAGCAATGAGGGAATGAGGGAGTGAGGGAGTGAGAGAGTGAGGAGTGAGGGAATGAGGAGTGAGGGAGTGAGGAGGGGCGGGGGGGAAGGATAGAGGTTCATCCTAATTGGGGAAAGGCATGACTTCAGTGGAAGTCTTTCACCATCAAGAACAAAGGGTGAAGAATCTCTCAGAGTCCTCAGAGTACAACCTTTTCAACATTCACAAAATGTACATCATTTCTTTCATATGACATTGAGCCACATTGATTTTCTGTCGGTTTTGCTTCCCCAAAACAATCAGATGAAAAAATGTTAGCAAGTGCAATTAATAGAAACGCAGTAAAGGAGCAATTATGAATTTTTAGCACAATGCTGTCAATCACATTTTGTTTCATATTAAATGGATGATTTGTTAGCATTCTTGACTTAGCGTAGAAATGTTAACAGCCCTAAAAAGGATTCAGAGCATTCTTTAAGCACGGACTCGCTAGCAATGGAGTTTACAAAGTTAGCATCCTCTCACAGGGTCATCAACTACTGTTGTGAAAATGATTTATACCTTTGTTCCTCTCCCCTGCCTCGTCCTTCCCTACTTCCCCCCACCCCTAACCGCCTTCCCATCGTCCCTCCATCCCAAATCAGAATATCAACTGGAACTAGAAAGAATGGGAAGTGCAAATTATTCCTGCTCCGGTCTTTGGTTTCGATCCTGGGAGCAATTAATACTGGAGATTATACAGCATAATAAATTCTTTTTTCAGAAGTAGCATTACGCTCCACAAGCTCCACAAGCAAATGACCTGGAGGAATTATGCAGGGAGACAGTAAATCTGAGAAGCAAAAAAAAACTATATCATCAACATGTACAACTGTTAATACCTTTTAAGGCTCCCAATTCCCAAGTTCCCTGTATTGCAACTCCTAAATTGGTCATTCCATCAAAGTTCTGTCAGGACAATAAAAGTACAAAAATATTTGTGTCTTGGCTGGACTTTCAGCGGGCTGATAATATTCAGGAACTCAAGACTAATGCTTTTTAAAGAAAATTTCTGTCCATTTACTGAGAGGCACAAGGAGCAACAAACAATCAAGTTGTTTGGTTTGTGGTTTTCGATAATAATAAAAATGATAATATTAATAATCCTGAACTGGACATAGCGACTTTCATGCTAAGAGGATGTCTCAAAGTGCTTCACATGATTTACTGTAATGTGTGGTCACTCTATTTTGTAAGCAAAATGCCTACAACACCTGGTAAGATTGAAAAGGAAAGAAAGAGAACGAGAGAGAGAGAGAAGCAAGATAACATCTACACACAGCACTGCCCTGCCTTTATTCCACATTATTGTGCTGGAAACTTTCTTTTATAACGGAGTTTCAAAGCCAGATCTGACTGAACAGATGACATAACATCTGGCGAGCAACTTCATTATCATAAAGAAGATTTGCAACAACAAAAATAAAGGATGGAGACTTGAAATGCATGTGTTAAGCAATATTGTTAGCACTGTGTAAAGTGTCTAAATTTGTAAATTATTGCCATCCTTCCAGATTAAAGTCACATTCGCTTATTCACAATGTTAATTAAACAAGTGTCTATGTGGTCCCAATATCATTTCACAGTCAGACTGCTTTGTTTCAGCTTACTTAAATTTTGGAGCATCCGAAATGTTTGAATCCACGCGACACAAGCATTGTCCATTGGACAGTCTAACCTCTCCTTAAGCTATGTTCCTCTGTTCCACAAGAGCAGTTCAGTGTTAATAATAAAAGAGTAATCTTACATTGCATCCAGCAACTTATCACACTATCGAGATGTCTCAACGGGCCTCAAGGCATATACAGTAAAGCTTTGTGACTGTGTACATATTGTGAACGATTGCATTGCAATTGTTGAACAACATTGCGAAGAGCCAGCAGAAGTACAGGATGGCAATACTTAAATGTAATGTATCATGAGGGAGGAGAATAAATCAGATAAGAGCAGTATTTCTGCGGTAAATTGTACATTGCTTTCGAATAATATTTACATTTTGTGGTAAGATTTCTTCAGAGATTAGCATCAGTGTGAAACCACTGTGTACTGGGCATGATCAGATCAGAAAGCTTGAAAGCGCAATCATTTCTGCCTTATTTTCTTAGTAGAAAATAAAATAAACTTTCTTTACGACCCTTTCAAAGCAATTCGCCAGCTGTTGGTCTTTTATAAATACTGCGCTTTGTTAAACACAAGTACAGGAGGCAAAAAGGCAAATCCTAGGTTTTAATAGTGACCCTTTATTACACCTGGTCAGAATATTTTTTCAAAAGTAACTTTGGGGTTAAAAAAAATTGCAATAGAAACAAAAGCTGATGAGTTGCATCAATTCTGTTAAAGTGCAAATAGTCGCGTTTTGCCAAAGAGTTAAACGGAACACACAAAACAAGGCCACTTTGATTTCATCTGATACAGAATTGATTAGATTTTTGAAGCAGTCAGGCTGACCTGGTTCCAAAATGAGGGGTGAGAAACCAGAATGAGAAACCAACGTATGAATTCATGAGATGACAGGCACCTGATTCCACTTTCAAGTAATGCCGTGAAAATTCCCTCGGCAAATCACTCACAAACCCTGTTCAGGAGAAATTAAGAAATCAGATGCCACTACACAAAACAAGTGTCTTCCCGAGGGCAATGGGAAAGATAATAATAGTAAAAATCTACTATCAATCAGTAGATGATATTTACTTATCATCCCAGTAAATATGTAGCTGGGATGTCTCAGCTACATATTTACCATATAGCTGAGACATCCCAAAACGCTTTGCAGAAACTACTCTAAAGTGAGTTGACTGTATATGTTGTGGGCGAAATGTGGCAAACAATTGCGCACAGCAGTGTCCCACAAACAGTCGTGGATTGAGTGACTCAATTATTACCATTGGATTGTTGCCTCCTGGAAAGTGATAGGGGCAGAAAAGGCAGGCAAGGAATCGCTGTGTTAGATCAGGGTAAAGTTAAAACAAGCTTTGAGGGTATAAAATCGAACAAACACTGACAGGGCTTGCTCACCACAAGCCTTTTCACTTCATCTTGGACTGGGCGACAAAGCATTAAACAGTAAAATAGTTCCTTTATTCATAGACCAGATGATTTACTAGCTTTCTATTTACCATGTGCTATTTACAAGTTCAACTTAGGCAATAAATTAAAAATAGCTCCTTCAAACTTGCATAGATAATGAAAAATGTCTCCATGTGACCCAGAAGAGCTTCAGCGTTCCGGTGACTCTCTGGAAGATTAGGTTACAATAGACGTCTAACAACTGCTTTTATCATTAACCAGCGAGGTTAAATGCAGTGCAGTATGCACTGCTAAATACCAAGCCGGGGAAATTCTCCTCAAGCAACTTTAGCTCATGTTGTTTGCCTGCGCTAATTTAAAATAAGGGGAAGAAGTGTTACCATGCAAAGCCCCCATCTCGTGCATTCAGCAGTCATTGTGTGCTCATTAGGCAGCCAAGTGTGCACCAGGTACACACACAGTGACGGACAGGAGTGAGTTTGCATCCAGGTGGTTGCATAATCCCAGTGTTCTGGTGTATCTCAGACTGTGGGGGCACTGCAGCCACGATTCGTGAATCTTTTCTCAACCTTACATGGCTTCCCGCGATGCACTTTCGTTCAGTCACAGCTATGGTTCTTTTATGGGCTAACACAGCTGGGATGAAAAATGAGGCATTGCACGCAAGCACTTTCAATGTGAGATGGTGGAACACCATATTTTTACATCCACTGACTTGCTTAAATAGGTTCAAGGATCAAACCCGACTGCTGGTTGTCTAATTATTTAATTAATCATAGTAATAATACTTGCATTTGACCTAGCGCATTATCATGTTGCTGAGACATCTCATGGATACACTGTAAAGAGGATCGACAATGCATTTTTGAAGGCAAAATTGAGTGTGTGTTTATTGGAAAAGTTTCGTTCTTTTTCATTGCGTCCGATTTCCCCCCATTTTACCACAGGGCTCCCCTCCTCTCGCTGGGCTGGGGTGACGGTTCCATGGGCACTCCTTACCCTCTCCGCAAACTCACCCCAACATTCATTCCTGAACCCGGGCAGTGAGTGTGAGGAGCAATGTGGTGATGCCCTCACACTCTGCCTGGACCCAATCCAAATTCCACATCCTCACATTCCGAGGATGAATCACTGGATTAGGAGCAGGAAACCTGCCGAACTCCCTCGCCCAACTTCCACCCACCCAACAGTGCAGACTACTGAAACCATTTGTAACCAGTTCCTCAGCTGGGATCAGATAACACTAAAGCTCAGGAAACGGTTTGTGAGTTAAATGGATCTTTGACTCAGTTTCAAACCAGACAGAAGCTTCATCCAATCAGTCATAGGGGAGGAGGGAGGTGGGGTGGGAGGAATCACTTCCAGAACATCAATCTGCTGCATCGGATTGCACAACAATTACAACAGATACAGACTTCTATCACTCATTCCTTATAGATTCACCCTGTCCTTCTAAACTCAGTTCCAAAACTAACAAAGCAAGACCTTGAGTGTCCGTACATTAGCCAAGGCTACACACAAACACAGAAATGCGCGCTTTGTGCTTTTTTTATGACCTGAAAGTTCACCACCCTTTGGGTCATTTTGTTTTATAGAACTCCCAGTTATGGATACAGTACTATTATTTCAAAACAAACCCTCAAAGGATCAGCAAAGTCATTTCAATTAAGATTTGAGGTGTTTGCTGAACCGATATCTAAAGCAAAGCGATCCTTTGTGTCTGCACTTGTTTTTGAGGTTGAAATTCAAACTATTCGGGTCTTCGATCTTCTTCAAGTGGCGATTAAAAGTGCAGGCGAGGAAAGTCTGAAATAATGAATCCAAACGCCCCCAAAGAGATTGCTCTTCAGCAAATAAATGAGACTGCCTGTTCTTAAGGTGGATGTTAAGGATCTCGTGGTACTATTGAAAAAGAGAAAATAATTTTCCCTAACATCCTGAATTTTCCCTAATCACCAGATAGACAGGTCATTCACTTCAGGGCTGTTTGGGGAACTTTGTAAGGGCAAACGGCTGTTGCGTTTTCCTACAAAAACAGACAGTACATTTGCCAGTAATTACTGACCAAGAACTTTGAGTCGTCGTGAGGTGTTATAAAAATTTGGTTCTTGTTTTTCCAAGTTAAGATGGGGGAGAAGAACTGTTTGAAACCAAGGACGCTCTGGGATCATGTGGGCCTGGATGAGTAGAGAAACTGCCTAATTGGCGTGTAAATTGACGCAGAGTCGATCTGGTCAACATTTGAAGGGCCCAAACCAACAGTAAATAATGTCTATTTCTCGTGGGGGTATCAGTGAGGGCTTAAGGCGTTAGCTGAATCTTAAAACAGGAACGGACACTCTAAAACATTGATGGGAGTAGAAATACCTTATTTCTTTGCAACAAAATGGATTTGTTAAAAAAAACTACACTTCAAAAGTTACAGAACAACTCGTTTCATTCTTTTCCCCAAGTCAGAGCCATGCTACCTGGATGCACAGCTCCACCTTATGTTAGGATGTGGCAATGCGGGGTGCAAATTCACGAATCAGCAATTTGATACATAAATGTACATAATTTAATACGACATGAAATTTTAATGATTGGTTCATATATAATAAAATATGAAACCATATTATGTAAATTATTTGAAGGAGTTTTATTTTTAATTACCCAGATAGAAGCCTGTGACACACAACATGACATCTTTCTCGATACCCACTTCACCGGCTGATCAGTCACGGGTGGAATGGATGGTTAATTTAGCCCGCATGGAAAAGGTTCTTGCGCACAGATTAACACACACACACACACACACACACACACAATGCACAGCGCAAAAATCAGATCTATAGCCGGCTGTAATTTCTCCTTGCTTTGTGCAGAAAGGGAGTTGGAAAATTCCCATCGCAACTAGCTAGGGCACTAGAAAATTTCCAGCTTCTGTGACCCTGAGGTACAGAGCAGAGGAGCAAAACATGTGAGCAATGAGACCATTGATCATCCATTGATCATTTCTTAGCACTTTTCCAGTGTAGATAACCCTTTGCTACTGAAACTTAACCAGCCACAGAACATCATCAACCTTACAACATTCATTTCAGAAGCACACAAGAGTGTTTCACAAGAAGGTTCAGATTCCTTCGTTTTGTCCCCCACCAGAAGACCACCACATTTATTGTTGGAGTTGTGGAAGGAGGAAGGACAACTTACTGTGATCACCTTCAGTTATGTCCCTGTCACCTGAGGTCTACGTTGCCAATTTTATTTGAAGCAGTAATAATAATAGTAATAATCCTTGCATTTGATATAGCATTTTTCATGTCTTCTAGACAACTCAAAGCGCTTCACAGAATATACTGTAAAATGAATTGACATTATTTGTGGGTGAAATGCAGCACCCAATTGCGCACAGCAGTGTCCCACAAACAGTTGTGGATTGAAATGACCAATTTTATTATTATGTTTTTTTTGGAGGGATTATTATTAGGCGTGTGGAGTAAGGAAACTTGCCCAAGGTTTCGCCCTGACCTGCCTAGATTAGAACACAGTTCTCACACTTGTAAGGCAAGTGCTCTAACCACTGAGCTACAGGACTCCAATCACCGGTAGGTCAGGCATTGCCATTGCATAATTTGTGACTTCAATATTAGACATTCTCCATCTAAATGGTTATGTGATCTCTTAATCTGTCAAAAGTTTAATAATGTTTCTCTCTTAGCAGAATATTGCCATATACTATGCACCGAAACAAAGATCATCAGACTGGCTCAGTTAGCAGCACTATTGCCCCTGAATCAGAAGCATGTGGGTTCAAGCCCTATGTTGGGACTTGAACTCACACAGCCTAGATTTGAACTGACATTCCAACGCAGGGGTGGGGGAGTGCTACATTAATGGAGGTGCTGTTAAAACGTGATGAACCAAGTATATTTTGCAGGCAAACATGGCAGTGAATATATGCACAGTAATGTCCCACAAAAATGTCATAAAGGAAATCAACAATTTTATTTGGAGGATTGTTGGCCAAGACACCCCTTCTGTGTGTAAATTGCCCTGCATACAAATGGTTTGAAAGTGATATTCAAAACATTTAAATAGAGGCACCTACTATATTAATGAGCCAATGTAATTGGGTTTTCAATACTAATAATAACAACAATCTTTGCATTTGGCATAGCGCCTTATATGTCGGCGGGGTAGCGGGAGGGGAAAGTGTCTCAAAGCACTTCACTGTGAAGCATACCCGCCTGTGTATTCCGTGGGCAAGCGCGGCAGCCAATTTGCGCTCAGGCACCTTCCTCAAACGGCGAAAGAACAGTGAACGAATGAAGCCACAGTGTAGAAGTTGATGGGCCCCATCAACACAAATTTCAGCGGGTTTTCAGGATGTAAGGAAAGGTCAGGTTCGCTTGCCGCTTAATCCTGCTTGTATATACGTAGAATAAACACAAGCTGCACTCCGGACATTAAAGAGCAGCTGCTGCTCTGCCGTTGCTAATATGTGAATTTGACTCTCAATTCTTTTGACACCTAAAGAACAAGTAATAAATAATGAATATCTGTCGAAATGCTTCTTGAGAAAATAAATGAGATCAAAGACCCCGATGTATGTAGGACTGATTATTTGGAACAATTATTTACAACTACTGAAATGACTAATGCAGTTATATTCCTGACAGTCTCTCCCGCAACAGTAAAAATAAAAAGAACGCAGCTACTTACCGTCGTCAATCCAGTTATATCTGCTGATAAGCTCCCAAGAATGTGCTCTATTTTCTATAATGCTTTTTGGAGGATTGCGGAAAGATGACTCTAACTCTATTACATTTCAAGGCCTGGTTGAGGATGGTGCTGCTGGGGGTGTTGGAGTGAGGGGGGTGGGGTGGGGTGGTGGGGGTATAGAAAGATGCTTTAACTTGAGGTCTGACTTACTTAAAGTTTTTAAGCCTGCAAACACTTAGCATGAGATAATTGTTTCTGAAGCAGCTCTATCCCACTATCCAGATTGAATGCACAGTTACCAATTGAACGCACAGAACTTAGTTTGTGATAAAATTACGAAAGGGGGCTTTTCATTTATTTTTTCACAGTTTTTTTTAAAACAAAAATTCCTAGATACAGAAAGCATTTATTTATTTGAAGGTTTGAATGCGTGCCAGCCGGAGACAGTTTCAGCATTTTTCTCCCTTTTAAACTTCTTTAGGTAAATCAGTGGGTTCAAAAGCTTTCTCTATTGACAAAATAACAAATTATACTGTGGCTGATCAAAAAGCCTCTATTTACAAGCTGAAAGAAAATGCAAAGCCATAATCTCCTGGCAAAAGAGCACTTTTAACTTTCTTCGGTGAGAATCTCCTTTGTAAAAAGGCAATAAAAGCAATTTAAAAAAAAAAGTAATATAATGAAGTATGCCTTATAACTAGCTGCTCATATTGAAGTTAATTATATTGCTCCAAGACTGCACAGATATATACAGGATTGCATTTTCAACAAGTCTCTATGGACGTGGTGTATGAAAAGAGCCTCTGTCCTCTTTTAAGAATAACATATTACCTTTGTGTAATTAGGAATTTCACATTTTTTTGTAGCAGCCAAGACGTCTTCGGAGCTAGTTGGTGTACTGCAATATGTAAAGATAATAAACGCTCATTTGTGGCTGCAGGGTGTTAATCAAACTAAAAGCTATCATTATTCTAATACTTTAAACAATTTGAGCAGAAGCCTACTAAGGTTAAAATTAGCACTGAATGGCGCGCTGTTAGCAATCGTATTCCAGTCATGTTGGTTTAATAAAGAGTAAGCCCACAAGCTTCTACAGGCTGTCGTTTTTCTCTGACATTGTATATAAGGTCTAATAATACGCTAATCAATTCTAAATACTTAAGGCTATACGGGAATAAAAAGACTGTGCCTTTAGTGGATGAAACACAATTTGTGTTCATTCTGCCACACCACGGTTTTTGAGTATCCTAGCTCTTTTGTGTGACCAAAAAGAGACCTTTTAATTTTCATTCTGAAAGAAAAAGGGTTTCCTAATCCACTTATGGGCACGGACTGCTTTCCGTCACTTTCACACTCCGCGCTGCATACCAGCACTCCCGTGTCTAAAACTGTTACCATGATAACGTCAGGCAGTACATCATTTACTGTCTAAACAGGAGCAAAAAAGAAAGAGAGGAGGTGAACTAGCATTTGACATGAACATTATGTTCTCTGAGCCACGAACCGATGAAAAGATATTTTATAGGAATCTAAATATAGGGAAATACTGAAGCCGTGTTGAAAAGAAACAGCCTTTCCCTGCTCGGATCTGTCAGTCGCTGTTCTCTAAACACCCTTGTTTTCTTTTTTTTTAAATGTAGTAATATTCAATAGGAACATTCAAATGGTGGAAATTTACATTAAAATTAGTATTTTACTGCATGCTTTTTTTTCTAGGTAAGTTAACCTGCTTGGCAATAATGTACAAAAGTAAGACTGAGTCCAAAAACCTCTGTGGAGCATCATGTATTTTAGTAGAACGTCAGCCTGTAGCAGTTTGGTGAATACAGGGCTGTGTTTAATTAAGGCTGTAAACACAATTTAATGTGCAATCTGTACAATGGGAAGTGGAAGTTAAAGCAATTTGGAGCAAAGAACGGGTGAAGCAATGAAAACTCCGCATGTGGAGGGCAAATGGTGTTAGTTTATATTTATTTCAATTCCATTTGGCAAATATGATCGGGTCAGGTAATAATGATAATAGCACTTGCATTTGATATAGAGCCTTTTCACATTGTCGAAACATCTTAAAATGCAGTCAATCTACTCTACCGTATATGGATTGACTATTTTGCGGGAAAAATGTGGCATTTACTACAGCAAGGGGTAGAAAGGTGGGTTGGTGTTTCGTCAATTTTTCCACATTAACCCTTTACTGGAGCACAATGTGCTTTCGGTGTTTGACCCCAATGGCGAGCTGTCCTTGTGTGTGAGTCTAAGAAATGATGGGCAACAGGTTGTTCCACATATCTTCACTCAAAGACTATGCGTCCTGTAGCCTTGACTCAGTAGCAAGGATTGTCTCAACTAAAAATACACAATCACTTCACTTTAAGGTATATTCTGCGTACCACTTTGAGATGTCTCAACAATGTGAATAAGGTGCTATGCCAAATGTAAGGATTATTATTATTGGTGGGGAGGGGGAGAAGGGGGGGTTGAAATCTGATTGGTCTTAGCCTCCCTCCCAACTTGGGGATTCCAACTCAGCACCAAGCAGGATTTGAACCTAAAACCACAGTGCCCTACATAAGTCATTGAGCAATCAGAGCTGCCCACAGCAACACTTTCTTAGGACCATCGCAAGCTTACAAATTCCATTTTGTTAACCTGCCCTCTTAGCACCAGTATTTTTGCAAATTCCACAGGGTTCTAAAAATATACCCAGATTAACAATCGGGATAAAACAAAAATCGCTACGAACGAGGATTTCAAAAGGGGAAGTTGTAGAGATCAATTACTGTCCATGTAATCTATTTGCAATTAGGGATAAGCCATTAACCCTTCTGCAATCCAAATAAATACATACAAGCAATTCTGCTTAGGTTAAGAAAATGGTTTTGCACAGAACCAGGGAGCCACCGTTAGCATATAATATTCTAAGAGTAAAGCTGCAAAGTATTGACCAGTTATGGCTGGGTACAGAGAGAGTCCTCGGAGGGTTAATTTTATGCATTCATTTATACTGCTAAGAGCAAAGGGAAGAATCCCACAGGATACTTACAGAGAAGAAATTGACAAAAAAACACTCAAAAAGAACAAAATAAAAGTAGGAATGGATATAGTATCATTGCACGTTGCACTGAATCTACAAGAGCACTCTAAATCTGTGCATTGCTAGTCAGTAGCTATACTAATAGCAAATTGAATGTCCAAATTTTCACCTAGTCACAGTCTTTCAGTTAAAACTTAAAATTTCAAAGAATTGTAATAATAATAATTTGATGTAGCGCCTCGTCGTGTCAATGAGATGTCTCAAAGTGCTTCACAGAATATACTGCAAAGTGAACTTACCATGTATTTTGTGAGGGAAAATTAAATGAAAGTCTTAAATTCAATCTTAATTTGGAAGCCACTACTATTGAAGAACTGGGAAAAATTATTTAAAAAATTAAAGCAGAATTTATTATTTCTCGCCCCCCCACCCCCCCACCCACCTCCCATCCCATTCACAGAGCTCTTAAATTTAAATTTTTAGCATTTTAAAATACAAAACATCCCACAAGCTGGGACTAGTTGAACTTTCGGGCCTCGAGTCAGGCATACAATCCCAGGACTCACAAACTGTAATTGTTAGCACTGAATTAGGATTGTTTCAGGGGTAGGGGAGGAGGGGATTTGGCAGTACATCTTGTTCAGCAGTAACTGCGAACCTGCTCCAAGCAATAAAAGGTAATGCAGATACAATCCTGAATTGTGTTTGGGCTAATGCCAAAACACACTGTTGTTTTGACTGTAATGAAGCAATTAGCCCAAAGTCCTGTAGGAAAATGTAACACGGTGATTAGGATTTTCAACACTAGACACCCTTATGCGAAATGTCCATCCCAATGGTTTGACAAATGCACTTAGGTGATAAATGATAATCAGTGTAATGCTCCTGACAATTACGATCTTAATTAAGGCTAAAACGTTAAATAATCGAGAGCCGTCACATGGGCCCACTGTTTTCCTAAATAATTAAAACTCTGACCACTCGAAAACCAAATCACTCCTCCGTTTAGCCAGAGTTTAGAAGCTGCTATGAGTTTTATTTCATTACTCTTATATGGTATTGAACAAGTGACAAATGAAGTTTCAGCTATTGATCACCAGGTATTGCATGTCTCAAATTATTATTAATAATACATGATCCTCGCTTTTGACATAAAACCTTTCACATCAGGTGACCATCTCAAAGTGCTTCACAGGATTTTGCTACAGAATGCAGTGACTGTATTTTATAGGCAACCAATTTATACATGGCAATTTATCTCAACAACTTCAAAGCTTCCTCAGCTTTTCTGTTATGGCATCTTCCCATCTCGCTTGATCTATTTTAACTGATTCCGTGCATGTCGTCTACCAGGTTGAGGTAAAGGGAACCTTCAAACAGGGAAGGGAGTTTATCCTGATATCCTATCTGAAAATCCACCAGATGAAATTGTCATTCACTACATGGCTTTTTGTGGCACTATGTTTATATAGATATATATATAGAGAGAGTATATATTTTTCCTATCCTCCAGCCATCTCGATTCCAACCCCCAGCTCAGGTGCAAACTGTCATCTTGCCCTGGAATTCTTACCTTAGTGTTAAAAGGTTGGGAAAAGCCTTTCAGAATTAAAAGGGTTAAGCAGATGTTGGCCAGCTCGGTAAATAACTTTGATCCGAGTTACAACCTTGTTAATTGCAAATCATTATCGTGTGTTTGTTTCATAATTTAAATAAAAATATAATTAAAATAACATTTGTGCATTAGCTGATCCCTAGGTACCAGGATATTCTTCAAGCCTAAAAACCTAAATATGCATAACTGCTAAATAATTGGTTACCGGCATACACAGAATTGAGTTTTTTTGTGAAAATATTGTGCATCCTTTTAGCAACACTTCACGATAAAGAAAAGTCAATGAATTTTCCTTACGCACAGATTCAAGGATTTTCTGAGGTTCTATACAATTTTATGAAAACAAGAACAACTTGTATTTATAGAACGCACCTTGCACAGGATGGCATCTCAGAGCCACTAATGTGTTGGCCAGGACACCGGGAGAACCTTCACTTTTCAACAAGTAGAATTATATTGTGTTTTCGAAGAGATCTCTAACATCCACCTGAACAGGCTTACACCTCGGATTAACAACTCATCCAAAAAGCCAGCTTCATTTATGCCCAAGGATGGTATTGCATGTAGGAATGTCCTTGGGGGAACCCCAATGGATCATTTCATCTGACTTTACAAGCACATTTAAGAGAATCATCAGTATTTACTCATTCTTCCTGCCTCCCCACATCCCCCACCGCCCACCATACCTCCAACCCCCCTCCATTATGTTCAGCATTTCCAATACTGATATGGATACATTATGGACCTTGATTGTCAAACCAGCAGTAATCCTTCAGCCCTGAGACACACTGGAAACGATTGTCAAACCATTCTCAATTATGTCAGATTTGTAGCCTCCCGTTTTGGTGTCAGTCGGACTCAGTTTCTTGCACTTTCTCGCCTCTGAGTCACATGTTTCTGGGTTCAAGCACCACGTCAGGGCTTTGAGATCATGGCCTGGAGGAGGTAGACACACACGCCACTGCAATGCTGGGCGTGTGCTGAATTGTTGGAGATACATCCTTCAGGTTACCAACAATTGGTTCACTTCATGGCTGTTTGTGGAATATCACAAGATCACATGATCGGTGTATATGAAGAAAGCTCTTTGGCCAATCTAATCTCATCCATCCAGCAAACCCACCAAACTGCTCCCCACCCCCATCATTGCTGTGTGTAACTTGGCTGCTGTGTTTGCCCACAAGATGCAGTCCTTACGCTTCACAGTAAGGAGTTATATCAAATGCGAGGATTATTATTAACACACTTTTCAACAAGCAAAAAGCCACCACTTTAAACCTGGAGAGCTTTTTAAAAAGGTTTTTTTACATGGATGAGAATAACCCAAATCACTCAAACCCAAACTCAAATTAAACAGAATTTTTAACAATGGTAACGCATGTCAACAGGAGGTCGCATCGATTTGTGGAAATATTTGTTTTTGAACAATATTCCATATAAATCTAATTTTAATAAATTAATCCTGGCATTGTCAGGAGCAGGGGTGGAACATAAAAGCAAAATGAAGACTAATTAAAGTAGTTATGTGAGAGCTAATTTGTCAAACCCAGAAGCATGGTTCACAGATAAATGTTAATATTTGAAAGTCAAATTAAAGTTGAAAAGGTTCGTAATAACAGTTAATTAACTCTTGTTTTGTTTTTTTGCTAACGCCATTTTGAGGATCGACCAAAATGCTGCTCAGTTCGTCTGTAAGATTTTTTTTAACCACAGAGATAAAAATTCAAAGCTTCGAGAAAAGCCTTTGATCTTGGTATTCTCCCAAGATTAGACATTATTTTAAGATTCCTTTGTTTAAAAATTCATTTTTATTATCCTTGAATGAAATGCATGCCAATTCCCCAAATAACTAACCATCAGAGCAATTAATATCTTCGATCGACAGCATATTCCTGATAATTAATACAGACTTTGTACCTCCCATGTGATGACTGTAAAGGTTTGATTTCGACAGCAACTGTTCATTTACAGAACCGGCTTCAACCTAATGAAAATGGATTGTGAAACTTTAATGAACAAGACTGCACTGTCATAATAATAAAGACTTGAAACAAAACCAAGTCAGATTTAACAAGCAGCTGACTAAACTTATGTAGGAACATCAAACCAATTAGATTTTATGTTGAATATTTACAGTGGTTTCCAAAGGACATGACTCGAATGCATAATTCGAGGAGTTTAAAGAAAAATAATACAGCTCATTGATTTGCACAAACAATCAGGGTTTGACCCTATATTTGGGGAATTTACAGCTTTAATTTGCAAACTAAGGGAGGAAAAAAAGTTTCGGTATTGACAAAAATGATTCATAATTTATTGGGAATCTGTCAGCTTTTGCTTGTGTTAACGCATCATTGATCATACAACATTTCCTTGTGATCTGGGCTTTTTTTTGGCTAAAGTTCGTCATCACTGTTTGTGTTGCTCTATTGCATTCCAGTCATCAGGAATTAGGATAGATTTTCATGTAGGCTCAGTTTCCAGATTCTGTCTACTGTTTGTGAAGCCCAGTCATGCTCCTGGGTCCAGCTCACCTTTTTCAGCCTTTCTCAGTACTAAACCTGAATCCCAGCCTTGTAACCACAATAACAGACAGATGTGGCAGAGGGCTTCAATGTGGGTTTACTTTCTCCATCTTATTTAATGTTTTATATGCACGTTACAGATATACTTTCTCTATCCCATTCATCAAGATGTCAGCCTGCCTTACTCAGTAGCACTCTTGCCACTGAGTCAGAAGGCTGTGGGTTCAAACCTCGCATTGGTACATTGAACACATGTAATCTAAGCTGACACAGTGCAGTGGTGGGGGAAATGTTATGTTCTTAGAGGTGCTGTCTTTCAGATGAGATGTTAACACAAGGTCCAGTTTGCCTGTTCAATTGAAGGTTAAAGATCCTGTGCCACTACTTGAAAAGAGACTGGAGTTTCTTCCACTGTCTCCCCAACAATCTCCAACGAAAATTGGTCACTCACTTGGCGGGATATTACTGTGCCCATATTGGCTGTCGCATTCGCGTACAATATACACAGACATCCTCCTGATATAAAAAGGTGCAATATTAAAGATTTATAGATTATTATTATCATTTCATACACACATCATAGGTTAAAGATTTTGCCTCGACCAGTGCTGGCGAAGCAAAATGAAAGGGTTAAATCCACCTTGCTAATGGGCTGATGGGGAGAGGGACAAAATATGTCAGACATCATTCAGTCTGCGGCTCTCTCTGGCTCTGGGAAAGGAAGTGTTAAAAACATCTTTGGTGACCTGACTTTCATAAAATAAACTTTGGTTAAATAGTGTTCTCTCTGCCACGAGTGTAGGAAGTGAGAAGGATCTGTTTATCAAACCAAAACATGCAAACCTGCACACATTAAATGTGCAGCCAAAACAGGCAGAATAGCAATGTATCCTGTACACCCACACAGGTCTGACCATGCTTTGGGCATCTTTCCAGCCCCACCCCTGTTGGTCCCCCACCCATCTCAAAATGCAACCCCAGCTCGAATCCAAACCCTCGACTGTTCAGCTCTTTTGGTACATGCTCCCGATGTGAGGGGCACTCACACCAGGAGCATGTACCAAAAGAGCTGAACAGTATAAATAGAATTATTTGTTGTTGTTGTTGTCGTGAGTTTTGCAAAACCTGCGGTGGGAATGGCACTGGCCTGACTACCACCTGCTTTAATATTGAAAATGGGATATCCAAGCATTAGGATCTCACTTCCGAGTCTTGCAAGAGTTTCATCAAGTTGATGTGTGAAGCACTTTGAGACATCCTCCTGATGGAAACAGAAATTGTTTGCCCCTTTACCCTGTTACACTGGAGTAGACATCTAAAGGCAGGTATATTGCTCCCATTCTATAGCTACCAATACTCTCTTCCTTAAGAAATCTGTCTAGATTTTTTTTGAACAGGTGGATGACGTTTAATAATCCTTGCTTTTATTGTTGCCCTTTTTACGTTTGGGAGGATGTCCCAAAGCACTTCAAAGGATTTACCGTTAAGCAAAGTGATTGTGTATTCATTGGTAAACTCGCCAGCCAATTTGGGAACAGCTACTGTACAAATGTCTCAAAGCACTTTGCAATTAAGTGACTATGCATTTCTCACCCAGTTAATTTACACATTGTAAAGTCCCACAAACAGCTATGAAGTACAATACAATTCACGTTTAGAATAATCAATGTATCTGGAGGATTGTTGGCCAGTACACCAGGAGTAACTGCCTGCCATTAGGATCTTTAATGCAGATAAGCGTCTATGTGCAAGCAAATAAGGACCAGAGGTGAAATCTGCATCCATCAGAGATGCAAACAAATAGCCTTGACTGCACACTAGATTCATCCACTATTAAAACATTAGCTAACTAAACTGCCTGTACATCTGGCTAGCGGGTGACTGGATAACCAGGGCAATCTTATATCAAATGGCATAAATATGAGAAGCCACAATAATAATTCACAGAGTCTCAGCTATAACTGGCACAAAACGGATTTCTTTCACTTTTTAAACGTACATGCTGGAGAGACAGTGGCTGTTTTATTGGTCTCACACAGGCAGACATTGTATAACGCTTTGCTTGTTTTACTACATGTGGTCTGCTGCAAAATAATGAAAATTCAACCAACACAAGATCCCCTGTAAGACAAAGTTTTATATAGTTGTGAGCTTTTTTTTTCCCTCTGGGTGGGTGAAAAAAAAACTCCATCAATAGGACTACTGTAAATGTAATTCATCACAGCCTCAGACATATGCAACCTTGCCTTAAAATGCCTGATGGTTTCATTCAATGAAAAAATAAAGCACCATCGAAAAAGAAAACACAATGGATGAGCCCTATTTCTCTAGCCTGCGAAATGCACTGTTAATAATCTTGGGATACTCAAAGTGGAACCTGCTGACATATTTAGATTACTAAGTAAATATGCATGCATTTAGCAGGTTAAAGGTTATGATAACTCAAATGAATTTTACACTACCTAGCACTGTGGACATGCTATTACTCGGCCTTTATGCAGTTTCTGTGAGCTGCTTTGTGCCCACTCATGATTTTTGCATTTCGTTTTAATTGCCGCTATAGATGACTGCAGACCAAGGCACAAGGGGCTCTATTCATCGGACAAATTGGGGGAACGTTCGATAAGATTTGCTCAGTCCCTCTCTCCCCCACCGTGCGGAGCGAGGCGAAAAGGGAAACAGAGAAAAATCTTCGCAGGGTCATATCGCGCTGCGTAAAGAGACAGTACGGACACTGGAGGAATTGGCAGGGTCAGTCAAGTCACTAAATGACAAAGGAGCCTCGTGGATATTCATAGTGGAGGACAAAACTTCCCCTCTTGAGGACTCCCAATTGCAATCAATTAAAAAATTGGCTACTGGATATTGGAGGCCAACCAGAGCTCATAAAAACATAATAATAATAATCATGATAGTAATCATCCACATGCTGTACTTTATATAGCATCTTTCATGCCAGGAGGACATTTCAAAGCGCTTCATAGGATTTACTGCAAAGTGTAGTGACTGTGTGCTTTGTGGGAGAACTCCCTCCGGCTCGAAAGACAAAGAAGTCAACGCCTTCTGGAGAAGAGCGGAGCGGGAAGAAAGTCGGTCAAAAAAAGCACGACATTCAAACAAGACAAAGACTAGAGGGAACACGGCTAATGTTTAAGAGTGTGATATTTTTAATTGCAGTTTTAACATATGGAGGCGAATCACCCTCTTGTGGATAAAACCCAGCAATACAGCTAGAGTTAAAGGAACGCATTGGACTGTTTCAACGATGAAATTCAACTGGGATAAAAATAGGACACTAATCCATTTTGTTCCTGTTGCTTTCTCCTTTCTGCATCCAAACAAAATAATTTCCAAATGATGTCAACAGCATTTGCTGATAATATTGTGCAGTTATATTGGGAGTGGGGGGAGGGTATGGTAACCCAGTGCCCAAGGAGCTTGTATTAGAATAAACCTATCAACTTGATAGGTAAGTTCACAGCTAAGATTGAAATGCAGCTCTCCGACTGAAATGCAGTGCAGATATGATTCTCACCCCCTCAATCCTGACTTTAATGACACATTGTGTTTGATAATACGGTTCAGACACTTCTCAAAGCTCCCCACACCAGCAAGGGCATTTATTAAGGAATTATCACTGGTGGGTACTGAACTCAAAATCATTAAATCCCACATCCAGAAACGTTCAAAACAGATTTCTATGGATGAAGCAATGCTTCGTGTATTTGTTTCAAAATCTTTGAATGATTCAAATAATATGAAAGCAGGAATCTAATAAGTAATAATCATACAGTGTCTTTAATTATCAAATAATTTGCCTAAGATTCTAAGAACTGCCTAAACCTTGACTGCTTGATGACTACGTACAAAATTGCCGCTACCTTTATTATTAATTTGATTATTGCCATGATTGTTATTATTTTTATTTGTGGGACACTGCCACGTGCAGTTGTTTGCCGCGTTTCGCCCACAAAATATACGGTCAATTCACTTTACAGTACATTCTGTGAAGCGCTTTGAGATGTCTCAGTGACGTGATAAGATGATATACCAGATGCAAGGATGATTATTATTGCTGTTATTGTTATTAATATTATTATGGAAGGGCAATTTACTGGTGTGAAATGTTGAAATTACTTCCCTGGAATTCCTAGGGGCTGGTGGGGAATTTTCCCAGTACTTTATATGTTACAAAATGCCCTGCCACATAGTGAGCGAGTGGCTTCTAGCAAACTTACCCTCGGAGATTTGTTGGTACGGATTTTTCTGTTCAAACCTTTACCCGAAGTGCAGACCTGCCACAGAAACACATTTGTTGCTCCTTAACATTTAAATCCGAAACTTTGCTTGCCTCAGGCAATCAACAGGCACTGAAGGATTATCTTAAGTAAAAAATATTTCAGCTATACATTACCTCTCTCTCTTTCTTCAGTTAAAGTAGATTCGATCTTGTAACTCTGACTAGGGAAGATATCATCTGTAATTAAGGCTTGCTTTACCTGGCATGTGTCAGCTACTTAGATAGCTTCAAAGGTTGCTTACAACACTTGCATACAAATGTGTTAAGCTTTGCTAAGCAGATCGAAGCAATGCTTTTACCTTCTTTTCCAAAGGAGGGCATGAAAGATAGAGTGAAATAACCATGGATTCCAAGACAGACAACAGATAACTGTGTGCTACTCATTGTAAAACTGCCTGAAATTATTTGCTCGTAATAATAATAATCCTTGCATTTGATTTCGCGCTTTTCACGTCTTATAGACGTCTGAAAGTGCTTCACAGAATTTACTGTAAAGTTAATTGATTGTATATATTTAATAATAATAATAATAGTTGCATTTGATACAGCAGATTAGCACATCGTTGAGACGTCTCAAAGCACTCACAGGATATACTGTAAAGTGAACAAAATGTGACAGCCAATTACGTTCAATTACAGCCAATGTTCCACAAATATCATAGATTGACCAAATTATTATTTATTTTTTAAGGCATTTTTACCCCTGCAACGTGATCGGCCAATCTACTAACAACTGGGTTCCCAGATACTGCTAATTAAACAGAGGCCTGTGTTGCAAGGAAACCTCACTATGGTTTCGCCCTAGCTGGGAATCGAACCCGGATCCTCTTGCATACGAGGCGACCACACTAAACACTATGTTACAGGACTCCATGAATCAGAAACACATTTGTTGCACAGAAAGGGTTAAAAAATATATATCCATGGAAACTTTGAATTTTAAGTCAGGGAGAAAGTCCATGTATACAATAATGGTTGCTAGGTGATAATATAATGCCTCATCAAAGAATCAATCCCAGGTACCAGTTATTATCAACAATAATTGGGTTTTGCAATGGAAAGAGGAGATTTAGTGATTCAGGCTACATAACTCTGCAGTCTCAATATAGGGAGAGGCAGTACAAAATTACACTGGCAAAGAGAAGGTAATTTTGTAAGGCCGATCATACGACCATCAGGACGAGGCAACAAAAAAGAAAATGCTTAATTGATTCTAAGAGCATTTTACAGGCAAACTCTGTAAATCCCGTGATAATGTATGTAGCTGGTCCAAATGAATTGGTAGCACACGTCATATTGTACTGTGCAGATAATGTGTTAGTGGTTTATAGCAAAAGAAAATTGATCGGTGTGTTTTCAAAACGGGCTGCTGCACATTATCAAGCGGACTGCAGAACTGACGTTACGGGCAGTTACAATAACTCATGTTTATACACCGCCTTTCATGTAATGGGACGTCTCAAATCAGTTGTACAATCAGTGACATTGATGGTCCAAACAAGCTCTAATATGGGCCATGTTTGCCCAATCAGTCTGGCTTTGCAGTGACATGTTCCACTTCCAATAGACATTTAATAACCGGGATGATTATGATTATTGTTGTTATTTACTGTGGATTGAGAGCAAGGGACAGGGGATTTAATTTCTGCAAACAGGCTACTTTCCTTTGGTTTGGTTCCTCAGTGTTTTGGTTTGGGGATGTTCCCCTGCCATGAAAGGTGCTATATAAATGTCACTTCTTGTCGTTGTTCACGTTTCAAGCTACTTCTTGATTAATAATAATCCTTGAATTTGATACATCGCCTTATCACAAATTTTAGACTTCTCAAAGTGCGTTGTTGTAAAGTAAATTGACTATATTTTTGTGGACGATACGCAGCAGTCAATTACATACAGCAGTGACCCACAAACAGTCATGGATAAGTGATTAAATTATTACTCTTAGTTTTTTAAGGTATTATTACCCCCGGAAAAGTGATCCACCAATTGACTAACTACTGGCTTCCTAATTATTGCTAGGTAAACAGAGGTGTGTGGAATAAGGAAACTTGCCCAACATTTCTTGGGACCTGAATCAAACCCAGGTCCTCTTGTTTGCAAAGCATGCACTGCAACCACTATGCTAAAGCATTCCTTATTTACATGTGAACAAGAATTAACGCAGTGAAATGCAGTTACCTCGACACACCTTTCAACCCAGTTTATACAGTCCCCCACAAAAAAACAGTCAATTCCTGTTACAGTACATTCTGTGAAGCGCTTCAAGACGTCAATAAGATGTGAAAAGCGCTGTATCAGATGCAAGGATTATTATTATACAATGGAGAAATTCTAAATTTGTAGCATTTTAGTTTTTGAAGAGAGCATTTCTTGCAGAAATTGTTATTCTTTTGCATTTTATTTTTCCGAGCCCAAACTCGGGATTTAAGACAATTGTTCACCGAGGCAAGAATTCACTTAGAAAGATGAAGTATGAAATCTGCTCATTATTTTTAGTATCTTCTAAACTGTGCTGCAATTATCACCAATTCCCCATCCTCAATTATGAGGCCTCTTAATGAGGGCCTGCGGCTTGAAATGATTAGAAATACAGGAATAAAATCATTATATTTATTGTCGTAATGGGTCTTTGTATAGTTCTGTAGGACCAGTTTCCAATCTTAATGATACAGTGCCAATAACATTGAAACACCGTAAAATGCACCAGAGCAAGTGTAGTGACCAGCAAGTGTAGTGACTGTGTATTTGTAGACAAACATGGTGGCCAATTTCTACACAGCAATATGTATTAGTGGCTTTTATGTCAACAACAACAATAACTTGGATTTATATAGTGCCCTCCATGTCGGACGGTGTCTCAGAGTGCTTTTTTTTCTAAATGAATTGCTGTATGTGGGCGAATCACGGCAGCCAATTACGCCCAGCAGTGTCCCACAAACAGTCGTGGATTGAAATGGGCCAATTTATTATTTTTGGGGGCGAGAGATTAATGTCAGGAGGATGTCTTAAAGTGCTTCACACCTAATGGTTGGCAGCCCAAACTCTATGTGTGTGTGGGTGGGGGGTGCGGCGGTGAAGGGAGAGAGAGGGGAGAGGTGGCTGAAATCATGGTTAAAAAAAAGCCATGGGGGCTCAGCAATTTATCTGGTGACTATATTCACTATAGGAAATATACTCTAGGAACATGGAATCTCACTGATCGATTCAAACCTCCTTGCAATAAAAATAAGTCTCACTGACTATTACACTAAAGGGGACTTACAGAAGTTTGCAAAGCAAATGCAATTTGTCCCGAAAACACACTGATCCTTTCTTTTGCTTTCCTTAAACTGCAAGCTTTATTTTTTTATGCCATTTTATATTAGACTTGATCGTTTTTTTGTGCGCGCGTGTGTGTGTCTGTGGTGTGGGGGTGCAACATGAGGTCTCTGGTGACTGTATTTTTTTTGGACAAAAAAATCAGGGAAGGGGAACGTAGGCCTTTTCAAGTGCCAAGCACAGACAGAAGAAAATCCACAGAACACAATGCAGCCTTTATTCGACGGTTGCCATTTTTCTTGTCTTAAACCGATTTACATTGAGAATAAAACAGCCCACCACATTGAAAAATACTGCAGAGCTGTGTCAGCATCTGTTTGCACCTGGAGTGAGTTGGCAGATTTTTGAAACAGAAATGTTGAATTTTTTTTTACGTGACCCAAAATAAATGACCACAGGTGTCGGCTGACAAAACCCACAGTGTCTTTAAAAAGGGCCTGACAATCTCTGTGAAACAGGGGGAAATAACGCACAAAGCTTTTACAAAGGGCCCTGTTCAAAGATGCGCGTACTTGGCTCTCTCGAAAGCCGATCACCCAGCATTACAGGGTCAGATTGTATTCAGTCTCAATGCCTGGAAGCATTCTGATGTGAAAGTTAAGCCACCTCCTCAAAAGTGAATCGTTTTTTTTAAAACCGAGCAGACACAATAATCCACTTTAAACCCTTGTCGCTAGCCCTTGTCCCACCACCCATGTTGACTCAATAAGTATGTCCCAGAGCTGCCCCTACTAACCCCACAACCCCCCCCCCCGCACCCACACGCACATACAGCCCCCACTATCACCACCCCCATCATGAAATAACTCCTGGTATTTAATATCTTCATGAATGTCAATGTAAAATGTGGTATGAAATAACAAATTGATTTGTATTCTGTCTGCTCCTGAACTGAATTTCAACCCTACTTTCCATTTTTTCTTTCCCTCCCTCCCTCCCTCCCTCCCTCCCTCCCTCCCTCCCTCCCTCCCTCCCTCCCTCCCTCCCTCCCTCCCTCCCTCCCTCCCTCCCTCCCTCCCACACACTCACGCATGTTAGGGTGGAATCAAACTCAGGAGCTTTGTGGTCTATATGGCTCACATACTTGTTGGGTACCAACTGAGCTATGGGATGGAGCTGTAGAAATTAGATGCAAAAGATGTCAAAATTCTTCCGGTTGTGTCAAGGGGTTAACTCAAGGAGTTAGCCTGACAGAGCTTCCATTTTTACTATCACGTTTATGACATATTTACTTTCAAATATGTCAAGACAGCAGAACAAGAGGACAACAGGTTTAGAGTTGCAAAGAGGGCCATTTCGGATCAGACACCAGCATTGATTTCTTTACCCTGAGGGTAATTAGTGACTACAGCAGGCTGTCAAAATGGGTGGTTGAGGCCAGGACATTTAGAAAAAAAAGCTGTTTGGTGCTGTGATAGGAAGGTGGCAGGGATTGCTGTTCTACAAGCAGAAAATCAAATGAGCCAAAGGCCATCTTCACCCTAACCAAACTTGCGGTCTCGTGATCAAATCCTTTGATGTCTTATTAACTTGCACGTGTATCTTGCCTTCAATCCATCATCGTCACCTATTTATGAAGTAGAACAAGAGGCAACAGGACCACGCAGTGCATTTGCATGTGAGTAAATGTGTTATCAGAGCCGACAGACATTCACCAAGAAACGCGGGCAGGTCTGCGGACCATTGGGTATCATGCCATTGTCAATCGCAGCTCTCTGCATGGCGGTGTCAAGCTGAAACCTGAAAGCGGAGGGTTTGATAACGTGGCTGCCACACTTGTTGGAACTCATCCGAATTGAGTGGCCGGGCAAAAAAAATTCTACATGCAAAAAAACGCACAGAGAGAAAGCGATGAATTACAAATGGCTGGGAGTAGCTTTTCTGTTGCAGCTCAGAGAACAATGGTCTATTGGTGCATTTGTCCTCTGACAGACTGAAAATTACAGGCACAGTGGTGAGCTGTGGTTTGTGGCATTTAACCACAGCCTTGTATTTATTCAGCCGGAGTCCAGCAAGAGGAGCAGAGCAGGAATTTTTCTTTCCGAATAAGTTTAAACCCCGAATGAATGAATGATTGATGTGTTTCGCTTGATGAATGCGGGTTTGTTCTCGTGTTTTATTCTTTAATATTTTGCTAAGAGTCTCAGGAAATGTATTCGCGAAGGCATAACAAACGTTTCAAAGGTGTTAAAAGAAAATAACATTTTAGAGAAGAATGTGGGTTTCCTGTGTAGTACACCATAGTTTACTCTGCAAAATTCTGAGAGGACTTAAGCTAAATTCACTTATTCATGTGTCACTTACTCATGTCACCTGGGAAATCTGCCTAATATATTGACACAGACATAGGGGAAACATGGATTTGCATCATGATTTCACACGTTCTTCCTAACCACCAATGTGTCAGGGTAGGTTATAGACAGTAGACCATTCTTCCCATTTGTTACAGCAATTCATTAAATGGGGGCATAACTTTAACATAAGAACTAAAACGGTTAGAACTGAGATTTCCTCACATAATGAGATGTGAAGATGTAGAAAGCTGTCTCAACAGACAACAGCTCTTTCAACGACAAAAACAAATAATGTCTGAACAGCACCTTTCACACCAGGAAGACATCCCACACGGCACTGGATAGTCAGGGAGTTGCACTCGAGGTGAGGGTTGGGATGAGCAGCGGTGGAGGCAGTGGGGTAGGAGTGTGACTGAAGCCATGGTTGAAGAGGAGGGCCTTGAAGGAAGCAAGGAAGGGGGTGAGCCAGCATACACCATCAACCACATGACTTCCTTCTGTTCTGAAACATGTCCGAATCTAGGATTCAAATGGCCTCCATACCCTTCTTCATCCAAACCTCCCTGGTGATCTTGTGGGATCTTTCTCCTCAGTGTATGGAAAGGGACAATGCCTTCTGCTCAGAGATTTAGAGCCTTGCGGCTGAAAGAATGGAACATCATATCCATATCCCCAGGATAGGAACCTATCTTAACCACCACCCCCAACTCCCGCCACCTGCCCATCCCGATAAAAAAAACAATATACCTGACAATCTCTCCCATGCCCTTGAGATTATATGACTCTGTGCCTAGCTCAGCCTTCCCTTCCCTCTACAATCTGCAGAGATAGCACCGATCTCCTAAACCAAAAAAGCCTGATTTAGCTAATCCTCATCACTAGTGGAAAAGACTCCCTCCCCTCCCTCTTTCAGCACCTAATTTGAATGCTGAGACTGCAGACAAAGCCAAAAGTGGAAAGTTATTCCGCCAAACCATTCGGAACAGCAGCATAACATTTTATGCACGGTCCGCGGAGAATCGAGAGATAATGTAGAGAGAGAGCAAACAATCTTTTGACACGCAGCATGAACAAGCGCAGTGCTGTGCACTTCTAAGTGTTGTCTTTGTTAATTAAGACCATTATTTGTTCAATTAATTTAATTGAGGTTAGGATGTGAAAATGAGATTGTTTCTGTTTTAGTTACTCACACCATTTGCCATAATTGTGCTACCTATTGAAACGGACTCTTCCAGCTCATCTGCTTTAAGTGCCTTGTCTCATTGATCAGCTCATCTCATCTCCCAGGACCAGAACCCATCACATCCCCGTCGCAAGGCAGGATTAATAACAGCAGCAATTTAACGGGCAGCATCTTGGTGTTCTTAACAATGGTGTAGTTTCACACCGAGCTAGAAAGAAAGGGAAGGTGACCAAGGCACAGTCAAGGAAGAAAATCTTCAGTGTTATTTGTAAAGAGAGGGCAAGTTGGAGGAAATGATGCAAGATATGCCTTGTGGCTGAAAGCACAGGTTAATAATAATATGAATAATAATAACCCTTGCATTTGATATAGTGTCTTATCATGTCTTCAAGAGGTCTCAAAGTGCTTCACAAGATATACTGCAAAGTGTACCGACTGTAACAACAACCCATAATGCCCCACTGATTTTAAACTAACACCAATACTTTCTCTGACATGGCATTTTAATCACCCTGGGACAGGATCAGGTTAATATAGATATCTGAACCTGTTAAGAGTACAGATTAACATCGATGTTTCTTAGATAAATTGGTTCAAGCTTTAAATCAGACAGATGTTTTAAAGAATGAATTGAGATATTTGCATCTTATTGCCAAAGTCAGGCTGACTTGTCATGAGGAGCTGGTACAGTATTTGAACAATTTCTTATTGTAGGCTGTCAGCGCCTTGGGACGTCCTCCCAACGTGAAAGGCGCTCTATAAATCTAATCTTTTTGTTTTTTGTACTGTGTAGAGACATGGCTATAATATGTTGTTCTGCAGCTCTTTGGGCGTAAAAGCACTTGTGTATCATTGTCTAAAGGTAGTTTATGCTGAATAAAAAGGGGAACTGAATTAAAGTCTTTAAAGGATCATAGGAAAATCAACCGGACAGCCTGTGGGTGAAAGGACATTCAAGACAAGATTGAAGTTGTCCAATCAAATGCACATAATGGTGAAGTGAATGATTTGATGGGCTACTGGTCTCTCATGCATTCATTTGGTTATACTGCAAAAAGTAATTGATTGCCTGAAAGTTTCGAGTTTGTAACTGGTTTATTGGCTGAGGGTCATTAAGCCAGCTCTCCACAGATATAAAGAGAAGCTCAGCCGGTGTTAATGGCTGGAAGTGTGCATTACGTCGCTGGGCTTGTACTGCAAAATGAAAGCCATCTCAACATGGGATGGGAGTGCACATGAAGAAGCTGGCCGTTTTGTTTTCCATGCTGAACAAACACCGTGCATTCCATTATAATGAAAAGAAATGTTATATTGTTTCGCTGATGGCAAGACAGGCAGATGATTGATTTGCGCTCATCTGTCTGTCAATCATTCATGCTCATCTCCTATTATTCGGTTTGGTTTTGTGGTATTTCTCAATAAATTCATACAGCCAAGCTCGAGAGGCTGTGAGGAGGAGAAAAAGGATTACCTCCATTGTTCAAGGAATGAACAGCAATTGGATGATCTGAGCTCTTCACCTCTGAAAAATCTAAATGCACAGGCAACTAAATAAAGGTATAAAATACTTAAATCTAATCCACAACTATTTAAGATAAAATAAGGAATAATTTAACATAGCGCCTTTCATGGGAGAATGATGTCTCGAAACTGATTCACTGCCAATGTAGTGACTGTGTATTCTGTACATGAACACAACAGCCAATCTGTGCAAATTACATCAATACAGAATATCGAGAGGATACAGGTTTAAGGATTGCAAAGGCCAATTTGAAGATAGACACCAGGAAGTATGCCTGGACAATTAACAAATGCAATCGGTTACCAGGAAAGATGGTTGAGGTCAGGACATTGGGATTCATTTAAGAAAGAGTTTGATATTGTGATGGGAGGACAATACAATGGGTATTCTGCAAGGATGAATGCAAGGGTCTTCTTCCTCCGAACCGAGCTTGTGAAAATTGACATGGAATTCTGTCTGTTAACTGCAAGGACATCGCACCTACCTCCAATTCAAGTCAAACAAATCAAAGTAGATGTCATTAGTATGGCATTCCCACACTTTTCCGTCAGGAACTTGCTTGTTTCTTAACTAAGAAATCTGTTTAGAAAAAATGACAATATTCGATCCCTATTAGATAGAACAGGAGAGAATTGTGGTCACCACAGTGTAATAAAGCCATCAAAATTTGTCAAGATTGTAAAAGCCTGAGAGCTCTTCGCATCATAACTATTTATTGCTTAACTAGCAGTCAGCATGATTCACTGTGTTTTGATAAAACCAAGTAAAAAAAATAAAGTAACACTAAAAGCACTTTTTCAAGACCATGGATTGGCAATCTGCCACTGACTTCATTGCAAAGGGGAGCAGAGTTTTTGTTAAAGACAGTAATCTTTATTAGGGCAATTAAAATCATTGCCAAGATCACAATCTCGGTGTGCTTTTTTTCACTTTAAATGTAAATTGTATTTTTATTCGAGCACTTTTTCTTTCAGTGTAAAAAATTATCGTCATGTTGAAACTACCTTTCCAAACACTTACTGTGAGGGGTAACCTTCTAGAATTGGTGTCGAAAAGATAAATGGCCATATGGAGTTTAAGACAATCTCTGTCCCTCTATTCTTTATGAGACCTGAAAATAATAATAATCAGATTGGGATGACATTTCAGAGCGCTATGTTTCAGTAGACAACATTTTGAGAGATAATACTAGTTTGGATTTAACTTAATGCCAGGTTGTCAGCATCCCTCAGTTGGTAGCATCTCTGATTCAGTAGACTGTGGGTTCAAGCCCTTGAGATGATTCAAAAAAGGGAATGGAGTTTCTCTTGGTATCCTAGCTAACAATACCCCAAATAAAATTGGTCACATACCCACAGCTGTATGTGGGACATTGCCATTCGAAAATTGACTACTCTGCTAACCCACAAAACATACAAAAAAAATCACACCACTTCACAATATATCATGTGAAGTGCTTTGAGAGGTCTTAATAACATGATAAAGCACAATAACTAAGTTAGAATTGTTTATATATATATATACTATCATTCCAATTTAAGAGTGTGTTTGGCATGAACTACAAAGTCAGAAAATGTATTCCAATGTCAATCTTCTTTCAAATCGCTGTCATAGATGATAGGGTGGGCATGTGAATTTTCTCTCTGATTTGGGGGAGATCAACACGGTGGGTGAATAGCACATGTATAAACCCATCACCATGCTTATAGTATCCAAACCAAGCTGAGATTTCTCTGAGGATGTGTTGTTACAGGTGGGATTCAGTCATGGTTGGTCAATACTTATCAGTGAAAATTAATCTTTCAGGAAGATTGTTGAAATTACTCGTATTATAAATATTACTGCACATCGTTTTACATATAGGAAATTAAAAGCAAATTATATTCATTTAATACTTCCACTACATTGGTTATGTTCATCTGAAATGCATGTTTATATCAGCATAATTAACTAAGTGTAATCTATTTTTGTCTGAAAAGAAATTGCAGCAGCAAATTAAAGAAAATCACAAATTAAGTTATTATGTGCAATACGTTTTTTTTGCACACAGTAAAATGAAGACGATGTTTTAGAAACTTGCACAGACAGCTCCATCAACCTCCACTTGTCAATTAATGCCAGATATTATAGCACATACTCAGCAGTGAATAACGGGACAAGGCTGGAATGCAAGTGCTTATTTCAACCTCCACTTGTCAATTAATGGAAGATATTATAGCACATACTCAGCACTGAATAACACGACGAGACTGGAATGCAAGTGGCTTTTTCCTTGTTGCAAGTCACACAGTGTTATAACCATCGTTTTGGGCTCACATTGGTTTGAACAGCAATGCGCTCGCATAGAAAGGTCATCATCACTTGTTCTGACTTTGCACTGTTTCCCCCCTCCCCACCAATTACTGGGTTGGAGTGTCTACTGTATATGAGTTCAATGACATGGTATAGGGCTTGGAACCCCAACCTTCTGGCTCAGACTCAAGAGTTCAGTCTTGTCCCGTTTCTAAAAGTTTCTAAAATATTGTCTTAATTTTACTCTGTGCAAAAAACAACAACATGCTGCACCTAACAACTTAATTTGTTGAGTTAGTCTTGAATATGTTCAAGGACTGAACAACTACGCCTTTTGGGGTAGAGAATTCCATAAATTCACTACCCTCTGAGTGAAGAAGTTTTTCCTCAACTCTGTGCAAAAACGCTGACCTCCTAATCTTAAGACTGTGACCCCCTAGTTATAGTTTCTCCAACAGTCTCCCACTGTCTACTTTCCTTTCTCCATAGATGCTACTTGACCCGTTGAGTGTTCCCAGCGATTTCTGTTTTTGTTTCAGATTTCCAGCATCTGCAGAAGTTTGCATTTTTGTTATTACATGACAAATGCCTGTTATTATCTTGTGGGATGTAATGAGTGAACCATCACAGCATCGAGTGACTGTCAAACACATTGAAACACATTCGTTTAAAAAGAACCCAGTGACTACTCCATTTCACAATAAATTCTTCTGAACAACTTTGAGACATCCTTTCTTGAACCGCTTTGTATCGAATGTTAGTACAGTATTATTATTATCAAGTATTATTCAGCTTTTAGTAATAAAAATTTAGCTCAATCAAAATATAGGTTCATACTGCAATATTAAGAAGCAGTTTGGTTCAATAAATAAGATCTCGTAGGTGTTGAAAGTAACAACATTGCACGTTCTCTACATTGTCACTCCTAGATGACCGATCATTTGCTATCAAGTGAATTAAAAAATAAAATCGGCCACAAAATGGTAACATTTTAAATCATGCACAGAAATCATCAACATCATGCTCAGTGAAGTCACCCCATCACTGCAGTAAAAATCCAGCAGATGTCACTGTATACTCTACAGCACACCCTCAAGGTTTGACCCACGATTCGACACAATGCGTTGTACTCAGTTTGTAGGACTTTGCTGCTGATGGACCAGAAATGATTCCCAAAACAGACCATTTTTTTTGAGAGAGCAAAACTGCTGTTCCATTCATCAAAGGATGAATCTCCAGCTCTGGGACCTCACAGTTAATTCTTTCAGGATGACAGAAGTACAGAAATTAGTCAGTAGCACAGAACACATGTACAGAAAGTGCAGCTTTATCACAGCCGGATTTCGCAACTGACTAAGTTTGAGTTGTCCATTCTGAATTCCACTTTGCAACATTTAGCAAACCGTCATCATACGAAGATTCCGCCAGGTATTTTGTGGGCGTTTCACCTACAAAAACACACCATCAATCCACTTGACAGCGTAGCCTGTGAAGCACTTTGAGACGTCTCAAAGACGCAATAAGGCACTGTTTCAAATGCAAGGATTCTTCTTCGTCTTCTTCTTAAGATAACTTCACATGGTTTGAGAAATGCTCTATTACCACACACATCAAGTCCTCTGTTCTATCCCATTGTGAAAAAGATGTTTGGAACCAGCAGTCTGTGTAGTTATAGTATCTCAGCACTGTTATCTCAGCCTTTCATCCCAATGGCTGTTTTCCCCTTCATATCTGCTCCTTCCATCCAGCAGGCACATATGCGTTCGTATTCCTTGCACATTCCTCCAAGTCTTCTCTGCCAGAGTTCAGCACAGCAAACAGATGGAGATCACACCTACTGATCTCTTGTGGCGAATGCATTTAAAGGTGCGAACACACTTAGTTTTCCAAAGGGTTTTAATCATTCAGATCCTGGCACGAGGTTCATTTGCAGGTTAAAGAGTGTAGTCTGAGCAGCAGCAGGGAAATGCTTCTCATCCACACCACTTTACACCTTTCCTCCTCATCTCCAAGCCCCCTCACCCTGCTCTACCCACACCCCCTCCGACTCCATGTCTGACAATATTTCTGGGAAACACTATGAGACATCACCTTACATGGCACTTTCTTCTGGGGTCCTGGCCAGGAATCCCACAGGTAAAATCACTGATTCACTTCATGACTATTTGTGGAACACTGCTGTGCACAAACTGGCTGCCACATTCACCTAAAAAAAATACAGTCACTGCACTTTACATCAATCCTGTGAAGCTCAGTGAGATGTCCCCATGACCTGAAAGGCGTTATATCAAACGCAAGGATTAGTATTATTGTTATGTGAAAGGCACTATGTAAATACATTCTTGAATTCTGAAACACAATTCAAATAGCTAGGAAGTTAAATCTGAAGATTTTTTGTGATGAAGCCTGAAGGAAATATTTTATGTTTGCACCCAAGCTTTCAGTGGAAACCCAAGTCAAGTTCAACCTTTTACCTTATTAACATTAATGCTAAACATGCTACTTGATTTCAAGCTAACACTTGTAATTAACACGCCTCAGGTAACCTTCATCCTCTCAATGAAAGTGCCACATTTCCTGCTCGTTTTAATTGGCAGTGATAGGAGAGCTAATCTGGGTAAGATCTGCTTGAAAGGAAGTCTTGACAAAGGAGTGGAAAAAATTGATTTACCTATTGAATACATACTTGATGAGAAAAATCATTAAATCTTAAACAGGCATTGGGGATTAGTCTGGAATGCAATGAGAAGGTTTTTTTTAACATTAAAATAACTCAGAAAAACACAATCAAAATGATTTTAGGCTCAAAATTTCAGATTGTCTTGGGTTAGCTGTGCGATCATTCTATTCTCAAAATTGAAACTTTTGCAGACTTGTGGGGAAATCTTAAGTTCAGTCTTAATTTGACTGTGACTCTAACAACAACAACTTGCATTTATATAACACCAGCGCAGCGTCTCAGAGCACATTACAGAAAACATTAACGTATTTAAGAGGCAACTTGGTGCACTATATCACGGAGAAAGGAATATAGTTGAGGGGAACAGGAGGCTCATGTCGTGTATAAACACAGATTAGCTGGGTCGAACATCCTCAAATCCCAAATCTTAATAGTCACAGCTTTCTTTTGGAACCGCAAAACAATCCATATTTATAGCACAAAAGAAGGCCATTCAGCCCATTTTGTCTGTGTGTCTCTTTTAAAGAGCAATCCTTTCACTCCCACCTATCTGTCTTCTTCCCATATCCCTGCAGTAAAGCTGGAATGTATGGCAAGACAGATCTGAATCGTAATACAGTCATATCAAAATACAACATATATTCTTATGCCAGTACAACCACAAGCTCCTTAATGAATTACCTATTCAGAGTGAGCAGGATCCCTTGAGTATACTGTCAGCATCTCATACTTCCAGACTGTTTTTCTAACGATCACAGACTGGAAAATAGTGTGAATATCTAATTTACCATGTCCCGTTGCTTAATATAAAATACATATAATGTACATTTGGCTAACGATATGTCTCCTCTACTGGTAGCTTTATGGATTCCAGAGGCCCAGCGTGAGTTTCTGAAAGTCTGACTTCTAAATATACTTTTTATCCCTTTTCTTTGGTTACCTGCCTATCTGAATTACAATATTTCACGACCAGACTTGGGTGAGGCAGTCAACATTCAGCAGTTTCTCATAAAGATCTTACTCCACACGTCTCTATTTATCCAGTAGTAAATAGGAACTGGGTCATTAGTGGATATTCCAGGGGGGTAATAATCCCCCCCTCCCTCATTTCCAGCCTAGCCTCCGGTGCCAACTAGATACCGCAAATGGAATGCTAAGCTTTATTTCAAGGGTGACAACCTGTGTCAAAGATATGAATTAAAATTCACCCCAGTGGTTTCATGTTAATGATAAGCCATATAGCATTAGCCCCCCACAAGGATGGCACAGTAGGTGTACAACGCAAGTACTCTTGAGTTTACACCGTTGACTGTTTAATTATTAACAGAGACACAGGCGTGTCAATTGAAGTTGACTACAAACCTCCAAAGGAAACATTCTTACAAAGAAACAACCCCACACACGGGTGGGTGAAATATTATTCTTTCTCTTGGCTTAAGACATAATAACCCCAGGACCTTCACCACCATTTGGAACTCCATCCCACAATCCTTTCACCTCGCTCCACACCTTGTGTCCTTCATGGCCCGTCTCAAGATCCTCCTCTTTGACTGTGCCTTCAATCACCCTTCGACAGACCTCCACCCCTCTTGATCCCAACCCACGGCTCAGGTGCACATTCTTGACTGTACAGATTCTTTGGGGGCTTTGGGATGTCCTCCCGACATGAAGAGAGCTATACAAAATGTAATTTGTTGTTGTTATCGCTTCTGTTCTCCAGTTTACTGAAATTAAGTTAATTCTTTTTCCACTTTGTCTAAGGAAGCAAACTTCTGTATTGCTTCTTTCCGTGAGTTTGGAACCTGAATCAGGCGCGATTAAAATTCAAGGCAGCGATTTTATGTTAATGATAAGATATACTTAACATTAACCCCCTAAAAGGATGGCACAGTAGGGAACAATGTGAGCACTCACCCTGGAGAGAGCAGTTGTTAATTATCTACTCTGAGCAGTGAGACAGTGAAATGTCATTTGAAGTGGTTGCAGGCTGCTGGGGGGAGGTGGAGAAAACTTTCTCATAAGATGAATACTTGCAGTGATTTCCCTTCCTCCCTTGTCCCCTCCCCCACCTGCTCCCAACAACACCCACACACAAACACACACACTTCCCCGAAGAATCTGTGCAAGAATGAGGAATGAATAATTCAACTAGAACAAATGGAAAAATTACATAGAATGATACGGCACAGAATCAGGCAATTAAGCCCAACTAGTTTAAATATTGGAGTCACAAAGGAGCAGGACACTGATTTAGACCAAGACTGCAAGAGGCGAAATGATGTCCTCAAGTGTTGACATTCATCCAGATAGCTGCCACTGCTGTGCTTTGCACATTATAAAGGTTGTGACTCTTCACAAGCGACTTGTGGAAAACAGGAAGCAATGAAGACATGAACGGTTGAAACAATTCCTAATAAAAGTCTAAAGTTACCACATTGAAGGCTACAATGCTACATATTTTATACTTGTTACTGTGGATTTATCGTGCAGCAAATTAATGGACTCGCACTTCTTCAATACAGCTGCGAGTCAGCTCAATGCTGTTTGTTTTTCTCTAGGGTTAAAGTACCTCAATCGTTAGATGGAGACAGATCACAAAGGAATGTATTATTTCAGTGCTGTAAAACAAGACCTTTTAACTTCTGGTTTAACTTCTGGATCTCCTCCGGTTAATATGATTTTCCCAATGAAGGAAACATGTCTTTATGTTGGGAATCAATAGCACTATGTTAGTAAATCTCACACTTGCCCTTCTACCCTACCAACGTGAACTGTGCTCCAGCTCCAACAGAGCTGCTTCTTCATTGCCACTTGTTGGATTCATTAGAAAATTCACAGTCACCATACTTTACAGTGATAACTGTGAAGTGTTTTGAGACATCCGCCTGACATGCTATATCAAATGCAAAGATTGTTATTTGTACAGAATGCAGGCATGGTGGTCTTGGCCAGGTGAAATGACTTGCCAATGGGAGTTTACATCAGTTCCAATCCATATTCAACGTGTGTAGTTTCTTTGACACAGTGCCCAGAAATGGATACCGCCCTTCATTAGCTGATAAGACAGAAAGTGGTACGAGACAACGAACGAGGTCAGAATTTCGCTCTCGCAACACACGATTCCATTGAGACAAAATAAATGAATCAACTGTCATGCAAAATATGTTTTTATTTATTAAGAAAATGTGATCCAAGGAATTAATTTTTCACGGAGTGGCAGATCAGTCAACTGTAGCATTTGCTCGCATAAATGGGGGCCAGTGTGTACGTTTTAAATGCCTGTGTTTCTGTGTTATTTATCGCAAAGCTGTGATTGTTGGAACAGAAAAATTGTGGTACCACCTACTGTCAGGCAGGTTAATGGAAATACTAAGCTACTCTTAGAAATATTAATTCAGTGTTTGTCGTTACAAATCATTCAACGGAGTTTGTAAAATTATAACTGGGAACAATACAAATGTCGTATTTTCAATCAAATAAATAATAAATCTTCTCCGTTTCCATCAGGTGCGTTTATCCATCAACTGTGTGAGCAAACATTGTAACTGGCTCAATTGGGATTTTGAATGACAGCCAAGAAAAGTTGGTTTCATATATTATTCTGTGATCCAAGAAATATTAAGGAAACGTTGCTCCAGTTTTGCACCACAAATAGAACATTTTAGGAACACTAGCTTGTAAAAATAAATCACCATGATTTATTGGGTCCTTTAACCTTTCACTTAATTATGTACCACGGGTCAGCAATATTCTTGCAGGCTAGTTATAGTGTATTCTTGGCCAGAAGGAGCACAAATTATACCTCTCTCCCATAAATCTACATCAGCAACTATATACTAAGCCAGAAAAAATAGAAGCCGCTCTAGGATATATAATTTACAATACTTACTCACCATCGCTTCATTAACAGCAAGAAACTCACTTCTATTTTTGAGCAGTGCCATGGTATCTTGAATATCCACCTGTACAGGGGGATGGGACCTCAGCTTCACGACTCATCTAAAGGACAGCACCTCCGACAATGCAGCACATACCCAACGCTGCATTGAGGTGTCAGCCCTAGATCCGCATTGAGCCAGAATTCTACAAGCGATTTCGCTGGTGACTGAAACCAATGCATTACAACTACAACATTAGGCAGCAATTGGTGGGCAGGTGGCAGGAATAATATAAAGGAAGTCTGTGGCAGAGATGGCCAAGTACATATATTACAATGGAAGGGTAATGAACTGAATGGATTTTCAGCAGTCAAGCAGCTCAATAGCCCCCAAATTAAAACCAGCTGCTGGCACAATAGACATCATCTGAAACAATCCCCACACACTGTGTGGTATTTCGCGAAAAGTAACTTAAAATTCCTGATAAAATATTCCAATAATCTCCTGAAAGTTGTTCCCAATCTTGCTCATTTCATACGGACTAATTTTGCATCAAGCTATTTTAGCCAGAATTTTCACCCAGCCGTAATATAAATTATGTATGGATTTTATAAATAAACATGCAAATAGAGCTCATTAAAAGGAAACTTCAAGGCAATAGTACATGAAGGTTATTTAAATAGCGAGGCACTTAAAAGAGCAAAAAAAACCAAATAATTTTCCACCCTTAAACATTTTTGGAATTTGTTTTAATGAATGAAGCATATCTCTCGAAGTATGAACTGAACTGCCATCATGGGTGTTTGCAGTATTGGGACAATGAGGGCAATCCTTTGAATAGGTGTATGTTGTTGTGTATATATATTTTAAAAAATTACCGTCGAAATAAACCAACAGCAGAGAGAAAGATGGGAAGTTACTGACTTCAATTTTATAGCCAAACAAAATATTTTTACTATAACTAACAGGGTTCAAAAGCTTGTAATCCTGCCTTAAGGGTCTGTGCACATTTTCATATAATTACTGGGTAGTCCAATGTGTCTAATGACATTACTGTTAATTAAATTTTGCTCCGTCAAGGTCCACATCCCTGTACCTAGATTATGTTCTCTTCAACTAAGCACAAACCTCACCAGATTTGCTTTGCTGGCAAGAGGGTCTTGTGTAAACAAAATAAAGTGCATTGCTTCGAGTGAAAAGCACTGTTTGGCTTCTTACAGTAGGTGGAAATTGTAAAAGTCCCGTAAGCCTTCCAGCTGTAAGTTTGTTACCTGCAGGCAAACCAGCTGCACACACAATAGTCCCTAGCCCACAGTTTCTGGAGACTCCTAAGTACGGTGTTTGGTTTCCCATCTCACAATTGTGCGCTGTGTTCTTGGGCAAAAAACGGTTAACACTAACAATATAAATAATAAACCTTGCATTTGATTTAGCGCCTTATCACATCATTGAGACATCTCAAAGCAGTTCACAGAATATATAGTAAAGTGAATCGACTGTACAGTTTTGGGGGAAAACACAGCAGCCAATTGCCACAGCAGTGCCCCACAAAAACTCATGGGTTGAGTGACTAAATCATTATTAATATTTATATATTTTTTGAGAGATTATTGCAGCCAGAAAGCAATCCACCAATCGTCTAACAACTGGGGTCCAAATTACTGCCAGCCAAACAGAGGCATGTGGAATGAGGAGCCGTACTTAAGGTTTTGTCCTTCCTAGGAATCAAACCTAGCTTCTTCTGCTTGTGAGGTGACTGCTGTAATCAATGTGGAGGGCGGTAAATAAGTGTAAATTGTTGGTGTTAATCTTGCAGAGAAATATCAGGCGAACAATGGGGCAGAAAAAATAAACTCAGGACATTAGATTCTGTTTGGAAAAGCAGCAGGCAAAGAGGACACAGGTTTTTTGTTAAGGATAACTTCAGGAAGAGACACCAAGAAACCCATCGCCTGGTCAGTAAAAAGGTGCTTTTCCATCAGCAAGAAAGACAATGGGTTGAGATGAGGAATGATTTTTACGTTTAACATTCTGCAACTCAACTCAAGCTTGATTGTGGCACCAGAAACAACGGGAATAATTAGTTTGCGTAATAATTAATACTTTATTTAACTAGGCATCGATTCATTCACCTTTAAATACAACGATATATTGTATAAATATGGCTAGAGTCAGTGTAAAGTTTACCGGTTAATTAACACACTTTTATCTCTAGGAACTTTGGTATTGGAATAGAATAGGCAATGATATCTAACGGACACATGAATAAGGTAACGGGAATTATGTCACATCGACCGGGATTCGAACCAGCAATTCCATGGTCTGTAAATTGAACTCTACTTACTACACCAGCGTAGCTGCATGTGGTGTCAATATTAAAGCATTGACTGCAGCAATTTAACACTGCACAGCTGGACATGCGCAATCTTTATCTCTCCTATAGAGTAGTAGAAAAGCAAAAGAATTTGGAGTGAAAATCTCCAGATTTTGAGTGCCTCCCAACAACAACTCTGTTGACACCAAAAACAAGCATCTCTTACCTCAGAACCTACAGTTCGGTAAGTTTTACACTATTTTTTTTTCCAATGTCCTGAAGAATGATGATTCCACAGTTCCATTACAGCTTTGGGAAGAACTATTGTGTGAAGGCCAGTGGAATGATTCCTTGACAACAGCCAACAGAATAGAAGATACTTTCATCCCATTATATAGAACTGGATTCAAACCCAGCTCCCAAACTGAAGGGCCAGTGTTGAACAAATACACTGCTCCATTTCCCAATACTTACTTAGAATTAAACCAATGCTTTATTAATGACTGCATTAAATAATTATTTCTAACTTTTACAATTCAGAACATGCTTAGTGCATTGCATATATTATATATAAGGTATGCATAAATACTATTTATTATACATATGTAATGTTGTTGTTGTTATTCTATTCCATTGATAAATATTCATTCAAGTATTATGCTCATTTTTAGTGGTAACCCTATCTTAGTGTATTTCACTTTGCAAAATACACTGAGATAGCAGGACAGAAGGTCACACACAGGTTCAGGGTTTTGAAGGGCAATTATAGCACAGACACCGCACAGCATTTCTTTACACATAAGTGAATCAAAAGCTGGATTGTGCTACTGGGAAGGGCAGACGAGGCCAGAACACTGGGCTAATTTTAAAAACAGCTTGATACAGGTGACGCAAAGACATCGGAGCTAGGTATTGTGCATGTTGGGATCAAACAGATCAAAATATGCCTTCTCGTTGGGACCTCTGGTGTGAACAGAAGTTGCAACTCAAATCATTCCATTCAAAAGGAAGCCTGAAAAACATCTGTCTAGACATACGGCAAGTATTGAGCACCAGTAGAGTATTCAGCATGATTGATGTTCACCCAATCTGTGCCATCAGCAAGCTTGTTGCATTATTTGAATCAATTAGTTAGGCACTTAACTCTCATCAGAGTGACAAGGCATCGCATGGCCACTCATGTGCATTATGAGCAGAGTTGCACATATCACAGTTCATAAAGAAAATCTGCATAAAATCCTGCTTTCCTTAATGCTTTAAAACTGCGCCGAGTATGTGTACTGATGAAATATTAAACTCTGCACAAACAGCAGTCGGAATATTACTAAAACTATAAATGTGCTTTACAGCAAATGATCTAAACAGTGTCATTTGAAAAAAATAAGTAAACATCAAATGAGTTTCCGCTCAATAGATACTTGGTCAACAGGAGAAAAGTTTCCACAAATTGGTTTGCATTGCATCAGGCAACTGAAATTTTTACCCCTTAAAGACCCTTTGGCAATTTAAGATGATCTCTATTAGCAGCATTTTACTGAATAGTCTTTCACTAAAAATATGCCTCTGAATATCTTTATATGTGTGTGCCTATGTGTGTGCATGTTCCTCTCTCTCATCTGTAATTGCAAGGATTTTTCCACCTCATGCTGTTGATTTCAGCCTCTCTTATATTAAAATCCTAATCTGACATTCCTTGTACACATGCAAAAAAAGGTTTGCTCTCCCCGCCCCCCCACCCCCCCACTACCCGAATAGTTTCACGCTGATTTGATACAAGTGAGAGGATTTGGGTTTCATCCCTGGGCAGGTACCCAGTTGTTATTCAATTGGCGGTTTGCTTTACGGGGATGGGTGGGGGGGGTGGAATAATCCCTTCAAAAAAAAATTATAATTTGGTCCATCAATCCATAACTGTTTATGGGGCATTGCTGTGCACAATTGGCTAGGTGTTTCACCCGCAAAATACCCAGACAATTCACTTTATAATTCACTCTGTGAAGCGTTTTGAGAGTCTCAAAGACATGATAAGGTGTTACATCAAATGCAGGGATTATTTTCTTAATTAATCTCTCTGATGCTGTGTCTAGTAGTCTGTGGTAACTCGAGTAGTTGTGCTACCTCTGGTAACAAAGAAACTAATTTCAGCTCCTCAATTGTTACCCTGGCTGCAGTTATCTAACTCTGCCTAGACGGACAAGACCAATCCTTTTGTCTTCCATGGTCTCCATCGACTATGCAGAGGCTTTACCACTCTGTGGCATGGTGGGCTTAGGGTGACATGTCTTATCCAGTTGTGTTCCATAGCAAAGCCATCAGCAAAACCTGGGGCCATCATAATTTTCAGTGGCGCCATCATTTTATCCACTGATACAAGTTGGACACTAACCTGGACCCCAAAGGGGTTTTGAACACAACACAATGTCTTTGGGGTAAGCATAGCTGAACGGTAAAAAAAAATTAAATGTAAATGATGAATATCTAGTACTCAGTTCTACCAGAGGACCTGAAGTCCTAGGTTTCTGCAAGTTTGCACAACCCTCTTCCTCTGAGTTTCATACAAAACTTTCTTCCATATTTGAACAAAGCAAGAAAGAGTCCACAAGACGAGGTTTGATTAACTGCTGGTAATCCGAGTCTTCAAAGCTCTCTGGGCAGCTGGCTGAGAGTTTCCGCAATGCTGCCTGAAACAAACAGAGGTAGGAATCAGAAAACACTCATACTGTCATACCAATGGAATCCCTGAAGTGCTATCTCGAAGGTGTTTACAAACAGTCTGAAATGCACTGACAATATATATTTTGTGGGTGAAATCCTGCAGCCAACTGCGCACAGCAGTGTCCCACAAACAGTCGTGGATCGCGTCACCAACTTTTTATTTTGAAAATAATTTTTATCGCCCTCCGGAAAAACGATCCACCAATCGACTCACAACCGGGTTCCTATTTACTGCTAAGTAAACAGAAGGAATGAAGGAAACATTGAGGAATGGAATTTAAAATCACCAAATGTGGGAGCGTTAACTAGCTACTGTGTAGACTGAACCCAGGGAAATCCTTTTTTTTCCACAATGGGTGTGAATCCCATTGAATTGAATATGGACTTATATATGAACATCAAATATTTACTTATCAATAAATAAGAGCTAGAAATATTGCTATGATCTGCACCTATGAGAAAATGTGTGTTTGTCCTGAAAGAACACTCACTCACCAGACAAGCCACTAACACCGAATCACTGTTATTCCTCTCGGCGGGTGATCGGCAGAGTTCGATCAGCCGAGGAATACCTGGCGTGACAGAAAGAAGGAGAATAAGAGAACTACCAGCCTGAGAAAGAGCCGCACACAAACTGACATAAGCAGAGCTAATGGGACCTTATCAATCGCGTCAATCTTGTAGCTCGGTTATTTAATAAGGAAAATTGTTGCTGGGATTTTTTCTGTCACAGTCAGTTTATATGGCACAGTTAAACAGATGTGCACAAACTCATTTCAAATGCAATCTTCTCACAAAATCAATCCATCTGGTAAAGCAAATGCCATGAATGCACGGCAGGTCAGTCAGCATCAGTGAGAGCGCTGGGTTTACGCTTCCGGTGTGACCCTGCTCTGGCAGTGGAATCACCTCCATTTAGGAACACAGGAACAGAAGTAGGCCATTCAGCCCTTCGAGCCTGTGCTGCCATTTAATTGTTTTATATGAAACTTTGTGTGTATTCCAGACACATGCCACTCTTTATTGTTTAACAAGGAGCTTCCCCAGCCTGACTGTTTCCAGTTCTGATGAAAAGACAGACACACCCTCAACATGAAGGTCAAGTCTATCTTTCGCCATCAAATGTATTTGATTTCGGCTGACTGACAGTTGAACTGACTTTGCATCCAAAGTCCTGGGGTTGTGCTGTATTGCTGGAGATGTTGGGTTCTGGATCAGGCATTAAACCAAGGCCCCCTTTTGCCTGTTCAGATGGACGTTGAAGATCATACGGCTTGATTCAAAATGAAAGACAGTGTCCTCCGGTGTAAGAATCACTGCTTTAGAGTAATTCCTGTGAATCACTTTGAGACGCCCTGACATGAAAAGTGTTATATCCAATATAAGGGATAGCATTATTACCACATTGATCAACTAGCTGTTCACTTACAGTATATGTGACTTTTGCTCAGAAAATGATATGGGCGGAAGCCTGACAAATTGTAGAACAAGTATAGACCCGATTGCAATTTTAAGGCCAACAAGCTGCTCATTATAACAGGGTTCTTCTGTGACACACTTGCATTTGTACAGTGCCTTTCACGCGCGGTAACTTCCCAGAGAGTAATAATAAAGCTCAGAGTAATGCCATCTGATCCGGTGATACGTGCGTGGAAATCACAATGCTCTGTGTGTGTGTGTGTGTGTGTGTGTGTGTGTGTGTGTGTGTGCGCGTGCGCGCTCTGTTCTTACAGTTTTGCTTCGTGGCCATGTGGATGATGCTGGGATCTTTGCTGAGACGAGCCAGTGTGACCGCTGCCTTCTGAAGCACCCGTTCTAATGCTCCTGCCTGTGCTGGGACCCCAGGCGAGGATTTCTCATGCAGCAACTCGAGCAAAAGCTCCACACCTTAAAAATATACACAACAAAAAATAATAAGCACCCGTGAGGCAAAGTTTGCAATTAGAGAGAAAGGCTAAGGTGTAGTAAAGAGAGATCATAGTGTTAGCGTTCAGGCACAGAACCATTGAAATTTACAGCACAGTAGAAGGCTACTCAGTTGATCGTGTCTGTGGTGGCTATTTTAAGAGCAGTCCTTTCAGTCCCATTTATCTGCACCTTTGTCCATGCTCCTGTAGTTGATTCCTTGCGCATTGCCTTACAATTTAAAAAACAATTACAATTCTTAAATGTCACCTGCACATCAGATTTTAGAGGAAATTGACAATTGGGGTCTCATTTGATTTTTTACTTCACTCTTGATTTGGAAGCAGAGGAAATTACAAAGGAATCAGCTGTTAAATTTTCTAAAATTTTGAATGCTGTCAAAGTTTTAGGATAATGATATTAAAGCTAACAGCATGGGAAATTGAGAGCACTTGTATTGTTGATTTGCTCCTTCAGAAATGAACGAGTTTGAACATCGGAGTATCGGAGGTTGCAGAGATAGATAAAGACTGAGATAAACAAATATTCTAAGTAAGGTAGGTATGAACTAAATGGATTGATAAACCCTCTTGAGAAGTCTAGAAGACATGAAAAGCGCTGTTGTTGTTGTTCAGGGTTTGACTTGCAACGTGCAATAGCAAAGCTTACGGATATCTCAGGCTTCAGTCTTTCACTTCAACTTCCAGACTTTGGGCAACAAGAGTTGTGGGGCCCAAAGACCAATTGTCAAGTGAACAAAGTTTCAGATCCACTATTTACAAATCTTTTTGCACATCTTGCAAATTTGCAATGTCTAATTTGCTATAAAATCTGATATTCAGGTGTCAACCCACACCACACCATAAAAAGCTATAGATGTTTACCATTTTCCTGTGAGATCTCTGAAGCACATTGGTCGAGTGTAGCCATGTTCGCCAGTATTGTCACTATCTGTGTAGGGCACAATGAATACAGGGTCTGTCAAATAGAGCACAAGCACGTTTAAAAAGATAAGAAATAATAATCCTCGCATTGATATAGCGCCTTATCACATCAGGGGGATGTCTTAAACAAGACATGATTTTGCTGTAAGCTGCAGCAAATTTGTCGGTAAAGGCAGCAGCCAGTTTGCGCACAGCTATGTCCTGTTAAAATTCCACAGAAGCCAATCTAATCTAGGCTAATGTTGGCCAGGTCACTCTTCACTTCTTGAACCAGTGTTATGAGATCTTTAATGCCCTCCTGAATGGACAGACGGGACCTCAGTTTAATGCTTCATGCGCAGGACAGCACGTCCAACAACGCAGCGCTCTCCCAGCACTGTAACCTAAACTGTGAGTCCAACGTTCTGAATGTGGGGTTTGAACCCATAACCTTCTGACTGAGAGGGTGCTAGCAAATGACTCACAGGCTGACACCTACGATTAGTGACTGACACAAGCAAACATGCCTAAAGCAGCATTGAAATCTCAGGTCAGAAACATTACACTGAATAAACTCCACATGAAGCAAGGAGCAATCACATAAGCTGAAGGAACGTCCATTCCCAGACGTTCAGAGGCAACCTTTCACCTTTTCATTAACTGCAATAAAAGGCAAAGTATTAAACAGTGCTCGTGGTCGCATGGATTGTTCTCAAACAAACGCCCCCCATTTATACCTTTAAATCAAAGTGATACCTAATTAGCATTAATTTGGATTTTGCAATGTCACAAAGGCATCTCATTTTCTTTTGCACAAGATGGCAGCACGTTTCGAGGTGGTGTGACTCAATTAGTTCACTTCCTGCAAGTGCAAATTACACACAAATACAAACGAAAATAAGTACAGGTGCGATATGTATAATATAGTGATTTTGTCTAAGAAGCCTTTAGTTGAACATAGCACTAAACGGGAGTATTGTATTACAGAATATGCGCTTTATCCCTTTGGGAGCAATGAAGTTTTTATTGCCCCCAAGTGCCTATACACACTAATATAAACAAAACATATAGTATCTGAAAGGGTACCTATAGGATAACATCTCCCTCTGTGATCTTTGAGCTGGAATATTCTTTGCTGCTGATTTTCAGCTTTACTGTTTAATTTTTTAATCTGTAAAGGTGCAAAATAGATCACAACACAGCTCTGACCACCATTCTGTTCTTTGGGGCTTTTCCTTGAAGACATATGTACATCTCCTGGACTCTTGATGTGCCCGAAAGGCTGGTCAGCCATCAGTGGTGCCTATTCGCACATAAAGCTGTCAAACAAACTCCTTGCATCTGCCTCTCACTGTGTTGTTTCTTGCCTTTTCTTCCCCATGTGGGAGGCGAGCCATCGACAGATTTTCAACTCAAAGGGATAAAGAGCAAGAGGGGTTATGAACAAAACATTGCATTGGGTTGGCATTATTCGTGTTTTGATGGGTACACATCAGTCAACGAAAAGGCTGGATAACCGAAAAGCAGCCTCAATCCTAAATTTCAATTAAGGTTGTGCAATCTTCCATTGACAATGGTGACCCGACTCTGAAAGCAGGACTCAGTTAATTGCATTCTTCGTTGTGTAGCCTAAAGCAACTCCTGGTTATGGACACTTTCACAACACTAGATTAGGCTTCCTGACCCTTAAAATCCACAGTCAAACACATCAGCATTTAAATGTACATTTGTAGATTATTCCAATCCACATTCATCAATTTGCTTCAAATTGCATGCGCTCAGTGAACCCAGTGTGAAAGGATTTACTCAAACCTTTCACTCTGCAAATCACTATACCTCTCTTCCCCTCTAACCCTTTCGATGGGACAAAGACAATCTTGTTTATTTTTCAATTCCTCAAGGAAGTTTGGCTTCTTCTTTTCTGCCACTCACCGTCTCTCTCTCTCTCTCTTTTGTTCTCTCTGGGGTTTTTATACCCCCAATCCGAAAATACTTTACCTTCCATAATCTTTCTCCTCACTGTAAACCACACTTATCATACCGTCCCATGCTCTAACTCATTTTTTCCATATCTTGCAATTCACATCTAAGCTTGACTGTGTCCTCCCACGACAGCCATGTCCCGCTCACTTTACAGTAGTGCAGCAATTGGAAGTAAACCTCCAAGCTAATATTTCCATACCCAAGCCCAGGAGAATGGAAACTATTTGCAGTTTCCTAATGTCACTTGGCTAAGGTCAGTATATTATTGGAACGGAACCAAGCTTCTCAGTGCTACAATGGGCAGTGCTTTTACTAACTGAATCATTGCGGGGGCTAAGATAGAACATGTTAGGTTTAGTGACTGAATGCGTACCATATTTACTCCAATCTAGCAAATCAGTTCGAAGCTTGTGCTGAACTAACTGACCTTAGCCAAGAGTTGTGAATCTCTCTTCATTCAAACCATGCCTCAAAAAGCACCTCTTTGCCTGCGCTTTTGGTTATCTCTCCCCTCCCCACTCCCCTTGGCTCCCACTCCTAGCTCATATACTCATCTAACATCGTCTAGTAAGTGCCTTGAGACATCCACTCTCAGGGAGAAAGGTGTTGTACAACTGTAAATTGTTTCATATCGCTTCTGCACCAAATATTTAATATCTCCACCAGGTGTTGAGAATCTAAATCTGTTGAAAATTCTTATCCACGACATTGAAAGAATCTTAGCAATGTGACCACCTTGGTTGAAAGAGAGACATCCTCAAGTATTTACACAAGATAATATCTTTCCATAATGTTTTTATTTATCCAGCTAACTTCAGCAAACCATAAATTTGACCTATCTTGAATAGCCTTGCTTTACAGCTGCTACCCAAATCAATTAATCCGCCCTGAATGCCTCAATAAGCTAATTCTTGCTTATTTCACCGATAGGAATCTGGCCTCATGCATCTTACAAAAATCATTCAACCTATATATAGTGACTGATTCCAATTGTCTGACCTTTCAAAGGGAAAGCTCCCCGCAGCAATAAGAAGGGTCACCTGGCAGCACGATGGGCAGCTTTGTGCAAAACTTTGTATTGTTTATAGAGGAAACTCCACATTTGTCATTTCCAATGGGAGCAGTGAAAGTCCTTGGCTCAAACCCACAGTTGTTCTCTGGTTCAATTTTTTTTTGATCAGCCAAGTGTCTGACACATGCTGAATCCCATCACCATGTATCCAAACCAAGCTGAGATTTCAATGCATCGCATCTACGTACAGAGTTATTCTCTAGTCATTAATTTGGATGTCAAAGAGGATGCCTCCTTATATCAAACAGCATTGGAGAGGCAAAGGAAACTTTTTTAACCCCAGTAGGATTGCTCAGGGATGTAAAAAGAGACTAAAATGGTCAGCGACCTTTTCTCACTATCCACAATGAAGATAAGCGGGGGGTTTGGCTGACGTTTACTAAAGATACACAAGATTATCCTGCATAGCAGGAAAACTCAAGTGTGTTCTGAGCATAAAAAGTTGAATGTCATGGAGCAATGTTTGGATTGAATATCAATATTGGAAAAGTAAAATCATTGTTGGAATCTGCTCAGAAATGTTTGTTCCTAAGATCATGGTGTTTAAGCAGCAAACAATTAACCTCCTTAAATACTGGTATTTAAGGCAAAGTATTGAGGCACTTCTTTTGCAAAGATAGGACATTAATCTGAGGTCCTGTCTGCCTGCTCAGCAGGATCTTAAAAGATCCCAATGCACTATTTGAAAAGAGGAAGGAAGGAGTTGCTCCCAAGGAGTTAGTGACCAACAATCCCTCAAACAAAATTGATCATTCACTTCATGACTGTTTGTGGGACATTGCTGTGCGCCTTTACACTTTATAATTCTAAATGCATGGTTTGGGGAAATTGGTAAATTTCAAATCTGGATTTCCGCAGTTTTTGATTTTAAAAAAAAGCAGAAAAATATTGCCTTCAAATAAATCATGATTGAATTTAAGAATTTTTCAAATTTCTGCAAGGTCTTCAATTGTAAAGTAATGGCTAGGATGCATTTTCTGAGCTCAGCTGCAGAAAGGTTTGAAATGAAATTGTGTGTTGCTGAGCGCATTGTTCCATTCTATGAAGCCAGATTCCACTACAGCATTCAGTGAAGGAATCCAGACATTCATATGGCCATCGAGTGGGAAAGCTTGACACAAAAAGCCACACTGTTACCATTTCAATCAGCCCCTCTGTAGGAGATGATCCAGTTATTCCTGGAAGAAGCTCTTATGAGGCAACACCGGTAAGGATGAGAACAAGTTAAAATGTGCCAGTGGTTAGGAATCGTCAAGCAAGACTGTGTTGTCTTGAAGGCATCCGCAACTCAGTCTCAGCGTGTGGAAGTTGCAGATTTCTCCGCACAGTTTTGCTTGCAATCTTTAATGTGAACACCCCCCCCCCACCACCTCCCCAGACAGAATTGGTCGCTTACTTGATAGCTATTTGTGGGACATTGAGGTCCGCAAATTGGCCACTTTGTTTGCCTACAAAATACACAGTCAATATATTTTACAATATAGCCTGTGAAACCCTTTGACATGACCTCCCGATGTGAAAGGCGCTGTGACAAACGGATTAGGAAAGTCCATATAACCAGCAGGTAAAATGCCTTAAAACTGTGGCTGCCACGTTTGCCCACAAAAACATACTAGAGTCACTCCACTTTGCAATATATTCTGTGAAGTGCTTTAAGATATTTCAACAATGTGACCAAGCACTGTATCAAATGCAAAGATTATTATTACTATTATTATTGGTGCAGTAAAATAATCTAATCCTTCACTCCAAACAGTTCCTGGCATGCAAAGATTGAAACATCAAATAGGCAGAAATCCCTGGGACAGAAACCTTCAGAGTAAGATACAGTTTCTCACTGTTATTAAATATGTAATTTTTCAAGGTGAATGTTGATATCAGATAATCGATGTCTGGCAGTGAGAAACAGGACAGTTATTTAATCAAGTGCTTCTGATCACATGCCTTATTCAATTCAACAAAACCGTGAGATTGAATTAGTATCTTAAACTCATTTGTTATTCTATATACAGTATTAAATAGGTTTGAGTTAACTTACATGAAGTAACGTTTATACTTCTGGATGCTAAGATCTCTCATGCAGATCTTAAACTTTGTTTAGGCAGGAGGATGGTTGAAAGGGTAATAAAAATCATTGTGGCAACCTGAAGCAGGGTAGTCGGAGGATGTAATGTAGCATGAAATGCAAGTGATTAATGTAAGGTCCAAATTATCGATTCATCTAGCTGGTGACTGGGACCCAATGAAGGGAATCTCACCAGCCAGTTTTTTCCAATGGATCAAACAATACACTTCCATGCAGAGTTGATCGACTGAAGGAAATTCTCATTGTCTTACCGATGGATGGACAAGACCCAGTTTAGCACTCGCTTGCTAAACTTGTTTGCTAAACTCGTTTACTCACCTGATCCTTGCAGTATGGCGTGTCGACTCTCTCTGGGTCACGACAAGCGTCAATGAGTATTTTCGTGGCATTCAACTGCAGCAACATTTCGCAGGCCATCGAGTCGAAAAAGGTGATGTTGGCGAGAGCAGCAGATGCCAGCAGAAACACTTCACTAGATGAAGCATCTTTACACATGTCTGTGGAAGAGAATCATCACCTTTAAAAGTTTCATAGAATTATACGCTGCTGCATAACCCAAACCTACCCCAGTCTCTCACCCTATCTGAGCTCTTAAAATACACAGTCATTCCATTTCACAGTAAATCCGGAGAAGTGCTTTGAGACGTCCTTAAGGTCGATAAGGTGCAATACCAAATCCAAGGATTATTATTGTTGCTTTCTGAATGATAGATCAAATTTCATATGTGTCTATATTATATCACAAGAGCATTCTTCAACGGGTTGTTTAAAATATGACTAAAAGCATCACATAGTCCTGTACTACCTCAAATTGATAATCCAGATTAATATTGATTAGGTGTTATTTATTTTATCCTGCAGCATCACAGTTTCCAGTTAAGTACATGTTCTGGAAATAGGATATAGCACTGTGCAGTTGCTAAGTGAAACACCTGTGAATTTAAGCAATCACTATGATATTGCAATAAGTTATTTTTGACTCTCCCAGGGACAAAGTGATAATCCCAGCAGAGAAGGATATGACTGTGTGACAGCTGGGGTTTATTAATACTGTAAATTACTGGAAAATGTGGGATTAATGCAGGCTAATTTAAATTAGTAATTGAAAATAATTTATATTTCATGTGATAAGCATATAATTTCTCTTTCCAAACTGACCAGTTTATGTTACACAAAGTCAAATATTTAGAGACAAGTGCCATCTGCAGGAATACTTTAGTCTCTGTATGTCCAACCAGTCCAACATAACAGTGGCCTCAAGACAATGTCCCAGGACTGGCTTTGTCTTCAGCTTGGATGCTCCCATTATGAGGCTTGTCAGAATCTTACCGGAGGGATGGCTATTAATTCAGTTCGCTGCCTGTAACAAATCTTGCCATTTATTGTGCTTCTAATGATAATCCATTTTAGTAAATTAGATGTCCAACTTGCATTGAACATAAGGAGTGGGTAGTGGAGGCTATATTTTCTGCCATCAATGTCGACTCGTCATTCTGACAAGTGGTGCAGAACAACAACAACAACAACAATTTACATTTATAGAGCGCCTTTCACGTCGGGAGGACGTCCCAAGGCGCTGAGAAGAGAGATTTCTTGAAAACGTAGATTTAAAAGACTATTGATTGATTTTGCTGTGGATTTACAGTGGATGGGGAAGGGATAGCTGTAAAAATGTAAACAGAAATTGTTAGACACAGTTCCTAATGGCATCCTGGAAAATAAAGAGCAGGTGGACAGAAAAGACTGAGAGAAACAAAGAAAGCTTCTCTAGATGAGTAGGTGTGAGGAAGCATCAGTTATCATTAGACAACTCTGTGTGGTTAAAGCTGAGTACTGCCCTGTTTATAATGCTAGAGAAGATACATTACTTCTAGATGTGTAGTGACTGGGTGCTCTCATTTAGGGTGGGGAGAGTGTAGTGGTGGGGGTCCGGTGGTGGGAGAGGGGGGTGGGGGTGGAGGTCCCTGAAGAACCTTGCAGTTGGAAAACCTAGGAAAAATGGCAGAGGTTACTGATCTATCTCTGATGTGAATTGCACTGCGTTGACAACAATTCTATTTTTGTTGATGACAGAAGATGTCAAATTGGAAGAAGTTTGGAACCCTCCCTTCCCTCTCCCTCCCTTCCCTCTCCCTCCCTTCCCATTCACAACTTATTTTCCAAAGCTTTGAGCTCACAACACAGACCCTATATGATAGGCTCATTGGATGCCCGCACCCAGCACTGCCAGAAGCCATTCCTCAACTGAACACATTAAGGTCATTGATATTTATTTGTTTCTGGCTCATTTCAGATGCTTGTCAGGGCTGCATTGTCTGTCTCAGGCAATCACTGCCCTTGTCACAATAGGTTAATGTAGTTTGTTTCCCTTGAAGGGCCTAGCAGCAACCAATGGCCAAAAACAAGTCTATACCCAACATTTGGTCTACCAAATGACATATGCAAGTACGGTACTAAAATAGTCCTTGTCCATTAATTGTACTGCACACATTCCTCCTAATCCCTTCTCCTATACTATTCTATTCCCTTCCAATCCCCTGGCCTACACTACTCTATTCCCTTTCCCATCAGCTATGTATCATGTTTCCATTTGAAATGCATCGAGTCATGTGGAGTCCTGTAGCTCAGTGGTTAGAGCACTCACAAGCAAGAGAGTTGCTTGTTCAATTCTTGGCTGGTCAGGGCAAAATCTTGGGCAAGTTTCCTTACTCCACACGCCTAATAATAATCCCTCAAAAAAAATGTAGTCAGTTCAATCCACGACTGTTTGTGGGACACTGCTGTGCGCAATTGGCTGCCGTGTTTCTTTCACAAATATAGTCAATTCACTTTACAGTATATTCTGTGAAATGCAGACTTCTAGAAGATGTGAAAAGTGCGATATCAAATGCAAGGATTATTATTATTATTCTGCTTCAGCTATGGCTTACGCCAGTGAGTTCCATTCTCTCGTGCCCTTCTGTGCAATGAAGTTCCTCCTAAACGTCACGGGTGACTCTGGGGATGTCTCATAAGTACAAACAGTAGCATTCTGTTCCAGCTATAGGTTACTGTTCTTTCCAGGTTAGGTCACAAAGCAATGTGGGTTTCTTGGATTGATTGTAACATTATCTTCAGTCTCCATGCGAGTTCAGCTACCCTCTGGTTTTAATGGGACACCTGCCCTTGCTACCTATGAGAATTTGTCATTTCTTAAAGGGGATGGTTCTCAAACGGTAGATGGTAATTATTGAGTCAGAGGAACAGCAGATTGTCTAGCCCAAGGCATCTTTGCGATTCAATGCAGTATGCAGTTTCTTCATATCAAGGTCTGCCTTACCTGTGTCCCAACCCCTAACTGTTCAGCACCTTGGGACGTCCTCCCGAAGTGAAAGACGCTCTACAAACGTAATTTGTTGTTGTTACTACGTGCATTGTGTTATATTGCAGTGTCCTGAGATGGAGGGGGGCAGTAAAAATCAATGTAGATGTGGAAGAGCCTAAGGTTTCCTTTCCTTTGACTTAAGATCGGAAAGGGGGTCAAATTTGCTGCATTTCGTAATAGGATTCGCTAAATAAGGAATATTGTTTGTTAAAAGACTGTTTGTTGGACACTGCTGTATGCAATTGGCTGCTGCGTTTCACACCAAAATGCACAGACAATTCACTTTACAGTATATTCTTTGAGGCACTTTGAGACGTCTCAACGACATGATAAGACACTACTGTATATCAAATGCAAGGATTATTATTATTATTATTATTAGTGGGGTACCCTTATTCTGGAGCATTGGGGTATATTGACATTGGGGTTCACTGGTGTCACAGCTCACCAGGACATACCCGTCCTCTAGCGCTGTGAGAGACTGTTTGTAGGTTACTATGGTAGCAGAGGATGCTGCTGCATTTCATGACACTGTGGTTTATTTCTGCCTGGGTTGAGGAAAGTACTGTGAAAACAAGATCGCCCTCTAGTGCATTGTTCTCCTTCTGCTGCTCATACTGTCACCTTCTCCAGTCACAAGCAAACACTAGAAACTATCTGTGGGTGTCTCTATCCTCTTCCTATTCTTCCAGGGGACTGAAGATTTCATACTGAAGGTTTCACCCTCCCCGGGAATCGTACTTGGATCCCTTCGCTTGTGAGGCAAGTGCTTTAACCAATATGGTACAGGAATCCCTGGTTATGTCTTCAGCAGTCTTGTAAATGTTTTACGGGAATTATGTCAAATTGAGCTTTCACAATGAACACAGTCCAGGCCCACTGAGGACCCACAGTACACGTTACCTCATGGGATACAATGATTCCTTCAGACCACTTGAAACCAGGTTTCTGGCTTAAAAAACACCAAAGGGGTAACAATGTGACTCACCATCAGATTTGCTCCTTATACAAGAGATACGGGGACTATATAGTTTGGAACTAAATAAAACTTTTATTGATTTCTTTTGCATTTAAATTTAATGGAGATTACTAAAGTATCCAGGACCCTATAACTCTCCCCATGAAAACGACCTCTCACCTCTTTGTGGGGAAAATCATTCCCACTTGGAATAATAACAATAATATTAATAACAATCCTTGCATTTGATATAGCGCCTTTCACGGGGCTGTGGGTGGGTGGGGGTTGGTGGGGGCAGGTGGGCAATAGGAGTGGGGGAAGCAAGGGGATGTCTCTGTCTCACATTTTGGTATTATTACTTTCCAGAGTGAGTGTACTTAACGCTTAACCCCTTGGCCGCACAAAGATATGAAAATAAAGAGCTTGAAGATTTTCAGCCTCTGGCTGTAAAGAAATGAAGCCCCCAAGCACAAGCTGGCAAAAAAAATGGATCAATAAAACTAGTCAGAATTCACTCAAGCTTTGGTCACTTGAAACTATATAAGTGAACAAAGAAAACAGAAATTAAGGCCGACCTCTTCCCTGACCCTCTACCTCTTGCCCCTCACCCTCTCACACCCCCCACCCATTCGCCCGCCCGCCCGCCAGAGGGAATAGAAGAACCTTGAGTGAAGCCCTCAATGACTCACCTCATTAATAGATTTTTGAAATGCTTTCCTCACTCCGCACCTCTTCTCTGCACAAGTCTTGATGGACCTTGAATTCTCAAAGATCCACGCAAAGTTTTGCCCGCACCGATTGCCTCCCCCATCGCCACGCTCCAGCAACATCTCAAAATGCTTCAACTACCCCAGAGGATGAAGTTTAATATTCTTTTCCTTGCTTTCAAATCTCTCTGCAGTCTTGCCCACACTCTACTTCAGCGATCGTCTCCGGCTCTGCATTACAGAAGGCACCCTCGCTCTTCTGCCTCTGGTTTACTGCTCGGTTTACCACTCCATCTATTATTGGTGGCCAAGCTTTCATCCACCGTGTCCCGGCTCTCTGAAAACCACCTCTCTTCCTACCTTCAAAATCCTCCTCAAAATATATCTCTTCCCTTATGTCTTTGGGGTAATATCTTACAGGCTCTAATTTCCCTGCTCCATCACTATACTGGCTAAGTGTTCTGAGATACTCTTTTATAAATGCAAGTTGCAGCTTATAACCTATATATACTCACTGATGAGCGCTGTCACCATGTCCTCCATGTTCTCCAGGAAGCTACTGAGATGCTGTGTGAAGCTGAGGTGTGGAGACGTGATCTGAGCCACCACTGCCGCTGCCTCTGCACGTGTGGCTTCAGAGTTCGTGTCGTCAGTCAGGAGATCGGCCAGGCACAACACACCATCCACCTGCAAGAAAAGGGCACAACATTTCCAGTCTGTGCGAGATGATAATAAAAATAAACGTATCCGTGTTTTTGGTATAGCGCCTTATCACGTCTTCAAGATGCTTCACAGAATATATGATAAAGTGAATTGAGTGTATATTTTGTGGGCGAGATGTGAATACCTGAGACCACTGAAGAGAAAGAGATACTTAGCGCTGTATTAGTGGGGTCCCTCTCACTGATTCAATGGAAACTAGGACCAATTACTTTCCTAATAGCTTTCCCTTCCCATCCATTGATGGATACCAAGGAGAGGGATTGCCTCTCCTTGAAACTCAACTCAGTTAATATGCCAGCTGGACATTCATGGAGCACTGGCAGTCAACAACAACAACAACAACAAAATTACATTTATAGAGCGTTTTTCACGTCGGGAGGATGTCTCAAGGCACTGAAAGTCAAAGGCCACAGTTGAGTGTATTCGCTCTGAAAAGTATTTCAAAGCTACTGAACTAGAATAAGTCAAGGTTCGGAATTCACCTCACAACCTGAATGCGACAAATATATATCAGCCACAACAATACGCACTGGCACCGAATTACCCAAACCTCTTGAAAGATTGAAGATCCTTGGGTAAGGGATATCTAGCCCCCCACACCCCTAGGTCTTGCCAATGACTGGAAAGGTGAAAGGGAAGCATTTGCTTCACACATCGTATTTATTGATCCGTGTTTCACAGGATTGGAATCCACAAAGCACAAATGTTCTCTTGCAGCAACATCAAACCCTGAGCAGAAGTGATTGATCCTGATCTTCTCTACTGTGGTTGGGCTGCCTTATTACGCCCCTCATTGACACATGTTGAAATAAAATAATGCAAATTGGATTTCTAGCTTCAGATCAATATACACCATGCAATATAAAACAAGGACATGCACAGTTACATGAACTCAAAATAAATTACAGCTGACTCTCTGTAATATTTATGGAAGATACAATTTGGGAGAATTTGCTTCTAACACCGACTATGAATAAACATAAAGGTATCAATAAATATTAGCAATAAAAGTACAACAATTTGATGGAAAGAAACACAAGTTAAAATAACCTGAGTTATAATACAGGTGCATAATCCATATTTAAGACAGAGAATGACAGTAACTTTAATTATTGGTGACATTTGAGATCCATACTTTTTCACTGGAGGATTGGAGCAGATGAAAGAAATTCATCCAAGCAAATTGCATCTCATGGCTGGAAGGTATATTAGAAAATATGCTTTTCATGGTTGAATCACATTCCCTTGACAATGCCATGATATGATAATGAAGATATGCCAATAGATTCCATAAACAATAGTGACAACAACATCTTGCACTAATACAGTGCCTTTCTCTTAGGAAGAAGCAGTTCACAGATACGATGGGAAACAACAAGCAGGGAGAACACGTAATTGCAGGATGGTCAAATGCACGATCAAGGAGGCAGGAGAAAACTTTTCTGATGGGAGTCAGGACAAAACTGTTCGTTGCTCTGTACAAAGTGGTTATTTTGCGAAATTTAGAAGAAGTGTGCTTAAAGCTCCTCCCACAATCAGCTCAATCACAAAACACCCTTGAACCCAGTGAAGGCAAAGCTTTTTGGTCAGCCGACAAAATAAATGTTCTTGATTGAATATTTCTCGATTTATTCTATAAATCAATCAAGAAACAAACTGGACACAAACCATTGATTTAAAAGTAGTGCAAATATTTGGCGAGCCACTTCTTGACAGCCACTTTCGGCGTGTGGGCCATAGGCTGGCTACCATTGCTCTAAACTTGTAACACACAATGCTTTCTGAATCTTCAGACAAGACTTCAGTTCCTGACTGACAGTCTTGTGCATGGTTACGAGCAGAATGGCAGTTATGTTGTTCCCAGTCTATAGTTATTGCAATTATTGCAATTATCCTGGAGAATTCCCATATGGTCAGAGCAGAGAATAATCCTTGTATTTGATATTACATTTCGGAGGGACTTTTCAAAGCGTTTCATAGGATTTACTGCAAATGCAAACTATAGTGACTATATTCCCAAGCAAACGCAGCAGCCAATTTGTGTGCAGCCAATGTCCCACAAACTGCCATGAAGTAAATAACTCATTTTATTGGGTGGAATCGTTGGCCAGGGCACTGGGAGAAACTTCCTATTCTTGGGATCGTTAATGCCCACTTGACTGGGCAGACAGGACTTTGGTTTAACATCTCTGAAGGATGGCAGCTACAGCAATGCAGTGTATCCCCCAGCACTGCACCGAAGTGTGAGTTTGGACTGCGTGAGTCTCAATGTCCTGTCCCTACAATCCCTGCTCCAGTAAGGTTAATGCAATTTACACAGACGATAGTTGTTAACGTTTGAGTCTGAAATGAAATCAGTTGTTCACATGCCTTATCTTCATATCTGCCACAGGAGGTCACTGTTGCACTGTTAGTAGTCCAGCTTTCCTCATAGCACAAAGCATGGCGATGGATGTGAGTGTGTGACATAGCTCAGGGCTTGAGCCTGATGAAAAATACCACTGATGTTATGTTGAACTTATCACAGCACAAATTGTGGCAATTGATCAGTGAGTTGCACTGCCTAACATAGAGAATTATTTAATTTCACTGTAGAAGAACATAATGATAATTACGTAGACTTACTACAGAACATTACAGCATAGAAACAACCCATTTAGAGTTTAAATTCCACTCTAGTCTCCACCCCTCCTGATATACCCCATGAACCCTTCTATTCCCTTCTCCCTCATGTATGCATCAAGTTTCCTCGTAAATATATTGATGCTTTTTGCTTCAGCAACAGCTTCAGGCAACGAATTGCACGTTTTCAGCAATATTGTTTATTATAAGACAATATTCATACTGCGAATGTTTTATATGAATGAGAGAGCATTGACAAATTGACCCTTTATTGATGCTATGTAACGTTCTGGCTTTAAGCATAAAAGGCTCAAATAAATATTTTTAAAGATGTTAAAACAAAAATCCTGCTTCGCCAAAATAACCCCAGGCTTTCATCAATTTGCTTAATCTTTCAAATGGATGTCAGAAACTCAGGAAATACCTAATTTAGTGTGAGAATTGTATCTGTACCTCAATGTGCGTTCCCTATCCAGGGATTGTGCGGAATCTACAAAAAGATGCATTACATTGCTTAGAGCAACATCATCTGTATGTAGTATATTTAGATATGTAGTTATGCATTACCATAACTGCAACAACATTAACAACTTGCAGTTATCCATAACAAGCACAAGGGACCATAGGTCTTAAACTGTGATTTAAAGATAGATTAATAGAGGGACGAGGCAGGTGCTTAGTGATTAATTATCGATTTTCCTAAGTAACATAATAAAGGAAAATCAGTGGGCATCGAAGCCAGAGTATACAAAATGTCATTTTGTTGTTGATGTAATTGTTGAGTCAATTCAAAACTTTTAGCGTGGTGGGTTGGGGAGGGGTGGGGCGATGGAGAAAATAAAACCATTGATAAGTACAAGTATAAGGAGTCCTGTAGCTCAGTGGTTAGAGCCCTTGCCTTACAAGCGAGAGTGTCCTGGAAGAATTTTTGATCCCCCAAATACGAGTCATCACTTTGTGGCGGTTTGTGGGATATTGCCATGTGCAAAATTGATTCTCACATTCGCCGATAAATCCACGGTCACTACACTTCACAGCAAAACCTCTGAAGCGCTTTGAGATGGCCTCCTGTCATGAAAGGAGCTGCATCAAATGTGAGGATTGTTATTATCATTTAGTGATTTGTTCTTGACCCCCCCCATGGCTTGGTATTTGTCCTGTACAATGTCATTGCTCTAATAGAGTGACAGCCTGCATCCATTATGATCACACTGATAAAGTGCAGTACATGCAACGTGGGTGATTAGCAAACAAAAGGTAGTGATCCTACAATGGACACACATGATTAATGACTGAGCTCAATGCAATGCTGGAGATCTATTTTAAATCTTTACACTGTTTGTCACCGTGTTTTCGCCTCCCTCCAATTCATTAAAAGAGCCTTGGTGAAGAGGTGCAATCCACTCAAGGGTCTGAAAGGCACTATTACTTGATTATTCTACACAACTGGCTCTTGAATCTTCAAACGGAGAAGCTGGTTGCAGCTACATTCTGAAAAATTACTATCTTGAGTCATTACATGTTTCTATTTTTTGTTCAGCAAAGCAATTGGAATATGCCTCACAAATTGTAACCCGCTGAGACCTGCATTGACGTTCAAGATCCATGTCATTTACTGCAGGGACTGCAATTATAACAGAGGGCAGTGGTTTTGAGATCAATAACTGAAGGGCTATCTTCTAGCCGGCATCAGGGAAGTGATTTGTCTCTTGCAAGAATTGCCTTGGATCCAACGGACCTGAAGTCATTAATAAATCACATCTCCATTAATTAACTTGCTTACGATTGTCTCGTCATCTGATTTCTTGCTGCGAGTGTTTCTGTCAAAAATAATTTATCATTTATAATAATTGAATTCAATTCAATTCTAACAATCATTGGTTTCAACAGAGCGCCATTATGTCAAAACGAGTTTCCTGTAAAGTATGGGGGTCTGTACATTTCTGGAACTAATGCAACATGGTTATGGTTACACTGGCCAACAAAATAAATGTTCTTGATTGAATACTTCTTGATTTTTGCTATGCTTCAAGAAATATTCAATTCAGAAAAACTGGAAACTACTGTGTTAAAAGAGATTCACCGACCCAGGCCACCTCCTGATCCCCCTCTTGAATCCCCCAACCCCCAGGATCCTTCCAGCCCATGGACTATGGGTTGACCACTACTGGTTTAACGTCTCATTCAAAGGACAGTACATCTGACAACACAGCTCTTCCCCCAGCACTACGCTGGAGTGTCAGCCAGACTATGAGCTAAAAGTCCTGATATGGGGCTTAAACCTGCAACTTTTCTGATATTTATCACATAGAATCATAGAATATTACAGCACAGGAGGAGGCCATTCAGCCAATCGTGCCTGTGCCAGCCAGCTCTTTGGAAGAGCTACCCAATCAGTCCCACTCCCCCAGCTCTTTCCCCATATCCTTGCAAATCTTTCATTTTCAAATACCTATCCAATTCCCCTTTGAAAGTTGTTATTGAATCTATTTCAATCACCCACAGGGAGCAGAAATAAGGCAGACGTCTGTTCACTCTGTTGTTATCACTCAGGTTTTGTCTTTTGCCTTTAACATTATACCAGATTCTGAGTCATGTTGTATTAGGAGCAACAAAATTTTAAAAATTATTCCTTGCATTTAATATAGCGTCTTTCAAATTGGGAGGATGTCTCAAAGCACCTTGCAGGTTATACCGTAAAGAGTATAATTATTGGTCAGAAGGGTTGAACAAATCTCTGTCATCTTTTCCAACATACCAACCAAACATGTCCCAAACCTCAGCACACAGGATCCCAGTGTCCTGGTCAACAATCCCTGACAAAATTGGCTGTTCACTTCATTGCTGTTTTTTTAGGATGCCAATTGGCTGCTGTGCCTTCGTACAAAATAGTCATGATACTTTATAGTAAACCCTGTGAAGCTCTTTAAGATGTACTTGACTGAAAGTTGCTATATCAAATGTAACAATATTATCATCATCATTATGATTAAAAGCTGTATTTAACATAACTGATTCACTTTAACCACAGGTAAAGAAAAATATTCATTTATTTTCTTTGCTCAGATAATAATAATTATAATAATCCTTGCATTAGATATAGCACCTTATCATGTTTTCGAGATGTCTCAAAGCGCTTTAAGAATATACTGTAAAGTGAATTGACAGTAGTGTCCCACCGACAGTTGTGGATTGAAGTGACCAATTTTTGGATGTTAATTTTGCCTTCAGTTTACAGGATTAATGATAATGTGGGCACATTTATTTGGGTGAATGATTGTTGTAATGATTTGTCATTGAGTGAAAAAGACACAGGATCAAAGACCATTAGTCAATAAAAGTTTCACTTGAAAAAGTAAATCTGTTTGCCATTTACTTGTTTCTCATTAAAATCTATTGGGTTTCTGACGCAAGAGTTAACACATTTCCCAAAGTGTGAATGTGACTAACAACACTAGTTTTCCACTCATTAAATGACCAGATTTGAGTAAAATTGTAGCATACTTTTGCAGCAAATTGAATATTTTCTGCATTAAAAAAAAATGCTTCAATCAATGGTAATGGTAACTTGCTATTCCAAACAGCAATACTGTTTAGTTCTATTTTACTGGCCGTTAACAGGTCCTAAGTGGTGTATATAGCTGTGGTGTTTAAAGGTGAGTTTTCCTTCTAGGAAGGGAGCTGAAGGCAAAACTTCTAAAATCAAAAAGGAAACATTTGTATGAGAAAGCACCTCATGAACAGGAAGCAACAAAGAGTGATTATTAAACAGTTTGCTGTAGGCTATAGTGTTCCGCTCAATAAGTCTGATGAATTTGTCCCTATGAGCTTATGAAGAACTCTAATGCAAGTGTATTCCCTGCCAACCCAGGTTAATGCAGATTTCACATACATGTCTGTTGAAGGGAGATTTTCACAAGCCAGAGTTGCACACAAATAAAATCCCCAAGCACGGACAACTGAGTCCAGGTCCAGTGACATTTAACCTTACTGCATTACATTCAATCCATGGGGATAAAATAGTGTAGTGTCATGTGAAAATGTCAGGATATAACTTCAGGATATTGGTAATAAATAATAATGATAATCCTTAAATTTATATTGTGCTTTCCACGTCTTATCGACGTCTCAAAGCGCTTCATAGAATACAACAACGTCCCAAGGTTGGGACCAGAGCAGTGGGGGGAGGGGTCATGGTTGGGGGAAGGAAAGTAGGAAAATTGACTGTATATTTGTGGGCAAAAGAATACACCAAAGATAAGGATTATTATTATTATGTTATTGCAGTTTACATCATTGCATTTCCTCTGCTTTGATTTCTAAATCTATTGAAAGGTTTGTCAGTGTGAAGTCTTGCAACACTTGGAATTTTAGGTAGTTTATGACCACCCCAAAAAACAGATTTCCTATGCTTTAGTATTGTTTCTGGCCTTTTGGAGTACAGGCTACATTTAGCTAATGGCACAGGCAGAAACCCTCTATTGATGTCATCAACAACAACAAAATTACATTTGTATATCACCTTCCCCGTCGGGAGGATGTCCCAAGGTGCTGGGAACTTATGCAACGCTAGTTCAGAATACTGTTGGGCCAAGCTGTACTAACACAACAACAACAACAAAATTACACGTGTATAGCGCCTTTCACATCAGGAGGATGTCACAAGGTGCTTTATCAAGTTTGATCTCACACCATCTTTATCAAGTTTGATCTCTTGGATTGTTTTTCCAGAAACTCCCTTCTTTTTCTGAATGACTCTTTAATGTTTATCTGAGCAGGCAAAAGGGACCTTGGCTTAACAACAACAAGCACTTATATAGTGCCCTTCACACTAGGTAGCATCTCAGAGGGTTTAGATCTCATCCTTAGATCTTTCATATCTCACCCAAAAGCTAGCATCGCCGATCCTGCAGTGCTTCCACAACACATGTATGCAGGCAAAAGACTAATTTGGGTTATTCGCCACTTGTCAGTCTATAATAGGATTTTCCCCCTCTTTATAAGTGCACACTGGAAATGGGGATAGTTTAGTAGGCAAACAGAGAAGAACCCATGATCTCACTAAAGAGCTCCTGTAGCTCAGTGGTTAGAGCACTTGCCTTACAAGCGTGAGACCTGAGTTCGAATCCAGGCAGATCAGGGCGAAACCTTGGGCAAGTTTCCTTACTCCACATGCCTTATAATAATCCATAAAAAAAACACAATGATAAATATTGGCCATTTTCAATTCACGACTGTTTGTGGGACACTGCTTTGTGCAATTGGCTGCCGCATTTCGCCCACAAATATAGTCAATTCACTGTACAGTATATTCTGTGAAGCACTTTGAGACATCGATAAGATGTGAAAAGCCCTATATCAAATGCAAGGATTATTATTATTTTATTATTATTAGTTTCCAAGTTGTCTTGGGCCATCGCTGATCATCTTTGAGAAGCCTTTGGGAATCGTACTTGGACAGCGATGGATGAAGTGCGAGGAGCTCTGGGTGCGCACATCGCCGCATAATCACTGTGTTACACACTTCAAAGGCAATGGCTTTAATAAGCTGTACCTGAATCACCGTACTGTGTAATTGATCCGTAAACAGCTTTTCCAACACATCCTCGACGAAGGTGTCTGAAACCAGCACAATTGCCATACCCATCCGTTCGTCACTCTGCCCCCACACAGAGTGACTCACTTCATTAACGGAGGTGGAATGAGCATCGTTGTTTACTCACAACTCTCGGAGCTTTGATCGTTATATTTTTAAACCTTCGACATGTGCATAAAGCGACCCAGAAGGCATCCAAAGAGCCTGGGTTGAAGTCTTTAATGTGGAGTATGGCAACTTGAAACAATTGACAGTGGCAGCGAATTTTCATCACTTTCCACTTCTTGTTCAATGGCAGAGAGTGTCTTGAAGTGCTCAGTGTGAAGAGGAAAATGGAGTACTTTAAAGAAGAACGACACGCAGAATAAAGTGAAAAAAACTTCATAAACATCACTTATTCCAATATCTTCACCGATCTGCAGTCAATATCTAATGTCAATCAATACAGTTGACAGAATACTCCTGGTGTTAAGATATCACAGTTGGATATCTGTGAAGTTCAGCTGGCGTTTGCTCTTAAGTGACTTGTTATAGAATTGTAGATAGTCATATATAAACATTCAGTTAGTAAGCACTGTATTATGTATCATGAATAAGGGATGTAATGCAGAATTTTCAGAGATTGTGAAAATAAAGTTTTGGAGATTATAGAATGTTTGGCCTTCATCTCTCTGCATGCACAAATCTCCTGCCCCCTATTTCACAAGGGACACTACGTCTGTAGTAAAAGAGTTTGATAGCAAACAAAGTAAAGACAAAAGGTTTGATTCCTTGAGTTACAAAAAAGGATAGTTCAGGGAACAGATAAGCCACATGGCTAAGGTTTGGATTTATTAGTTTGATTCTATTGGTTTAATTTGGATTTGAACTAATTTCAAACTTACTTACTCCCCCATTAAATATCTCTCTTCTCCAGTTGGTATGTATGTGGAAGGCACCTCTGAGATGCATTAATAATAATAATCATAATCCTTGCATTTGATATTAGAAAATATGCTCTTCATATCTTATCGACGTCTCAAAGAGTTTCACAGAAATATACTGTAAAGTGAATTGGCTGTATATTTGTGGGCGAAATGTGGCAGCCAATTGCACACAACAGTGTCCCACAAACAGTCGTGGATGGAAAATGACCAATTTTATTATTGTGTTTTTTGGGGGTGGGATTATTATTAGGCATGTGGAGTAAGGAAACTTGCCCAAGCATTCGCCCTGATCTGCCTAGATACGAACACAGGTCTCACACTTGTATGGCGAGTGCTCTAACCACTGAACTACAGGAGCTCCACAATTGGCAACTATATGCATGTTATCTTTTCACAATCAATATTAACATAATCTTTACATTTTGACACAGTGTCTTATTGTGTCACCAAAACATCTCAAAGAGCTTCATGGGATTTACAGTAGGGTGGAGCGACTGTGTAATTGAATGCCAACAGCCAGTGTGTGAAGCACATTGAGACACCCGCCTGATGTGAAAGACACTAGTTCAATGAAACTTGTTGTGGTTGTTGGTAGTGGTAAATGCGTGGGCAGGCAGAACCCCACTTCTCTTCACTTCAAATCCGCCTCACGTCTGGGAAGGAAATCCACAGGTTAAAGTTTACACCGTTGATATAAACCAATTCTATTGCTTTCCTGAATTCGACAAGTTTATAGCATTGAAACCCCTATCACCTTGTACTGGAAAACATGGTTTAGCCAGTTATTTCTCAGTTGAAGAAATAAACAGCGTGTAACATTTCTGTGTTATTTTTGTGAGCTTGTACGAGCATTTCAACTCACATTAGAGATAGCAGTTTTCAGTTTGTCCTTATTCATGTGGACAGTTTTTCACACCTTTAATTTGCTCTGCAAAAGTGTTGGTAAAGTGAAATGCCAACCCACTTATCCCAGATGTGAGGGAGTTCGGTGAAATGTCACCAGAGCATTTTTTTCTTGTTTACACTTGCCTTTAATTTTCTCCCCTCCTGAAATTAAGGGAGGGTACCGCATATGTGGATTGTTTAAGTCAATTAATCGCTGCAAGATTTTAGAGTTACTATGTAGGAAACAATGCCAAACCACCTGAAAAAACCCCGGGAGTCTGGAATTTCTCTGGGTACAGTATCTATCAAAGACATCTTTAAGATGTGATAATGCCCTATATCAAATGCAAGGATTATTATTATTATATTATTAACAGTCTATTAATAATAATCCTTGCATTTGATGTAGGCTGTTTCACATCTTCTAGCCGTCTCAATGCGCTTCACAGAATATACTGTAAAGTGAATTGACTGTATATTTATGAACAAAATGTGGCAGCCAATTATGCACAGCACGGTCCCACAGACAATTGTGGGTTGAAATGACCAATTTTTTTTTTGAAGGATTATTATCAGGCATGTGGTGTAAAGAAACTTGCCCAAGGTTTTGCCCAGCCTGGAATCGAACCCAAGTCTCTCACTTGTAAGGCGAGTGCTCTAACCACTGAGCTACAGGACTCCACACTAACTGACCGAAATCACTGGCTCCTAATGCCTAACACTCACAGCATCGAACGCTATAAGAAGCTTGAGAATCAAACAAATCAGCAAGCCCCAAATTGTAAGACCATTTTAAACACATTTTGTTTAACTACATCTATCTGAACGTCTAATTATAATTCAGACCGGGGGGTTTCGATGCAATTTTTAAGAGCACTGTGATTGTTCACCAGCTTGAGTTTCATCAAAAGTGCTTGAGATCATTTTACTGGTACCTTTTCTAGTTGGCTGATGCCTTCTTCCACCCCACATAGTGAAGACAGTGCTCTGAGAGCATGGGGGTGCAGATAACTAAGAGACTCTTGTCTGCACAGCTTGAATAGAACCATCACTCCTCCTTCCTGCAGCAGAGAAATAAAATCGTAAGTTCACGCAAAGCAACAGTCATCAATATTTTTGGCAACTTTCAGTCATGAATCCCTTCTGAAAATTAACTGCAGGTCTGTAATCGTAGGAACAGTATGAGACCATTCAGGGGAAGAAATGATGGCTTAATGATTAGAGCACTCGCCTCACAAGCGAGAGATCCCAGGTTCGATTCCACCTATAAAATACACAGTCACAACACTTTGCACTAAAATCCTGTGTTTTGACGACATGATGAGGTGCTATACCAAATTGAAGGATTATTATTTTAATAGCAATGTACTGGGAGTGTTGATTATTCTTTTGCCATGCAAGATGGCATTCTTGTAACAGTAAAACACACACAAGTGGACCATTACACACTAATAAGATTCTGGTATTGCTTATTTCAGCCACAAAAAGCAGATCCGAGCAAAGGCGGCAGCGGATCAGACTATGGCACTTTCCATTCAATAATTGATGAATTATTCCTGCTGCAGTTATTAAATCTTTTACAAGGAACAGGGAATTCGCAGATGGAGAGAAATTGCCTTTGTAGATAATATGCCTCAACCGAGAGGTCAACTGGGGGCACCGGCTCGGGTTCTTCCAGAAATGAGAAGTTAAATCCTTCTCTATCTCGATTGTGCCAGCGTATGAAATGTACAGGTGCTGACAAAGAGAGTGGGTTTGAATTTAGCACAGCTCAAGCAATGTGAAGCCAGTCGTTTGTTACTTCAATCTGTGAGAATTCGCTTCAATAATGAATAATGCTCGGTGTCGCTGTCTTGAAATCGAGTTCACTTGTTGTCCCTCAGTGGAAAGCAGCATCTCCCCCTCCCAACTAATCCACTCACACCCCCGCAAAACCAGATGCTCAACCATCAAATGCCAGCTCTGAGGCCAAATGTCGTGGGTTCAAGCCCCACTCGAGGCTTTGAACTAAAAACAGTCTAAGCTGATACTCCAATGCAGCGCTGGGGGTTGTGATGAATTGTCAGACATGTTGTCCTTCGGGTGAGATGTCACAGCTGCCTAGTGAGGTGGATGTTAATGATCCAGTGGCGCTATTCAAAAGGAGAAGGGAATTTCTCCCAGTGTCCTGGCCAACAGTGCCTCAGATAAAACCGGTCAGTCACTTAGTGGCTGTTTGTGGGACACTGCTGCGTGCAAATTGGCTGACATATTTGCCGTCACAGTAGCTACATTTCAGTGTACTCTGTGAAGCGCTTTGAGACGTCCTCCTGGCGTGAACAGTGCTTTAGCAGATGCAAGCATTATTAAGGATCATTCAGATCACTGGCACCATATCTATGAAAACCAGAACGTTAACAAACACTTTTATTGATTCCCAATTCGCCTTGAGTTGATTTTGCCCATTTGCTGATAAACTGACTGATTTCCTTATTTCCCGGTCCTCAATCTCCTCCCATTATCTCCCTGAGCTCCTGGTGTTGCCTTCAAGAGGAAATCAGGAGTGACTGGAGTTCTGGAATCTCTGCAAATTTTTTCTAAACTTAAAAAAGGGTGTGGCTGTTGGGGTGGATTGTCTTAAGTGTTTAACTGGTTTATATATACACTTCACATAAAACTTCAAAAGCCATATTGCTTGCTTGCAGCCATATTGTTTCTGCTGCTGGTGAAATCTTTGTGGAACAAGGACGTGTGAAGGCATGTGCAATTTACTGGGAGATCTCAAATCAGTTTACGTAGCCAGAAGTAAATGAGGCGACAAAAGTGTTTTTTTCTTTCCCATTATGTCACTTTTCCAAACGAGTTCTGTCCAGTGAGATTCTTCAGGGAAGCAAGCTGACGATTGTTGAGGTAAGCATTTCATTCCCGAGAGTGTGAGTCACATCTCTAGACAAGCAAGTGCCACCACTTACTGTGCTCATCTGCTGCGTTCATGTTAAAGATTACAAACACATACTTTGAGACTCCAAGTTCAACCCTTCTGATTCCCTGAGAAACAATTATTTGATCTGCTTTCGCCAATGTGGTATTGTACTTTTCCATTGTATATCAAGCCTCGATATAGACCAACTATAGCTGTCCCAAGGGACCTGGTTGTTAATGCACCACCAACCAGACTGGTCAGAGGGTTGTAACTTGCACCAGTTTATTAGATCACAGCGGAATTTTTCATCCCATTTCTCCGAATCTTTAGTATCTATCGACCCTTTTAAACACACCAATCGATTCTGCCTCCACAGCCTTCTGGGCCAATGCCTTTCACATTTACACAACTCTGTGTGAAGACATGTTTTCTGATTTCACAGTTACCACTGTTCAGCTCTAACTTTAACATGATGTCTCCTTGCTTTGGATTGCTCCACCAGAGCCACGATAAAAAATAATCACACGTTCTTCACTGCAGATAGTTTCACAAAGTGTGGGTAAGCTCAATCGGGATGCAATGGCTTCACGAGCACTCAATAGAAGGCAATACAGATAATGTCTCTTCCTCCACTTTTTTTTTTGACCGGGTATCTCTGTGGCTGTTTCTCACTCCTGGTAGGAAATGGTTATAGGAATTAGTTTGAAACTCAATGCTGGATCAATAGGATTCCAAGTGAACCTTTGGATGAGTTTTGGCTGCTTGTTACCACTTTATGCTGAGGGCAATCACCTATTGATTTCCGTTTCATTATAGCTCCCATTTGCTTCCTGCTCCATAAATCCGCAGTTCTGCACTGAGGTTATTTTCGCTGTGAGACAAACAACAGAAAATTCCAATAGAATTGGAGGCAGAAATACTTTCTCTACGGATGCTTTAAATACTACACAGGTCTTTAAATGGCCAGTGGCTTCTGCTGTTTCGGAATCTGTTCTAATCAGAACCACCCCTTGTTGCTTTGTACCTCTAAATGCATTATCAACCTCTCTGTCTCTCTCTCTCACACACACGCACATTTATCCTTACCCATCAAGAGGCTGCCGCTCTCTGAGGCGGTGAAACTCAATGTGTTAACTGAAGTGAACCTTGGTTCACCCTTGATTATAAAATGGTTGAACTATTTCAGTGGCAAGGTTTATTCGTGATATAAAATCATTGTTCATTCACTGCTCTTCACTGGGGTCCCAAAACTGTAAACTGGGTTTCCACCTCCTCGTTGATTCAATTGATTAATGGATTATGGTAGGATTACTATAATTGCTTATTGATCTCTGCGGCTGGTGCAGAAACACTCAACAAGAGGGAACTTTTTACAGTCATTTGCTGCTCTCTGAAAGTATGTGAAAGCTTTCGAATCTCCCGCTCATTGCTGAAAGTGTTTATACAGTGACCAACTCCTTGCACTGAAATACAATTTGCACACATGCAGCGCCTTTCAGGTTAGGAGGATGTCTCAAATGGTTCCACGCATCTGGTGGTTGTGGGACCAAAGCTGAGGAGGGGGAGAAGCTGAAAGAGGCGACCGAGAGCTGGGCCACAGGAGAGTCTTGAGGTCGGGGGTAAAGGGAGAGAAGACGGAAACTCTCTGGCTATGTCTTGAATGCAGGATTGTACTATATGGGTTCATTTTTTTTCTGCACAATTACTGACTGAAGAGGATAGAATGTCACAGCAGGCTGGTTGTGCAGATTACAAACCACCAATTGACGAAACACGATGTCGGATGTCTGAGTGCATGTGTCACAGGAAAAAGCTCCAATGTCGTTCAGTCACAATATTAGATATGGAATAAAAACAACCCTGGTTTAAAACCTCAAACGATCATGTACTGACTCAAGAACGATAACCACTTCCCTTAAGGTTATCCAGAAGCATAGTGACTGTCAACCGAACGCTACGGTCAAGGAAGCATCCAAAGTCACCTGCTTTTTGTTACCAATATGCATTGTGCATAGAATTCAATTAAAGTTCCCAATGATTGTGCCCCAACCATCTCTACAGAGAAAAAACATGCTCACCAAATAATAATAATCCGTGCATTTGGTACAGCGTTTTTTGCAGAAGGGTATCCCAAAGCCCTTCACAGGATGTGCTGTAAAGTGTAGTGACTGTGTATTGTGTACGCAAACCCAGCAGTCAATTTATGTACAGCAAAGGCCCACAAACTATAGAGTCAAGCTCTGCTTCCATGCAAAAGCTCTCTTTGATCAGACATGTATTTTCACTAAACAAATGCATTTCAGCAACAACAATGATAATAATCCTTGCATTTGATATAGCGCCTTTCACGTCAGGGGGACATCTCAAAGTGCCTCACAGGGTATATTGTAACATATAATTAGATAATAATAATCCTTGCATTTGATATAGCGTTTTGCACATCTTATCAATGTCTCAAAGCGCTTCACACAATATACTGTAAAGTGATTTTACTGCATATTTGTAGGCGAAACACAGCAGCCAATTGTGCACAGCAGTGTCCCACAAACAGTCGTGTATGAAAAATTAACAATTTTTATTATTGTATATTTTGTTGAATGGATTATTATTAGGCGTGTGGAGTAAGGAAACTTGCCCAAGGTTTTGCCCTGATCTGCCTGGATTCGAACACAGGTCTCATGCTTGTCTCAAGCAAGTGCTCTAACCACTGAGCTACAGGAGCTCCACAACAAAATGGAGTGGCCGCGTATTTTGTGGGTGACTAAGTAACACACCGAGCAAATGCAATTCAGGTCCTCGTTAATTGGAGACATTGGATTGATGAGAGCTCAGATCTCTCCTTACCTTGGCTATGATGTTACACAAGTGAGTACCTTCCTGCGTCAGATCGATGAGGCTGCTGATGGCTGCTTCAACGCCAAGCATGCTGGTGGATGTATCCACCTGTCTCACCAGGTCCTACAAAAACAGACAAGGTGGTAATAAACACTGACATTGGTTCCTGAGAATGCCATGCTGTGATGTCAATGGGAGACTCTTAAGTCTCACGCGGATACAAAGCGCAGACTGCCTTTTGATCCATTTAATTGTTGTCTAACAGAAGAAAGCAGGTCGACACCAGTTTTACACAGCAAGAAACGATACTTGGGATTAAAGTTACAAAATGCATGGGAAGCTCTTGCACACAATTCAAGGTGCAGATCCTCTGGAGATAAAGGGCAAGAAACCACTCTCTCCTTAGCAGCAGGGACTTACCGTGGAAAAATATCATTGTAAATGAACATCAAAGTCAACACACTTAGGAATGACAAACAGAGCGTGCCACACAACTGTGTCACCACTGGGTCAGTCTTGTTACACATGCCTTTCTCTCCTTACCTCATTACTTCCCCCACAATTAAGCAATAACAGGGCTCTCCGCCGGCCTGATCATTTAACAATGAAAAACATTTTTGCTGTGTATGTACTGTAACATGGGAAAACTGCACCTTAAATACTGGCGTACGGAAAGAAATAAGGTACGTATGTGATCAACAGGATAAAAACTACAATAATAATCCTTGCATTTGATACGGCGCCTAATTATATTGATGAAACACCTCAAAGCATTTCACAGGATTTAGTGTTGAGTGTAGTGACTGCATTTTGTAGGCAAACACAGCAGCTGATTTCGCACACAGCAAATGTCCCACAAACAGCCTCGATAGTCAATGTCTGTGAGTTTGGTTTACTGGTCTGTACCTGTGAGGCTCATAATACGATTATTCATGGCTTTGTTGCTGATGGTTTATTCAGTCGGCCTTGCCTGAGGATATTAAGATCAGATTTCATGGTGATTTACTGCACATCCTGTGTGTACACTGGAATAAACCTTTAACTTTTTGAAATGATACTGCACCAACTTGGCACCGTATCCATCTTGTCCGACTGTGTAGTGAAATAGCTGCCTTTGAACAAAATCATGTTGGATCCATATTTTACAGGGAGCTTTTCCACAGCTTCGATCATGCAACACAAAAATTGGCCAACTTTCCAAAAATGCCTCAAAAATATTGCACTAACTAGACATCCAGTGCACCATCTGTCCTAACCTGTGAAATATCACTGCATTTGGCTTAGTTCAAGACTTAACTGCATTGTACGCAGAAATTAATGCACACAGGCAGAGACGGCTATGATGGATGTAAAGCATATTGCATGGCCCTCACTCTGTGGTTGAAACAAGTATGAATTTGTATTCTGCATAATGAACTGATCACTCAAATGTCAGAAACAAACAGCCGTCAGCTATTGAATTTAATCCAGTACGGTTTCCTAAACCCTTTGGGTCTCAGCCTTTACTTCAGAAAAAAAAATCTATGACTAACTAACCCTGAAACATGTAGCTCCGAGCACTCACAGCCCAGGCAAAGCAGCCATTCATCACTTTACACAGATTAACTAAAGGGGATTTGCATTACGGTGATATCAGTGAAAACACGTTTGCTAATAGTTTGAGGTTTAACACAACCCTTTTCTGAAGCTCAACAAATCAGCTTTAAATACTTGTTACTGGCTACAAATTGCAACAGGATGGTATGAAATAATTATTTGTTAGCAAGGATCAGCTTTTCAATTTCCCTGGGAGCAGTTTCATTCATTGAATTGTTCAACCCAAATCAGTTTATCCCCCTGCACTGTACCATCCCACCAAGCGATGGCACTTATTTGTACAGAACCGGCTCCTTAATGCATTTAAAAAGCTTCAGCTTGCCAACAGAGCTCCAGGAAATGAAACTCAAAGACTCTTCTCGAGAGGACTGGTGAAAGGCCAGTGCCACCTTGACTTTGCTTCATATCTTTCACTCTCTGCTTGCCTGTCAGAGAAACATTTCATTTAGACACACTGATGGAAATCGCTCTTCTGACAAACAATAGGAGAGAGTTTACAAAATACAGCATAGCACTTGAACAGATTATCGTCACTACCCGAGAGAGCAAGCCACGCAGATCACAATCATTTCTCTATGTGTTCAGCCCAACTGAATGGTCTATTAAGGGATTAGCCCTTTTCCAGCCTGCATTATTCCTTCCTTTCTCTCTTCATTTACAATCTTTAAGATTAATGCACATATGTGAACGTGCATATTAAATAAATGCACAAAATAAGCTTCAATCTTCAATTCTGGTCCAACAGAACAATGTCATTTTTACACTGAATATCAGTTAGTGAATGGAAATTCGCTGCACAGTGGAAATTCAGTGTAAAATGATGATTTATTCATTGAATTAAATGTAGCAGCACTACATAAGCCCTCTCAGGAGTTTAATGGGTAAGAACATTTACGCTAAAAGACTGAAGAAAGAAAAAAAAATATTTGCCTCTGACCTGCCCTTAATCGAGTCTAAAACCTCTTACCCAAGGTTTAGCCCACAGACCCGCTGGGGAGCTGGAGGAGGGACGGGGGAACGAAGCCAGGAAAGGATGTTTTAATGCAGTTATTAAATTGCACTTTCAGCTGCAAATCATAATGATGTTGGATGTTTAAATGATTCTAAAAATGCAGTTTAAATGGGGAAATCATTCAAGTCAGCTCCAGGGTTAGGGAGAACGGGCAGGTGAACAGGAATGAAAGGATTGCTTTCAAGGGAGCCAGAACAAACACGAGGGCCTCCTTTTGTGCCGTACATTTCTGTCGTTCTACGTATTTTCGTTAATAATCAACCGTTCACAAATTTTCTGAGTATAAATGCCTGCTGCTCAATACTAACAGCCTAAGTCAAACTACAAAACTGTGTGAAATATAACTGTGTTTCTCTCAATCCCCAAACTCTTTAGGTAGGGTAATGTTTCGGAGAGCTTTACAAGGATGGGGTTATAATAATAATACTAATAATAATAATCCTTACATTTGATATTGCGCTTTTCATGTCCTCTAGACTTCTCAAAGCTCTTCACACAATATACCGTAAAATGAATTGACTGTATATTTTGTGGGCGAAACGCGGCAAACAGTGGAGCCTGGCAAGAACTGGAATAACAGGCACGCAGAGTTTGGTACAGGTGAGGATCAGGGCAGTGGAGTTTGTGAAACAATGAGAAATCTATTATTAAATCCTTCACTTTTTGTTTACTGACAACTGCAGAGTGTGCGTGATTCAATAAGCTAAATCCTCCAATGAATTCATGTCTTCTCTGTAAATACATCTGATAGACAAGAGCAAAATTATAGTGTAGCTCGGAAATCCCAAGACCCAAAACATCATCCAACAAAAGAAAGACATAAAGGAAAACAAACTTGTCGGCTTACTAATGTCCAATTCAATGCTGGAGGCAACATCACAACCTATCCTTGGAGACACTTTATAAGATGTCCGTTAACACAACAAAAGATTGTGTACTCTAGGAATCTGTTCATTCACACTCGGGCACAGTGTATTGTTGAGTGAGGATGTTTGCTACCAAAAACGAAGTACAAAAAATGCCCCACATATTTCTCCTATGTGCAGTGCTCTGTGCAGTGCTCTTAGCCGCTATCCTGAATAAAGGCACTATATAAATGCAAGTCTTTGTGGTTTTTATTCAAAGGAAGGCACATCTGACAACGGCGTCTGAGACTGTACCCCAGCAGAATTAGAAAGAGCACAGGAGAATGGAGTAAATTGAAAGGGACAATTAATTAGCAAAGGAATAAAACAAGTGCGCAACAAAATTATTGCCTGCAAAGAGTTAACATATCCGGAATGTCACACACGCTCAATAACAATCATTTATTTCAATGAAAAAGCAAGAATTACCATCAAGTAGTTTGGAATTGGCACACTTGAAAGAAATTAATGCCTTTAGGTTAACAGGCCTCAATGGCACAGTACTTCACAGCTACTCTATTAGGTATATTCGTCATCGGGATGAAGACTGGACAGGTATTTACTTTCAGAGGGGGGGGGGGAAAAAATTTATCACTGTTCAGAATGACAACATATTGCTGAAAATTATTTACCATCTCAATAAGAAAAGACAGAGCCAGCGTATTACATTAGACTGAAAGACGATTAAATGTCTTGTTGAGACCTCTGGTGCAGGCAATATTAACTGGTGTAATACGTCTTTGATTTTTGACCTCCACAGCCCATGCCAAAACCAATACTTCAATTTCTTTGTCACACACTATCTGATCACCTTCCTCACTTGTTACTTCCTTGATATACACAACTGTGGATTTTGTTTTGTTGTTGCAGACAACGCTCAGTGGCAAGAGTGTTCAAATCCGGGCGAAACCTTGGGCAAGTTTCCTTATTCCACACACCTAATAATAATCGCTCAAATTTTATTTTATTTTTTTAATTGCTAATTTTGCAATCCACGACTGTTTGTGGGACACTGCTGTGCACAATTGGCTGCCGTGTTTCACCCACAAATATACAGTCAATTCACTTTACAGTATATTATGTAAAGTGTTTTGAGACGTCTAGAAGACATGAAAAGCGCTATATCTAATGCAAGGATTATTATTATTTTTATTATTGTAAATGGCAAGAGCTACCGTCCCCCGATTTAGAAGAAAAGGAAATTTAATTTTTAGAACCAACTTGGCTGCACCGTTGCTCACAATATACAACGGTCCTTGTTAAAGCTTCTATTCTCTTGGGTCGAAGTTTGTTGCCATGAAAGTGATTGAACGTTGGAACGTTGGATTGGAATGTTTTTGTAGTTTGGGATTCAGTGTTAGAATAAGCACTCTTAAGTCCCGATAAACAAAGCACCTTTGCTTCGCCTTACTAGTGGTCACTTTTCTTCCCCACCCTCCCTGATCCCAACCCCCAGTTCAGGTGCAAATAAATCCTTGTCCGTCCAGTGCATTGCGATGTCCTCCCGATGTGAAAGGCGTAATTTTGATATTGTTCTTGTGCCCCGTAATAGAATAAACTGCCAACACTGACGTGGACAGTAACTACTTGGGTGATGTACTAGAGAGCAACCAGTACCTGTGGAATGCTGTCCCAGTGGAAGGCAAACAATGTCAATCACCATCAGTAGGGGAGGGAAGGAGGGGAGAAAAATTGGTGGGAACTGAAATAAAGCTCACTTATTGTATTTTGTAACAGTAGCTGGTGGAATGATTAATCGCTCTCTCAATAATTCCTGTTCTGTGCGATAATGTGTCCTCATCAATTAGAGCTACTTTCAAAATATAAATCCATTTCACGCCTCCAGTGTAATACAGTTATAAAGAATAATGCTTTATCATAGAGAGAGAGAGAGAAGTAGATAAAAAGAGAGAGACACACACACACGTAGAAAGTGAGAGAGAGAGAGAGAGACACACACACACACACGCTGGTAGAGTGAGAGAGAGTAGTTAGAGCGGGAGTGAGACACACACCCAGATGTGCAAAAACACATGGTAAGAGTTTGGAGTGGCAAAGCAAGATCTAAACATATCTGCACTGTTTTCTCATCCAAGATCCCAGTTAGTATTGGTGTTGGGCTCTCTACTGTATAAATTTGCTACCTCTTGCACCGCTGAGTTGGTTTGCTACATCCAGCAACCAAAGAAACTGGAACAAGTCTCAGGTCTGAATCCTACTTTTACCTGGTTTCTACTGAGCAGTTTTTGTTCACATTCCAGAGGCTGACGTTTCACTGCATCTTGTATTTCACTTGCATTAACCTACAACGTGTTCCCATTTACTTTAGAGTAGATGCTGACGCTCACAGTAATTTATCAGTGCTGACTATCTGACCTTTCCTTCTCCAGGTCAAGTAGTTAATTACTTTGCTAATCAAATGGAGTAAGAACAGTAGCAACTGACTCACTCTGCGAGGTCTGGTCTATATTTCACATTATATTTAAGCGGAAAACACAATCCAAAATAATCAACCTCAGTGGTGGGGTGGGGAATGTTGAGCTGGCTTCAGTACCACTGGCAATAAAAATAGTGTGTGTGGTTTCATGTGTGGGGAGCGAGAGGAGGGGGAGGAGGTTTGAGTAATTCCAATTAAATGGATTACAAATTAAGAACTCATGACAAGAAGCCCTCACCCCCACTCTCTCCATCCCAGTGTATATACATTATACCCACAAAATAATGATGAAAATGAATGCACAAGGGAGAAACAAATAGAAGTGTTCAAAGAGAGGCGATTATATTAGCATGGATATCTAAAAAAAAGGGATGAGATTAGGAGGTGTATAAAAAAGGATTAGGATTATATGGAGTACAAACACCGGCACAGACTAATTGTGCCAAACAGTCTGCTTCAGTGATGTCGCATTGTATGTGACTCGATACAACTCTATCAAGGCAATGCTGTTTGCCACGTGCATGGCATTTCTGACCTGCATTTCTTCACTGACCTGTATTTCATGTGTTAGAGCCAGTTCAACCATTTCGCTGAAAGACTGGCTCAGGGACGTCAGGGCACCAACAATCACACCTTTCATGGACTTCAAGGTCTCCATATCCTCAACACCAACACACCTGCAGAGAAAGGCACAAAGGTTGAGCTCCAGTACTGGGATCTTTATTTCCATTACCACCCATCCCTTTCCATTAGACAAAAGTGACTTCAATCCACCATCCTACAAGACAGAAGTCAAAGTATACTTGTAATGCTGTGAATACCAACTTTGACCTCTGGCTACAGAACTTCCATAAGGCTGGTTTGTATTAAGATTTGAGATTGACCAGAAAATTCTTGCATTAAGTCTGAAATTTGCAAACTGGTTCGCCTTGGTTCTTTAAAATGACTGGCTTCCAGACTCAAGACAATTTAAAGAATTTTTCAGATTCCTACACAAATTTAATAATTAAGACAAAAATGTCACCCAGATCAAGACTGGGTGGAATTTCAGATCCATAATACGCTTCCAGTAAAATAACCATCTCAAAGCGCATTGATGTTTGCTGAGCTTTCAAAGGGGTTTGTGTAAAACTGCATGTCCAGCAGAAAATTGTGGTAATATTTTCCACAAGTAAACTCACAAACAAACAGACAAACATACATATAGGGGAGAAGCCTACCTCTCAGTCATTGATGTCAGGGCTGAACATTGCTTCATTAAAGACTTTTCAAACTGCACACCCACAAAACAAAAAAAAACACACATGTTAACAAATAACACAATACAGATATCACAAGGAAAACAATAATATGTTCTTAACATTAATGAAATGCCAGTTGAATGGGTAGGTGGATGAATGTGTGAAATTGTAAATTTAGCCGGTTCTACCTAGATGTAACTTCTATACTTTTAACCCACTAACAAAATATGAAATTAGCCATTTTATGCCTAGATGTAATTTCTGTGCTTTTGGCCCACAAACAAAATGAAAAAGACAGGTCCTGGGAAATGCAGATTGGCACAATGCCACTCGCATCCTTATCTGAATATTTCACGGGGCAGAAAACAGTAACTCCAGCAAACCTTGACATTGTCTAAACTAGACACTATCTGGAGATAAGCTTGTTTTTAACATTTCACTTTGTTAGAGAGACATGGATTGAGTGATGTCACCATTCGAATAGTTGTTGGAACCCTGTGATTGGTAATACTTTTGTAACTGTCTTTGTGTGTACTGCAAACCCCTGCCTTTTTGGGTATAAAAAGGCTGCATTAACTGACCACCGGCAGCTCATTCTTTTGACTGTCAGGTACTCTACTTGGAGACTGTTGACTTCTGAGAATCAGCTCTTGCTATTGCAAATAAACTTTACATTTTCTTACCCACCAGGTGTATGGTCTGTTTGTAAGACAACGGTTCTGGGAACGAGTAAAAAATTACAACTTCACAAGTGCGTATGGGCATCTATGTGTCTGTGTGTGTATGCATTTGCAGTATAAACAGAAGGGACATCAAAATTGTTCTTAATCTAGTAGTTATACAGCTGTGTAGAATCACATCAGACTGATGCTTGAAACTTTTGGTGCTCTCTTTTGAAAGCAGATTCTGATGTGAGGGCTCTTTTCCAGTGCTCTCTCACACAGCTAATTAGATTGAGTTGGATCATGCTGTCTGTACAGGGGCAGGAACTAGACTGTGAAGCAACACAGCAAAAAAAACTATGATGTTGACAACTGAATATCTGTTTCCCAATGCAATGCAATGAAAGCAACACGTGCTGATTTCAAGTGGCTTCCCCTGTCTCCCTGTTGCCGGTATTTATTATTAGTATTTCAAATTCATGTGTAAAATAGTAATATCTGGTGAGAGAATTAAATCATGTTTCAAAGTGCTTTACAGAAATAATAATAATCCCTACATTTGATATAATGGCTTGTCACACCTTTGAAATGCCTCAAAGCGCTTCACAAAATATACTGAAAGTGAATTGACTGTATATTTTTGTGGGAAAGATACTGCTGTCTACAATTGGCTGCTGTATGTCCAACATTTCCTGCCGGGAATCAAACCCAGGTTTCTCGTTGGCTTGGCGAGTGCCAAGATATAAGACTCTACATCCAAATAGCGTGGATCATCAAGGAAGGTGGGGTTGATTGAAAATGTGGTAGAAATATGTGAACAGGCATCATCTGAATGTCAAGGTGATGAGCTTACAACCGACCAAACTCATGAACTTCTGACATAGAGCAACAATTATTTCCAATTTAAACTCTGGAGGTCAGGATTCTATGCACTAAACATAATGTCCATCTGAACACACAGGCAAGACCTCAGTCTAACCACTCAACCAAAGACAGCACCTCCATGAATAAAGTATACCCCGCTCCGGTTACCTAGGTTGACATTACCTGATGCATCTCTGCTGGTGTGCTCCCAGAGTAGCTGTTGTATTCGTTGATCAACGATCGGACGTGGCAGTCCACTCTCACAGCTGTGCTGTGAATCCTCTGCCACCGGTTCTGCTCCAGCTTGTGGAAGATCTTGCTCAGCTCTGTGGTGATGATCCACGCTCTTTTCAGCAGGGCCTGAAGCTTGTCCTCCAAGATGCGCAGAGGGGCCACCACCAGCTCACTTTGCCCATCACTGTCCACACTGATGGGCTTGGATTGAAGTATGCACATGCATTCACATTCAGCCATTAGCCTCAAGTCCTTCATCCAGTGCTGGACTGAATCCTCATGCACCACGTGCATGCTAGAGAATAGGATACAAATGCAGTCAGAAAACCGAGTGAATAATCTCATTGTCCAATTGTGCTTTAATGACCTAACACATCAGTGCATGCTGGTTCAACTGGTTTAAGAGCATTGAGAGGCAGGGCTCAGTTCCCATTCTTGCCTCAGGGCCAACTTCAATTAATGATAATAATGTGGCAGGAAATTGCACACAGCAGTGTCCTGCAAACAATCATGGATTGAAGTGATCAATTTGTTATTTTTTTTAAATACCTCCAGAAAAGCCATCTGCCAATCGACTAACAACCAGGTTCCTACTTATTGCTAGGTAAACAGAGGCGTATGGAATAAGAAAACTCGCATAACATTTTGACTTGCCAGGAAATCAAACCCAGGTCTCTTGCTTGTGAGGCAAGTGCTTTAACACTGAGCTACAGGACTCCACAACACTGTTTTCCTATGCTTATGATTTGTCTCTCATATCAATGGCCAATACCTGGACTTACTATTATTGGAAAAATCTAAAGATGGATCAACTTAACTCAGCTCTTTCGTGTTGGGTGCAAAGGCTGAATTTTCATTGTCCAAAGTCACATGGGAATATACACCCAAGAAACAAACATGAGCAACTTCTGATATCTATTATACTGTATATATACAGTATATATTTATATAATATACACACACACATATCCCGCTGCTGTTAGGTTGGTGGCAGGTACTAACTCAATGTTTTTAAGTCTTGACTTGAGGTGTCATCAGCACCAATTCTTGATTTATCTCATTTCCTCTCTTCTATGCCTGAACCTCAGTGACGTCCTGCATAACTGACCTTGGTCTTTCACCTCGGTTTCTTAATACAAGAAAAAGCCCATAAACTGCCAGACTCCATTGGAATAAATGCTTCCTTGACCTCCGCTAAAGCTTTGCAGCAGCGAGGAGTGAAGCTGAGTGTTGATTACCGTATAAAGTAAGTCAGCGTCAGTGTGTGATGCACATTGGGTTACTGGAAGGATTCTGCCTTTAAAAATCTTTTGTGAATTGCCACATCACGTTTTAGACCCCAAATCTGTTCATCACACTGGATTACGCCTAAAATTGAAATGGTCAACAACGTGAAAAATTCATCATTCTTAATCTGGAAGCTTTTTTTTTAAGGTTCTCTCGTAGTTTCGTAGTTTTCAAAAACCAAAAACAAGGAGTAAAATGACTGAAATACCCAAATCAATCGTTTGCAAGTAATACAAACACAACAATAAATTGTTAGATATAACTGTGAAAGTGTCCAGGTTCACATTTTTGGGAAGCGTTTCCTCAATAGCATTGCAATTTATCGCTCCCTCCGTGAACAAAGTCTGGTAATGGCTTCTCTTCAATTTAATAATAAATCCCATACTAAAAGAATCAAACGTTCAAATGAAATGCCTGAATAAAATACCCTCTCTGATTTCTTCCCTGGTCGCCATTGGTGTTTGATATGCTCTCCCATGAGCCTGCCTGATTATACAATGTGAGGTGGATTAAAGTCAGTGCCAGGGCTCAAGGTGACAGCATGGAGACATTGCGATGAATGGATGCAATCTCAGCAGTTCCAGTTAGCTCAAGATGAAGAAAGCTCAAACGTTTCTTTTAACTGCGGCATTCCATTTGGGGCCTGTGCCTTTGTTTTCTTTATCGTCTACAAAGACCTGAAAGACAATTGAAATAAAGAATAGGCCCAAGTGGCACAAGCAAGGGGGACATTATTGCTTTAAAGAAATGAATCACAGTCTTCGGGCAGTAAAGCTTCGCTCCCATTGTGTCCTTTGCTGTCCACCTGTGTGCTATACTGCTCTGATTGTAAATGAATGCCTCAGGCCAACTCCTTTCGCCTTCCACGTTCGGCTAGAAAATTATTATGTTCTTTGCCAGTGTGACAATCTGCAGCACCAGGAATGGGAATCAATACAAGAAGTGTTTGACATCCGAGAACACAATATTCTGACCCGTCACCGATCACTCTTGGTCGGCATTGTGTTAGTCGGTGGACAATAATTGGGTAATGAGAAAAGCAACAGTTTATTTCCTAATTTTTAGGAATAGTTCCAAAGTTTTCACTAGAACTGCCTTCAGAGTCAGGAGGTGACCACCTTTCTTCTTGCGTTAGGCCAGATCAGCAGGTTTTGCGAAGGAGAAGACTTGAAGGGGCGAGAACACAGAGAGAAAGAGTGGAATGAAAGAAAGAGAGAGAGAGAGAAAGAGAGAGAGAGAGAAAGAGAGAAAAGAGCTAGAGGGAAAGAAAGACGAGTAGTGAAAGAAAAAGCAAGTGAAAGAGTGACAGGATCAGGTGGCCCTTCACATGACGGCTGTAACATTTGGTTGAATGGGTAAGTTGACTTAAAAAAAAATCTATTTCTTCTGTGGGGTTATGTATGCCTGATTAATTGGATGAATAAATGTATGAATATAGCAATTCCCAGTTTCTGTTTTTCCATTGTGTGGACCATTCTATTCTATTACAGCACACAGAAAGACAAGCCTATGGACGTTGCAGACCAGGTTTATTTTAAAGTATTCATTTTGACTATTCATGAGTCACACAAGTATGATACACATCCGGATTTCTTACGCTGTTTCCTCCAAGCAAAACCAAAATAACAATATCAGATCCAATATTATGGGTACAGAGTATGGTTCAGATCATATTTCACAGTACCTCAGCACAAGACACCAAATCAATAATCTGAATCTATCAGTTCCTGTTTTTATCCTCTTTCTGGTCCACTAATTATTGTATATATGTCAGTATCCATTAACCTTCCACCTAACAGATATACCTTCCTTGGTGCATGAGGCATGTAGGGAGCTTGTCACTGTCCTGTTGTCCACCGATGCTAAGATCAACAAGATAAAACAAAAAGGCTTTACACTGACTGAAAACTTTTATGGTGCAGCCACAGTGCCCTTTACACTGCTACTGATTTGCTACCTGAGTGGAGTATATAGATGCAAATATAATACCTAAATGCTATCTAAATGCAAATCATTGTTGTTCTACCAAACAAAATCAGGGTACAGTCTGAAGCGATCGAGTCACTTTATAGAGTTATAAGAATGCTATTCCAAGACACCTCAAATACATCTGGGTCACAACTTGTAAATACAGCATGAAATTTCACAATACAAGGTCATATTAAAATGAAACATCCCTGTACACAGCTGTGACACTCTGTGTAATGTCAAATACACACGTCCTTTGTTCTCACTTGTTATCTTGCTGTACTATTTTAAACCTACATATAATTTAATTCAATCCATTAATCAGCAATCCCCCAAGCATTGCACTGGGATGTCAACTAAGAGCTCAAAAGTCCTGACGTGGGTACTGAACCTGCAACTTATCATGCCTCAGAGGCAAGTGTACTATCAACTGAGCCAGGCCGACAAGCGAAGTGTCAAAGCAATAGAGTCGCTGAAAACACTCAACCTGGTATAACTTGCGGTATTTCTTTGCAAGAAGGAACCCTGTTAGAACTCGCCCGGCGACCCACAAGAACTCCACTCTGGGAGTAGATCACATCAGAACAGCCTTTGCATGCACCATTAATTCCTTATTGAGAAAACCAGTTAAGAAATAATAGTATTCCTTGCATTTGGTATAGCTCTTTTCACGTCTTCTGGTCGTTACAAAGCGCTTCACAGGATATACTGTAACATGAACTGGATTGAAATGGTCAAGTTATCTCGCTTTTTTTTTAGTGATTATTTTCAGGCGTGTGGAGTCAGGAAACTTCCCCAAGGTTTCACTCTGAGCCTGGAATCGAACCCAGGTCGAGGGTTGCGAGGCGAGTGCAGATAACCACTGAGCTAGAAATACCACAAATTAGACCCTCAGCAGTTACAGGCTTGAGGGACAAGCAAAATTACCAGACGTTTATTCCCTCTATTCAACGATCAAACGGAACCAGCTTCACCCGTGTGTCAGTATTTGAAGTCACTTCACACTGGGAATACCACACACGCTGAATCTAACATCCCCAGCCAGGCTTAAACTGCCACACAAGAGAAACATAAAGCATTCACTATGAAATTTAATTCGTGGAAGAGACAGCAAGCCTCCTAATTGTTTCAGTCATTGATCTACAGATGTGAGACTAATTACTCTCTTCCCCCCGACTCACCCCTTCCCCCCACCACCCACCTTCCACCCGTCCCCTTGCAATCCGAGCAACCTTAAAATATGGCATGTGACAAATGTAAATAGTGGGTCCATTAAAGTCAAGCGTCGGCTTTTTGGGAGACTTCCAAAAGTCACCTTATGGTGATGACAGTCCATTGCATTGCTTTTCTTCATTCTTATTGCTAGCTTTACACAAAAGGTGCATAATACCCTGTGTCAACAGCAAAATCTGTGACCTCTCAAATACAGTCCCTGGTCACCAGGGCTAATGCACTGGATTACCAGTCAGCTTCTGGAAAGCAGGGATTGCCCCTTAAATATGTTTATTTGTGCAACTTCGATTTATATAGCTACGTGACGCTTGGGATCATCTTTGTGACTGCTTAGTGCCAAACTGTAGTGCTTCCGGTGACTTGTCGAGACGGCTGTGTGCTAGATTTACTATAACGCCAAGACATCTTTAAACAAAGGCTCGGAAAGCTAGATCAGTGTTCCATAAAAAGCCATGGGGTGCATGATCAACTTTATCTGGGGGAATCGTTAGCCAGGACACAGGGAGAAACTCCTTTCTCTTTTCTAATAGTGCCATTTGATCTATAAAGTCCACCAATCTATAACGCTTCACAGGATATAATGTAAACTGGATTGACTATGTATTTTGTCGGTGATGTGCAGCAACCAGCGTGTGCACAGCAATGTCTCACAAACAGCCAATGGAGTGAGTGATCAATTTTATTTGGGGGATTTGTTGGACAGGAAAAACTCCTTTTTGAATACAGTAAAACCTCGACAATCCGACATTCTGAAAGCCAGCAACTCCCTGAAACCGGCAAGATTTCAAATACAACAATATTTTCTGATGTTTGGCAAATCCCCCAAAGTTCAGAACAACAGCTTGCAATTCCCGGCGTCGCCACTCTGAGATCGGGTGCTGTGATTGGAGCTCGGTCATTGTTTGGCTTCAGTGCCATGTGTACGGCACACATGGTATATGGTGTGGCATTTCCTCAGCCAATTCTAGGGTAGGTTTCTAAATACCGGCAAACTCCGGGAGGTGAGTGGGCGCAACCGTGCCGGATGATTGAGGTTTTACTGTAGTATTAATGGGAGCTTTAACGATCATCTGAACAGGCAGAAGGGACATTTAACGTTTCTTCCAAAGGATGGAACCTCCAACAATGCAACACTCACCAGTATCAGCATTGGAGTGTCAGCTATGACTGTGCGACTCAAATTTCCGACGGGTGGGCTGAAACCCACAATCCTCTGACTCAGAGGCGTTACTGAACCATGCTGACTCACTGCAGAGTTGCTATTAAGTGAAGAACATTTCTGCACAACTTTCATTTTTATAATTTGAAATGCCATCTAGAAAATTAGCCTTCATCCTTGTTTTCTTGTCAGCAAATTATTTTGTATAGAGCTCAGACCTTGAACAAGTTATAATCAAGTAAACCCAAAGTGGGCAGTGACAACATGATCTCAATAATTCAAATGGAAGAAGGGAATTGACTCTTTAAAGCAGACCTTGTTTGGATCCAGTAGTCACTTATATTAATAACAATGTTAGCACCTTCTATATTTGTGGGCCATGTCGATGGCCCACAAAACACAAGCAGTCACATCACCTTACACTACATCCTGTGAAGTGCTTTGAACGAGCTTGATAACATGACAAGGTGCTGTATCAAATGCAAGGATTATTATTAAATATTGATATTTAATGTGAACAGTTGCTCGGCTAAATAAAGTGTGTGTGTGTGAGAGAGACTGGCACTCAAAACACTTGTTATCTTTGCAATTAGATAGGATTCGACAATTGTGTATAATAGCATGCAATCATGAGGCATTTTCGATGGGAATTCACGGTGAACTGCTGTCAAGCAGTGGCAGATTTGTATCTACAAGGCTGGTGATATCAAGCGGGAGGAGAGATAATTGTCTCCTCTGTTAGAAGAGACTGACTTCATTGCAAGGAGGTTGGAGAAGTAATTGTTCAGTGCCAGTGGAGCCTGGATGTGATGTGCATAGAATAAGCCACATCTCAGTCTGAAATACCACTTAATTACTTTATCACCCAACCTGGATGATGCTAAAGTTCAGGTTCCTCAACAACAAATCATTTGTATACCAGGTCCTCCCGAAAAACCTTTCTTTCCAGAAGTCCCAGTAGTAATGGTCCCAGACAAGGTGTTAATTGTAAAGTGCCTTTTATCTGCTCATGTAAATGAGACATTGGTGCCTGTCAAGCATAACAATATTGCAAATGGGCATTAAATTAGGAAAGCATCCTCTATAATAATTACACACAGAGCAGCGAGGATGGCCTGCCAACAATATTCCTCATTGTAACTGATTAATTGGATAACTACTGGCATCTCTCAAGAGTGTAATTGGAGATCAAGTATGTTTTGAAGCAAGTATTTCAGCACTAAAGGGTAAAATTCACAATTAACACAGCAGAAGCTAGTTACAGGGGGACCGGTTTGTGGTATTTATTTACAGGGCAAAGTTCTCAGCGTGTTTCTGCAAATGCATGCCCTTTCCTTGCACAGTTTATGTCACTGTCAACCCACTGGGTTTCTTCTGTCAGTGAAACATGTGTCTGGGCAGCCGCCTTCTCCACTCTTGCTGACAAGACCATTACTTAGAACACACAAGTTACCCATTTGATGGAAGGTTAACCTCATCATCCCTCATCTATAAATCAGGCGTAAGACACAACTCCAAACCCTGAACATCAATTGGCCTCACTGTGTTCTGTCTCAGCTGTCAGCGTGGACCAAGAAATACCAGTCCCCAAGGGAGCCTCCGACAGGCATGGTTTAGACAACGGTTTTCCCCAATGGATTGTTCCTCCAAGTCAGCTTTTCTGGTTGATAAATATTAAAGAGTACAAACATCCAAACTTTGTACTGGCATAGTTTGTTAGAAAGAAAATTTGCTCAATGATCAAAGTTGAACATGAAAAAGGTGTCAGCCTGGCTCAGTTAGAAGCATTGAGTTAGAAGGCTGTGGGTTCAATGCCCACATCGAGACTTTCAACTAATGTAATCTAGCCTGGCACTCTAGTACAGTGCTACATTGTTTGAGGGACCTTCCTTCAGATGAGACATTAAATCAAGATCCCTTCTGGACATTAAAGATCCTATAGCAGCACTTAAAAAGACACAATCGTTTCTACTGGCATCCCGGCTAACAGTCCCCCAGATAAAATCTTGATCATTTACTTCATGGCTATTTGTGAGACATTGCTGTGCGTAAATAACTTCCACATTTGCCAAAGAAACACAGATGCTACAGTTTATATTAAATCCTGTGAAGCACTATAAGATCTTCTACCTCTTGAGAGGACCAATATCAAATTCAAGGATTATAACAACTTTGTTAGAAATTTGAAGAGCCCAATGTATGTTCCATAAATTACAAGCTACAATAAATGAGATTCAGTTTAAAGAAACAAACACAATACATTTCATATGGCAAGAATCCTCATGTGTAAAGTTGTCAAACTAGAACTGCCTTCTTTGACCAAGAATATTTCCTGGACTACTCATCAATATGCATTTTCTTTCTCTGCTGAAAGTGTATTTTGCATTACTACCGTTAGAGGGCAATACAATACAAATGTGCGCCGAGAAAATGGAATAATGTTTAATTGAGTGCCAGGCTGCTGTTCATTAAATCAAATCTGTGCTTAAATTAGCCCGACTGAGGGCATTGATTTATCAACAACACAAATACAACAGGAGCTGCATTGCACGTCTCTGAAGTGAACATCCAGCAACAACAACAACTTGCATTAATATAGCGTCCTTTATGATGAACCTCTTGGAAAACTCAACCAGGCATTAAGTAAGGAGGAGAATTTACAATTCTTTATTTTCAACGTTGTAATATAAAAAAAACTTGAAAAACGTATGGATGTCACTTCTGTGAGACGATTGTTCATACGCATTTGGGCTTATACACCTAAACTACAAGTTGTTTTTTTCCCCCACTTTCTTAAAAGTCTTGCTGCAGCCGGTTCTCTTCAAAAGCTGTTCAACAAGAGTCGCTATAGAGGTACTTAAGATACATAACAGCAAAGAGAAAGCAAAGCCAGAATCAACCAGTGAGAAACTGACCTGGGTCAACCCTGTATCTAGATCAAATGCACTGAAGGGCCTTTTGCATTGCAGGTTGTCTGACTGGCAATACATCATCACAAACACTGTGAAGGGTTATGATGCATAAATAATGCAACATAAATGTTTCGCCAATACCCAGAGGTGAATCCCTATTAACTATGTCTCATGTCTACCTCTGTAACTATGTAAACAGAAAGGGGATCACGTGTTAAATACAAGCCTTCGAGACGTTGTATTTTTATATCGAGCAGAATTGAGATAAATCATTCAATCCTGCCTCAATTCAGCAGTCAATTTTTCCCACAGTTCTTAAAAAGAACTTAAAACGGCTTCCAAATTATGGCAGAATTTAAGAATTTTTCACAATTCTGTGCAATCATGAAACCTTGCCCTCATCAAGTCTGCCCCTTGTCAAGTCTGGATTCCTGGTCAGTTATGTGAAGTGCTTTGAGAGATCCTCCTCAGAGGAAGATGTTGTATAAATATATGTTATTGTAGAATATACATGGTTAGTGCAAAATTCCATTTAGCGTTCCGCCTAGCACTTTTGGCGTTAGGCAATTGTAATAGGCCAACATTATCATTATCTAGTATTTTCATCTGTGTGTTTCCAAGTTTTTCTTATTTAGAATGTTTCTTTGTGGCAGTATTTCATTTATTTGAGTTACAGGGCTAAGGTTGAATACAGTTGATATACAGTATATGTGTGTGTATCTATAATATATGGCATCTTTCATATCGGGATGACTCCTCAAAGTGCTTCAAAGGATATGTTGTAGGAGCTTATTTTGCAGGCGCTCATGCATTATTGTAAACTCCAAAGTTATCACAGAGATGTTCATTTCAGGAACACAATCCCCTGTATATCTAAACCCCATAAAGAGTATAAAAGTCATTAAAATAGGTTATGTACTAAATTCAAATGGACGTAAAACATGGATCAAGACTAACATCCACAGCTTATAAATGGCATGAATCCAGGGTTCATCAATGTAAAGGTTTAAGATATTAAATGGGACGCATCTTAAAAATATAATAGATTCTGTCTTAGGTACAATCAAATAACGCTGAATAAATAGTAATAAAATGTGAAGTGGGGTTGTTATACTCAGTACCGTATCAAAATAACAATTTACAGTGTTCATATAAAGTTCTGATCAATTCGATTGTTTCTGTCTATATTCTGTGAGGTCACATCTATTCCCGTATTAATCTGGTGTAAGGCCAACACTTCCATTTCATTTAGAGAGAGCATGTGAGTCATAGAAAGATGGGAATAATGAGAAAATTGATCTTTTAGTATCACTGATGTCCGATTCAAAGTGTAGGAGTTGATAAATATAATGCTTTCACTGCAAAAGCTATTATTATCCTGAATTTGCGAAGTTCAGAAAAGCAAACATTTGTGCCAGGTGCTTTGCGAAGGATAGTTTATTCACTGTTGCCAAGGCCTATCAATGCAGCTTGAAATGTCAGCAAATTAGATTTCTTGACTTGTTTGTTACAAACTTGCTTTCTACTTTGTAAAAAGCACTCCAAGACACTGCTGGGATGTACTGCATTGTCAGACATATCATCCTTTGGATGAGGTGTTAAATCTTGTTCAGGTGGATGTTAAAGATCCTGTTGCACTATTCAAAAAGAGGAGGTGGTCCTTCCCAACAATCCCCCAAATAAAACTGGTCATTAGTTTCACGGCTGTTTTGTGGGACATTGCAATGTGCAATTGGACTGTGCATTCACCTACAAATACACAGTCACTCCACTTCACAGTAAACCTTGTGAAGCGCTTTGGGATGTCATTACAACTTGAAAGGCGCTATATCAAACGACAGGCTGATTATTATTATTAATAACAACCCCATAGTATTCAGCTCAGATGAATTATGTATCACCACTTGAATATATAATGCCGGTATTGTCAGTGAAATATGGTAATTATGTGGCTCGGAGTCATCTGTAATTGTACATATCAATTGCAGGCTCGGTTGCAAGAGTTGTAATAAACATTCAGTCAGTAACACATGCTAATGGCGACCAATCCAGCCTAAGCAAAGTGCCTGAGGCAATCCAACACAACATTCAACTAAATCATTTAAATTAAATTCTGATCATCAAAGCAAGATGTATAGCCCTTTGCATATTGTACACTGCAGAGGATGTCCCACTTATTTTCACATTCTCTCACAATAAACAAAGGTGTGTTTGTTGAAGGGCACATCCAGTTTATGGAATAAAGCTGCACTGACCCCAGACACAAACTGTGTGGGTCAGGAAGAAGAGTTGATTGAGTTTCCAATAATTTAAGATTTTCCTGTTGCTGTTACTGATCCCCCTTAACATCTCATCTGAAAGCCGTGCCTCGCCTGGGTAGGTAGCAAGAGGATTAGCCAACTCCAGTGTCTCACTCAAGAAGCAATTGTATATGGGCCAACCTGGCAGCGAGTGACAGAAGGGTATTTTATGGGCACTTTTGATAGGCTTGGTGACTGTTACAGGCAGAAATCCATCATCAGGCTTAGCAGTATCCAAACCAGACTCAGAGGTCCACATATGTACATGTTATCTGCACGCGTGGAAATTTCATATAATATCTCAGAACCTCTCATAACCTCAGTAACCCTGATTGTTTTAATAATAATCCTCACATATGATACAGCATTTTTTATGTCAGGAGAACATCACAAAACACTTCATAGGATTTACTGTACTGTGTAATTAATGACTGTGTTCTCTAGGACGAACGTGGTATTAGAACGATGGAATAGCCAAGACTTTAGTAGAATGGTCTTCTCTTTTTCAAAACTGTGCACAGGAACCGTTAAAGTCAAGTTGGACCAACAGAATCTTGATTTAAAGTCTCACCTGAAAGTCAACATCTTTGATAAATCTGTATTTCCTCAGCACCGCACTGGAGTTCTCAAATCCTGCTCTGGGACTGAAACATACAACCTTCTGGCCTCAAGGCAAGAGCTCTCATAACTGGAGTGAGCCAAGCAGCGAGCTGTAGCACACACAACAACAACAATAACTTCAATTTATATAACGCCCTCCAAGCCAGACGGCGTCCTAGAGCGTTTAAAGGCAATCACATGATTATGTGCTCAAATTGGACAAATGAGAGATCAGGAAGCCTTTTCTCAAGGAGTGCTAATGAATTCATCCTTTTCAAAACAAGAATCATACAATAAATACTTCAGCAAGATCTGAACAATATTTGATTCACGGATAGTGTACAATATTTAATAAATAATGGCAATTAAACTATTTTTACAGAGAGTGACTGATAAACCTAACATTGCTCAATTGCGTAAGTGCATAAGGTATATAACACATAAAAGAGTGAGATGCGGGAAATATTTCGGAAATGAACAGCGACGTGGTCTGTGAGCAATAAAGTCATGAATCAGAAATGCAGGTCGTTCATGTGTGAAAAAGAAGATAAATCTATTCATCTCTTGTCAATCCCTTTCAATAATCCTCCCCCCCTCTCCCACCACACACACACTTATTAGTAAATAGCCAATTATTTGCAATGAGGTCAGAATACTAGGATCAAGATCATTGTCTATGTATCAATCTGTACACTCAAAGCTGACATTCATTTTGCCCCTAACCCTCCTCCAATAAAATATGCCAATGAAGGAATACTGATGAATCCTTGCTCAACACTCAAACAATGGATGAATCTTTGTACCGCACACAAACAATGGGTGCTGACCCAATCCTCACATTTGTGCTGCAGACCAGTGCTGTGTGACATGACCTACAAGCCAAACTCCCAACAGAGATTCATTAGAAATTAGTCCCACAACATTAGAATCAGTCGCACAACATCAGTGTCTTGGCACGTTCTCCCGACTTGAAAGGCATTATACAAGTGTAATATTTGGTTGTTGCTCAGAGCAATTTAGACTTTTACCATCAGAGCCATTTATCATGAATAGAGGTGGCCTGAGGATAGCTATTTGTTAGGACAGGGCATTAAGGGATACAGGGCGAAGGCAAGTAATTGGACTTGAGGTACAGGTCAGCCATAATCTTATGGGACGGTGGAACAGATTGGAGTGGCTGAATGGCCTATACCTGTTTCTCTGATGCCCATCACTAACACCATTGCAAACCCCAGTCAGTCCACATACACTTCAATATCTTGACTCAGGCATTGCATTGTTAGTGCCGCCGCACAGTTGTGCGGGTCTCAAACTAAGTGCAGCGACATTCAACCACTGTGATCCATAGGGCTGTCGCAGTGTACAGCCAGCGCTCTAAACCTTCATTTTACCTTCAGTTAGATGGTGTAAATTTCAGACATTTGTTAGATGCAACAAGACTGCTTTGAACACGGTCATTTCCGATTTTTTGAAGTGTTTTGTTTAACGGCAGAGTTAATGGCCTATTAGCAGTTAGAGCACAAGCTACATTTACTGTTGAGCTTTAAGGTCACAGCGCTTCAATCTGCCTGAATGTTTCAGATATGCATCTAATATTGCTGATCCCAGCACATTCCGGCACATTGCCACTGAAGCTATTTCTCAGATATTGCGTCAGAATCCATTTTCGGCCAACAACTTGTTGTATATTGAAGCAATTAATTAATGAAATGAGTCCAGCACTTACCCCTGGACAGGCAATGACAGAGATTTAAGAAGATTGGCGTCTCGAGATGCCATAGTTCCTTTAGCAGTCAGCCGCAGGCAAAATCTTCCGCAGACTGGTACCTACAAGAAGAAATGGTTGTAGTTATACATTTCATGAAGACAAATCACGGCTGCTCAATGAATTCAATTTGTGGTGTTTTATAGTTGACTACGGAAAAAATTATCTGTTGTAGAAAATAAAACTACTCCACTTCAAAAGCAACTCGACCATCCATAACCAATGGGTGGGGGGTAGGTTGGGTTTCAGTTAAACGGTTTTGAGGGGTCTGGAGGGAGGTGAGTACTTAAGACATGGGATCTGTAACATCACACCACCATTGGGGTCTTCAAGCTCTCTAGGACACTAACCGTATATGAGGGGTGGTATATGAATGCAAGTTGCTGTTGTTGTCTTTTAGCTCTGACCCAAGGTCAGGTCCCAATGGTAATCTCACAAGTCACTCCACCAGAAAACCCAGTTCACACGGCAGGAGCTCTCTCCAGCTTTTCCTCTGTCCAAACTAGTTTCAAACTAAATTGTCCCTTTGTGGCAGCTTGGTCTGTTTTCACAAAGGAAAACCTTTCCTGTAGCATTCCCCCATCCCCACCCCACTCCCCCACAGCAGATCTCTTTCACTACACAATGCTGGCAGCTTTCAGGAGGTCAGTCCTATAGGATTTGGATTTATTTTCCTCTCTCGCGAAAGCCCTATTGTGTTTTGGCAAAAACACAAGCAAAGGGAGATCTTCATTTAATACGCATAAAGTGCTAAAGATATGCCCAATCTAAATATATATCCCCACATGAGGCAGCCTAAGTGCAGGGTTTATACAGCTTCACAGGAGAAAACTCCTAGAAACCAGAGCTTAACTAGTAAGAAACTATTTCAACCATATATAGGGAGAAACTCCATGGGGATATCCCTACCCACCTGAAACTGTATTTAAACATAGAATGAACTCTCCTTTAGTCACCATCTAGGAACTCCAAAGCTGCATGCATTCCATGCTTGAAAATTATATCTCCAGATACAACATGGTTTGGGACACGACATGTCAGGATTGTGGAAGGCGAACTAGATAGACATTTGTCTCCTGTCGCCTAGCAAATTCTTATGTTCTTAGACTGTACACACAATTCATACATTACACACCAAGAGAGCTTCTATTTTTTGCAGCCGAGGGAATAAAAAAAATTCCCCTACATGTCAGACTAATAAAAGAAACATTTTAGAATCTGGATCAATTGGGTTTGCATGATTTGGGTTAGGATTAAGGTTGAATTCAGTATAAATTTTGAAGATGGTTCCCTGTAGTTCTTAAGACTTACAGAAAAACAGCTTCAAAATTAAGTCTGATTTCAGAATATTCCAAATTTTGGACGTTCCGTTACTGATGGAATTTCTACCCAAATTTTGCTGCAGTGTGTCACAGTATTGTAAAGTTTCCACTGGTTTTCTGTACCAATGACCAATGGTTATTCTTCTACATCCTATTTTCAGTGCCAATTAATACACCTTCAACACTTTGCAATTTTTGCTGTAGCTCAAGAAAACTCTTTATATCTCAATACAGGAGAAGTATTGCAGGGGGATTTTGTGGGGTGGGGGGGGAATGTTTTCACAAAGGAAAAAGGAAAGGTGGAAAAAAGCTTGGAAAAATAATAATTCCTATTAACGAATATTCCTATTAACGAATGGCAAGATCTTGTGTGATGTTACTGCAGTAGCCTTTAAATGTTGGTTTGTCAAACATTTCGTCTTCCCCTGTTACTGTGCATCAGCATCAGAACTAATTAAAATACTATTGATAGAGCACAAGCAACCTCTTCTTTGACAGAGTTATTTATTTTCCATTACAGCAGTAACAATAAATAAGTGAGTCACATAGCTTAACCCAGGCCAAAAGATACTGTTGATGGGACTTAAGTCTTTACAGTTACGGTGCATAGGATTATGTCAGTGCTTTATGATAAATCCTTCATAAAGCAACTCATGTAGCAATAACTTCATAAAAGGTGGGTGGTGGGGGGGAGAGACAGAGAAATAGTAGATTGTAATATCTAGCCTCCCTGTTATGGATCCTGCAACACACGTGACCTGTGTGAATACTGAACTATCTATAATGTGAGAGCCAGATCACGGCGAGTCTTCACACACATTAACCTCTGGTGTCTGCTGGTGAGTTATTTGCTGGTTACATTCAGGAGATTCTGTGAAACGGCAAACCCTTACAAATGTAATGTAGGAGCGTCCAGGATTTGAAAATATAGTGTTTTTCAATTTTATTTGAAAAGTTTCCCATAAATGTACCACAAATAACTGGGATGTACAACCTTTTGAACACAAGTACTATAGTACCAACTGAGCCAAGATGACACCTACTTGATTTAGACCCGTCACTTAGTGGTTAGCACACTTGCCTTGCAGCTAAGAGGACCCAGGTTCGATTTCTGGCAAAACCTTAGGCAAGTTTTCTTACTCCACACAATTCTGTAGTAGTAAATAGGAACCTGATTGTTAGTTGATTGGTGGATCGCTTGCCAGGGTAATAATCCCTCCAAAAATAAGAAAAGCATTTGGAGACTTAATACATGACTGTTTGTGCGACACTGCTGTGTGCAATTGCTGTTGGGTTTCACCCACAAAATACACAATCACTTTATTTTGCAATATATTCTGTGAAGCATTTTGAGGTGTCTCAAAGGAGGGACAATAATAATAATCTGAATAATCTGTACAGTGGAGTCCTGTAGGTCAGTGGTTAGAGCACTCACCTTACAAACGGGAGATCTGTGTTTCGAATCCAGGCAAGTCAGGGGGAAACCTTGGGCAAGTTTCCTTACTCCACATGCCTACCAATAATCCCTCGTAAAAACTATAATAAATTGGTAATTTCAATCCATGCATGTTTGTGCGACACTGCTGTACACAATTGGCTGCCGTGTTTCGCCCACAAATATACAGTCAATTCACTTTGCAGTATAGTCTGTGAAGCGCTTTGAGACATCTCGAAGATGTGAAAAGCGCTATATCAAATGCAGAGATTATTATTATTCTTATAACACCATATCAAGTCTTGGAGATGTCTCAAAGTGCTTTACAGAATACACTATAAAGTAAATTGACTGTGGGTAATAAGGCGTCATATCAAATGTAAGGATTATCGTTATTATATCTAGAGTTTGTTCCCACATCATCAATGAAGATCATGCACACACAAGCTCTTTTGTAACTGATATTGGGTGCAACTCAAATGTCAGGCCATCCAATTTGCACCTGGTTTAATGAAGAACATCATTTGTGTCTTGTGTCAGTGCCTTCATGAATTCATCCTTGTTAGAAAAAAATACCCTGCATACTGAGTAAACAGTAAGTACAGGACTACAGGAGGCATTGATGTTGAAGATTATCTCTCAAGTAATGCATGAAATGGAAGTAAGAAGCATTGCTGCAAATAAAGTCCATGTATCTGCTTGTCAGATACTTGTTTTGACAATGCTTCTGAACAGGCGTGGGTTGGCACACTTTGCTTACTTCTCATGGCATTAGCGTCACACACATGGAAAGTGAGTCACGAACAAGCAGAATCTGGTTCTCCAGAGGATTGTGTTCTGTGATGCAAGCTTTTATTCTACACTGCGATCAGGTTAATTGGATGCTGATTTTAATCTTCAGAACTCAGATCACAAATAACAAGATGCTCCTTGCTGACGTATAGAAAGAGCAATGCTTATTCGTAAAGGTAGCAGGAGGAATACTTCACAGGGCCACTGGGAGATGGTGCTTTATGGCATTTGCCTCTGCATTGTAGCTAAAAACAGCAAACACTGATCAACAAAACCTCCAAATACTTTAAGGCTTAAAAGAAAACTTTATGTTCATCTTTTGTGTTTCCTAAGTTCTCAATTTAAAACATATCTATAGTCACCACCTTTCTCCTCTCCCCCGATGGACTTGCTTCATTCCCCCAACCACCACTGTAAAGATTTCCAATTGGGAAAGGTGGTCTATTGAATGCATGTTGTTGTTTTGTTCACATCATCTCATCCAGTTTGACAATCTGTGGATATGATTTTCATTGAAACTTGGTGTAGTATTAATGTTCTGCCACTCGATGGCACCAACACATTTAATAAATAGATGCCATTAGGAAGACTCATAGGCTAAGCTTTGAGGACAGGAGAGGGAAACGTTCTGTTAACTCACTTATAAGCCACAAAGTTAGGAGTGTTTTTGATCAACCCCACGAGTAAGATCTTAAATTCATAACCCAAATGCCTGCATAATCTTATTTTGTTCAGAGCATGCTTCGAAAAATTTATTCCCCGAAATAAGAGACAAGATAGACGCGGAAGGCACACAAAATCACAACATTGTTTTGGGTGAAGAAGGCCATTAGACGCATCTGGTCTCATCGTTCCAGGACACTCATCGTACCCTCTCCTTATCCCTGCCTCAGGTGCTTTTTAATGATGTTGGTGTCCTTGCCTCTACATTCTTTCCTGGTGACCTGTTCCAGTTGTTGATCACACTCTGGCTACTGAAAAACTTCCTGGTATGAAATTTGCCTAAGGTTTCACCCTGACCGGGAATTGGACCTGGGTCCTCTCGCTTGCGAGGCGAGTGAGCTAAACCACAACCCTACAGGACCCCGGAAACATTTAAGAAACATCTAACATTTAAACATTTAAAAAGTTTTAAATCTTAACATTTAAGAGTGTACACAATTGAGTTGAATTGAGTTTTAACTTGAAGCCCATTTTATGTGATTGTTCAAAAGAAAATGCCACCCCAAGAGATTCAGATGCCGTGCGATCCTCATCGCAAACATTCCCATCGACTTCCTTGCATTTGACATAGCGCTTTTCACATCTTCTGGACGTCTCAAAAATAAGAGATGTCTCAACAACCTGATAAGAAATGCAAGGATTTTTATTGTTATAAATGTTATTTTAACAGAGTAAACCTAGACCAAGGTTGACTTTGTAACCAGCAAGGGGTTAACAATTCCTGCCTGAATAAGGGGTTATCCAACTGAAAGCATCCCTCTGGGCGACGTCATCCGCTAACATGGGGTAAATTTCCACATGTATGCGGACGACACCCAGTTGTACCTTTCTGCCTCATCCCTCAACCCACAGACCATCGATGTTCTGACAGCATGTCTGTCCGACATCAAGTCCTGGACGAGGGACAACTTTTTGCAATTGAACGTGAGTAAGACCGAGGCCCTCCTGATTGGCTCAAGCCAGCGCCTCCGCACATCGGGCGCTGCCAGCCTCAACATCCAAGGCTGCACTCTCCACCTCACAAAGCCAATCAGGAACCTCGGCATCATGTTCGATCAAAAACTTTCCTTCCTCCCCCACATCCGCGCCTTGACAGGCACCGCTTATTTCCACCTGCGCAATATTGCCAGGCTCCGCAGTTATCTTACCCCCAGCGCTGCCGAAACACACGTGCACGCGTACATCACCTCAAGGCTGGACTACGGAAACTCTCTCCTTGTCGGCCTCCCCAGTTCCTCCATTCACAGGCTGCAGGCCATCCAAAACTCTGCAGCCCATCCAAAACTCTGCAGCCCGTGTACTATCCCGCACCCGCCTCCGCGACCACATAACCCCCACCCTCGCCCGTCTCCACTGGCTCCCCATCCTCCAGAGGATCAAGTTCAAGATCCTCGTCCTCACCTACAAGGTCTTACACGGCCTTGCCCCGCCCTATTTAACCGATCTACTTTCCCCCTACAAGCCCACCCGGACCCTCCGTTCAACAGGACTTGGCTTGCTCCAAGCCCCCCGCCCGAACCGCCCCACCATCGGAGGCCGGGCCTTCAGTTTCTCCGCTCCCACCCTATGGAATGCCATCCCTCAATCCCTCCGTCTCGTTTCTTCCCTTTCCTCTTTCAAGGCCGGTTTGAAGACTTTCCTCTTCGATCGTGCCTTTTGTTCCACCCCAAATTTTTCTACCTCCCCTTCATGTTTTACCCCTTCCCAAACACTCCCCTCTCAGCTCGGGTCACACGCCTCCTGTGCAGCGCCTTGGGACGTCCTCCTGACGTGAAAGGCGCTCTATAAATGTAATTTGTTGTTGTTGTTGTTGTTGTTTCACCGGTAAAGATGTGTTATGAATGTCGATTCATGTGTATGAACACACCATGACTCACGTGAGCAAGTTACAAAATCTCTCTTTCCCATTGAAAGAACTTGCACGACATGGCTATGAGAACACAACATTCAATCTATTCCTAGTTGAAAACTGCTCGGGTTGATTCGGAATAATGTCCCATGTCCTAGTAATTCAAGCAGGTTAGCATTTGACTTAATATTACAAGGTTACGAGCGTGTGTTTCTCTGGATCTCCAGCCCTTTACACATCTCGGAATTTCAATCCATTTGGGAGTCAAATAAAAGGCTTATTTTACTCTGTGCATTCAATGTCACAAATTCATTGCTGCAATGCTGCGCACTATTCTGCTCCATTTGATAAGTTGAGCAAATTTGTGCCCATAAACAATGACAATTTGCATTTATATTGTCGGTAGCGTCTCAGAGTGCTTTACAAGGATTCGTTCAGACACAGAGCGAGGAGGGCGGAGGGAAAGGGGCATAATGCGAGGTGACGTAAACATTTAAAACCCACTGTTACGTCATTTAATTTTACATTGGTAATAATGTACTATTTCTTGTAAATTATTTACTATTTATAGTTACAGTGTTATTCGCTAAGCGAGAGAAATGGTGCTTTTTCTCGTTATCAGTAATTTAACAGACAGTGCTGCTACACCATTTTTTTTACAATGGTTACCATACCAACAGATGTCCACAGAAAGACACTTGGTTTTGGTGGTGTGGGGTGCGAGGTGTGGGCGTTTAGGGAGGGGGTAGTGGACGAAAAGCTCTGGTTACAGATGTTACTAGAGTGGCTGGTCTCAGAACAAGTGGATTCTGAGAGCAAAACCTCGCAACGTTAAAGATAACAAATAGCTCTGCTACAAAGAAACAGACAGATTCGGAAAAGTTGAGATGTGCCTCGGAAAATGGCTCGTCAAATAAATATCTCAACCCCTCCCACCCAGAATCCACCACCATCACCAGCGTGCTCTGTCTGTGCACACAACCTGCCATCACACAAGAGCCTCAGAGGAATACAGTGAACCGGCAATGCTTTACAATTAATCAGCTTATGGCTCGATCTTATTTTACAACGTAATCTAATTTTAGCTGAACTGGCTTTCAAAAGATAGTCCCAGCAAGTGTCTGACACGCTAACAGACTAAGCATTCTTTCTTATCATTTTATAACTCTATGGCTAGCTGCCCAGCCATGATTGTACACAATTTGTTAGAAAGAAAGACTTGATGCATTAAGTGCTTGTGCCTTTTTTTTTGTCATACACTATTGATGGGTCACATTTCAGATGATTCCATTTGAAACCTTCTAACGCATTAGGGTTGCAAACTTACGCGGATCCATTTGGCTAATGATTCAGGCCCCTGTGATGAGAGTAAATGATAGCTATTTACAGTAAATTATTCAATTAGCTGCAAAGGAAGCGTTGCCTTCGGATCCCATTGTTTGGCGAAATTAAGATGCACTGTTATTCCTAGCCAGCCCCACGCTAGTCAAGAACTATTATTAATTATTTAATCTGCTGGTTGAGACAGCTCTCAAAAGAGAAATGATTTCTGCCGTCTGCATTGTAAAATGGGAGATATGGTTCTCAGTTTGCACTGCAGGACTAGCCAAGATGGGAACTAGACTCGAGCACTACCTCCAACACACACCATGGGCCTTAGCTTTAGCCAACCTAAGCCTAATACTTTCTGCATGTAGATAAACTGGATGTATCCCTCCAGGGGGAGAGCAGGCATTCCATTCCAACCATCCATCTCTGGAATTTCCATGTGTAACTGTAGCTCAGTGGTTAGAGCACTCATCTTGCAAGCAGGAGACCTGGGTTCGATTCCCAACAGGGCGAAACCTTGGGCAAGTTCTTTACTCCACATGCCTGATAATAATCCCTCAAAAAAAAGTCACTCAATCCACGACTGTTTGTGGGACACTACTGTGCGCAATTGACTGCTGTGTTTTGTAGTCAATTCACTTACAGTATATTCAGTGAAATGCTTTGAGTCTAGAAGACGTGAAAAGCGCTATATCAAATGCAAGGATTATTATTTTTATGTGTAGGTGGGATGTATGGAATTCTCTGTTTGATTTGGAAACTCTTAAGCATGGTAATGGTTTTCCATTTGTGTCGATACCCGGCTGGTGCCAAAGAAATATTCCCAAGCCTCCATTTTCTCTCTCAGACACCCTAATTGACATGCCACATATAGCCTTGGGGGACCATCTTGGCATTTCCTTGGGGGGAGAACGAACTGTGTTTATAATACACATCACTAATTATCTATCGCAATGCCCCGGCTGTGCACTTCGCTTGATTGCTTTGCAAAATAACCATACTAATGAAATATAGAACTTCAGCACTTTACAAAATTAGAAAGAATTAAAAACAAATTGGATTTTATACAGGATATCATATTTCAGTTTCAAATTGGAACAAGGGCTTACATTCGAAATTATTCTATTGTACAATGAACCTTGTTGTTTCCAATACAATAAAGAAATAGTTCAACAATCATTAAGGGGAGTATCCACCCAATTAACAGTTTTCCTTGTCTCTACTTCTATTGTGCATTCATTTGGCATCGCTTAAAGCATCCCAAACACTACCCTCACCCGCCACCCTACTTGTGAGACAGTCAAATTAATTGTGAAAATACCAAAGGCAAGTTAAGTTAGCAGTTAAGAAGGAAGAAAAGAAGGGATGAATGGAGGGGTGGAAGAAGGAAGAAGCAAGCCACTGTAAGCAGCATTGAAACAAAACCGTCACATTTGCTTCCAAAAGTTGGACAGGTGTGTATCGTACGGTACGAATTATCGTAACACTGTCATCTATTTTGCCGACAAATACACAGTCACGGCACTGCAAAGCGATTTGAAATGTTTCGAAAAAATGCTGTATCATTTAAAACGTTTATTATAATATTATAATATAAGCAATGTAATAATACTGCTCTCATGTCAATGATTAGATTCACACAAAGAATAATGGATTCTACAATGTTTTGGCTGCTTCTTCTTCTCATTGTGGATATCCTTCTGACGTGAAAGGTGCTCTAGAAATGTAATTTTGTTTGTCTGTTGTTGTCCTATAGCTCAGTGTTTACAGCACTTGCCTTGCAAGTGAGAGATCTGAGTTTGATTCCAGACAGGGCGAAACCTTGGGCAAGTTTCCTTACTGCATACAACTAATAATAATCCCTCAAAGAAAAACAATAATAAATTGGTCATTTTCTATCCATGACTGTTTGTTGCACACTGCTGTGCACAATTGGTTGCCTCGTTTCATCTACAGAATGACAGTCAATTCACTTTACAGTATATCTTGTGAAGAGCTTTGAGATGTCTAGAAGATGTGAAAATAGCTATATCGAGTGCAAGTATTCATAATCTTATTACTAAAATAATCCTTTTGTGAATGTGCACTGGTGCAATTTATTTGAAGCTATGCATCCAGTGGTACAATCAGTAAAGGTGAAGAAAGCAAAGCGTATATTTAAGCAAGGGACTCAGTAATTCAGAATCTAACCAACAATATTTTTTCCCAATCCACTGGGTGTCAGAAACCCATTGCCATACTTAAGAGTCTCCAACTCAACTACTCTCTGGGTAAAGGAAAACTTCCCACTGTGAGTCCTGAAATTGACCTTTGCAATAATAATTCTACTGCCTGATGTCTTGGTGCCTCCTATAGTGTTGTTCTGCTTTGATACTCTCTTCAACAGTTAAATTCTGCTTCCTTATCACTGAACTGTTGTGTTCTGATTCTGTCCCACCGTTGGCAGCCACATGGATCTTTGCTCACATGGATTCCTGCCAGTATTTATTTTACCCGCAGCATCGTTCCAGCACACACTCAACACTGCACCACAGCTTGCGACTGAATCTTTATTTTACGCAATACAGTTTGCACACTCGCACATGATAATAATAATAAATCCTTGCATGTGACATAGTGGTTTTCACATCTTTTAGAAGTCTCAAAGCGCTTCACAGAATATACTGTAAAGTGATTTGGCTGTGTATATGTGTATATGTGGGCGAAACGCGGCAAACAATTGCGCACAGCAGTGTTCCACAAACAGTGGTGGATTGAAATGACCAATTTATTATTGTTTCTTTGTGGGATTATTATTATAGTGCAAACACGCGCGACAAGTGATAGGGAAAACGTGCCCATGAGTTAAAATAGCCGTTGGCTTCTCACAAGCAACAGTCAGATCTGGGCAGTCAGTGACTCGAACATATGGTATTTAAAGTACCTCTGATAAGTGTACCATTCTTCATTGAGCTGAGCGATTAGCATTTCACAAGATAAGCAGGGCCAGTGACAGCTGTAGGAAATTGAACAAAATTTACGGCCAATTTAAATATCATATCAAAGTAAGATTGAAGGTCGGAGTTTCAACTTTTTTTTCCCCCTCTTGAGCTATCTCCTGAGGCAGCATTTATCTCCGCCTCACTTTGCTCGGTTGCCTTTTAGAAAGAGGTCCTGCAGGCTCGGAGAACACATTCTCAAAGCACATTTGTGTCACCGTCAAGGTTGTGGCATTTACCCAAAAGCCCTTTATTAGCCGCTAAATTTATTCCGAAACACTACAAAATATTCCTTTAAACATCTTACAATCCCAGCATCCCCGCGTCGATAAATCACCCATTACCTTGGGTGAAGCTTAAAGCAGCCCTCAGATTGCGCTGTTGGCAGATTTGCTGATGTAGGGATTCTACCTTTAACATCCTATAAAATGAAACTCTGAATTTACAGATTAAAAAAAGACTCCTTTAAATACAATCATGGAAATTGATGGAAATGGACTGCAGCCAGATTGATCAGATAGTTACCTCTTCAGGCTCCTGTGAGCTAACTTTCACGGCTGCATGCTATATAGGGGTAGAGCAAAGGGGTTTCAACCTCAAGACTGTCACTGCACCTGTTCTGATTTATGGAGCTGTTACTGTAACAATGCATTTGTGTTCTTAAAACCAATGGGCTAGAATAGATAAGAGGTGAAAGGAGCTCCAAGATTAGAAGACAAAGATTACACTTTTATGCTGAAACTCTTATCACAACGCTTGGAAAAAGAGTATCCAAATCAGACTGAGAATTCCCTATATGCATGCTACCCACACATGGAAATTTCCCTGTGGTCACACCCTGCCTATCAAATCCCAAAGAGTATTGGGCACAGGTGGTAAGAGGCGAGGCTTGCAGAACTCCAGAGTGTGTGTTTCGGTATCACACTGGAGGTGGACCAGCTAAAAATAAGCATCTTAACATTGTGAGCCAGCCGCAGTCCTAAGGAAATCTCCGTATGCATCCCCCTCTTAATGGAATTCTCTCCCAAAGTCCTTCTGTCTTGTGTCTTCTCTCCCTGCCTCCAGACTTCTTCTGAAAATGCATCTCTTTGACCATAACTACAGTCAACACCATAAATTCTCCATCTTCATTCCCGCCACTCGATGATCCTTTTTTTGTGAAGTGCTTCGAGATGTCCAACATAAAAACCTTATATCACTGCGAGTCTGTTATAAGATAGCACATTGGGTCTCTCTCAAGTCCTACACTGTGCGTTAGCCTTGCTCTGTGGTAGCAGATTTAGAAGGTTAAGAGCTCAAGTCCCATGTCAGGACTTTGATCTCACATAGTCTAAGCTGAACTCCAATGCAGTGATGGGGTGGGTGGGTTGTTGCATTCTCATAGGTGCCATCCTTTGGATGAGACATTACACCAAGGTCCCGTTTAAAGGTCCCATGGCACTATTCAAAGAGAGATTTTCCTGGCCAGCAATCTCCCAAATTTGTCATTTGTGTCATAGCTGTCTGTGGGATATTGCTGTGCACAACTGTGTTGCCTACAAATACACAGCACTTCCTGTGAAGTGCTTTGAGACATCCTTCCGACGTGATAGGGCGCTAAACGAAACACAAGGATTATAGGATTGTTGTACAATATGCATCATGGAAATCAATGTGAAGCTTTTAGGCACAACATCCTAACTATCATTGCAAAACTTTTCGATGCCATGAATATTATGGGCTCTCAGGCCATAGATGTACGTGCATTAACACATGGCCCATCTTGCTCTCTGACAGCTTAGGATATCAAATCACGTTGTCCTGCCTTGTAATGCTCTCAGCACACAATGTCCCCGAAATATCAGGGGCTATCTGCCCCATCAGCTGCTAAATATAGTGCCCATTAAGCCCAGTAAAAATATCATTACTCATATAGTCCAGTAATAGAGGCAGTGGACCACGCACGGTTAACAGGAGTTCAAAGCTGCACACCTCCACAATACCAACTCTGTGAGGCTCAATAAAATAGGCCGTTTATTACAAAATAGAGAGTTCGGTCCTTTGGGAAATGTTATGCTGCATATAAAGAAATTGAAAATGACTTGAAATTCCCAAATATCTTTATATTGAGAGCGGAGATCAACAACAACAACTTTGATTTATATAGCGCCCTCCATGCCAGACGGCGTCTCAGAGCGCTTCACAATAGCGGATTCCGGGACCGAGCCAGGGGCAGGGATAGAAAGGCGCGGTCAAAGAGAAAGGTCTTCAGCTGGGACCTGAAACTGAGAAAAGAGGCGGCAAGACGAGGGTAGTGAGGGAGGGAATTCCAGAGCCTCGGGGCACAGTGGCTGAAGGCTCGGCCGCCGAGGGTGGAGCGGAGGATTCGGGGGACATGGAGGAGGCCAGACTCGGTGGAGCGAAGGTAACAGGAGCTGGTTTGAGGAGAGAGGAGGTCAGAGAGGTAGGGGGGTGCAGAGTGGAGGGATTTGAAAACAAGGGTGAGGATCTTGAAGTCGATCCTCTCGGGGATAGGGAGCGAGTGAAGTCTGGCAAGGACTGGGGTATTGGGGAAGTGAAGTTTGGTGCGGGTGAGTATGCGGGCGGCAGAGTTTTGGATGAGTTGGATTTTATGGATTGTGGTTGAGGGGAGACCGGCGAGGAGGGCATTTCAATAGTCCAGCCATGAGGTGACGAAGGCATGGACCGGGGTTTCAGCGGCTTTTGGGGTGAGATATTGCCGGAGATGGGCAATCCGTCAGAGGTGGAAGAAGGCGGTGCTGGTGAGGGACCAGATGTGAGGGAGGAAGGACAGTTGGGGGTCGAACCTGACGTTGACGAGAGCCAAAGAGTATGGCTTCCGTCTTGTCAAAATTCAGTTGCAAGAAATTTGCGCTCATCCAGCTCCTGATGTCTGACAGTCAGGCAGACAGAACATCAGGGGACTGGGGGTCGCAAAGTGAAGTGGAGAAATAGAGTTGGGTGTCATCCGCATATGTATGTAATTGTGTCCCAGGTCGACTGAGACCACATCGCCACACCACGGCCACGCACCACCACAATGCTACGTCACGCCCACCCTCTGCCACAAAATGAGCAGCCACTGCAGCCAAAGTTCTTCCTCTTTTTTTACTGTGGTGGTCATCTGTCTCAAAACACTTGAGACGATTTTACCATAAAGTGTAGAGACTGTGTATTTGTAGGCAAATGCTTTCCTCTGTTTTTGCCTTTGCGTGCACACAATCAGCTCCAAGGTGACCCTGCTTACAGGAAGCTCTGAAATTGGCCTAGGTGGATGGTTGGTAAAGTGGAAGGGTAAAGATGATAACAGAAACTTTGTCTGCCCCTTCACCCATAGCGAAGTGGGGAAGCTTTCCAATTTGTTGGTATCTATTTTAAAGCTCCAATGCCCGCGCTCTCCACACACTACGTGAGATGTGACACTTCGGTCAACTTATCAGAACAATATGTTTCTGCCGAGGAGCAAGTGACAGGATTGAAGTGCAATTGTGGCAGAAAATCCAATATCAGTAAATGTATATCCAAACATAGCACAGAATAATTTTGTTCAAAATCAATCCAGTTTAATCTTATTAACTTTAAATCTCTGCCAACCATTTCTATTCATTAGAAATTTAATTCCGTAGTAGATTTTCAGACCGCAAGCCAACTCTGCTATGAAAATCAAGCTGATTTCAGGGCCGAGATCAATTCAGGCTTGAAGATAACAGATTAAAACCAAACATTTACTCCTGGCAACACTGGGTGATGACGGCATGAAGTTTGGAAGAAATCAGTGTCACTGTGTACCAACAAGGTACAAAGTCTAGCATGCAAAGTTCAAGTGCATCTGTAGACTCGATATCCAATTATTTTAGTTCCAATTTTGGGGGTGAATCAGCCAGGTCCCCAACATACATGTAAACTCATCACCATGTTTAGAACTTCCAGAATAAGCCAATGAGAGATCCACATAAATATGGAAATTTCCATGTGTCTTCTGTGAAGTGTGCAGCCTGGCTCTCTCTGCTCCCTCCTCTCCTCACCTTTATCATGTCATTGTAACCCCTTGAAAGTGCTGGGAAGGTAAAGTCTGTGTAGTGTATTTCGTAGGCCAACATGGTAGCCAATTTGCACACAACAATGACCCACAGCCAGCTGTGAACTGAATGACCAATTTTATGCGGGGAGACCAGGAGAAACTCACTTCTCAGTTCAAATCGGGAAAGGCACTATTAAAGACAGGTGGTGACATGCACATTGATATGGAGTCAGCCTTTGCTGCCTTGTATATAAGACAATAAGATCAAACAGAGTGAGTACAGGAAACGCAGGATGCACATTGACACTGCAGCTGCAGAGGTTGCACCATGTGATTTTTCTCACTCTCACTCGTCACATCCTCACGCAAATTTCAGAAGATTAAGATCATTCGGAAAGTACCAGGTGCAGTCATGAAGAACAGAACCGCTCTTGGCCTTCACAATGGAAAACTTTTATAGCTCGATAACAAACACAACTCTTGACTGAGCGCTCAAAAGCCAGGTGCTGTGGTGGTGTTATATTAAACTCCAAGGAAGGAAGCATTCGATGGAAATCAAAACCTTCTGAGCTCGATGGCCCTTTAAATCTTTCCTGTACACTTGACCCCCACCCACCCCTTCCCTTCCACCTCCATCCTCCGTCTCCACCGACAACAACCCATTCAATATTCCCTACTTCACAAGGATATGAAAATAGATTTAAGAGACTGCAATGGAATTTAATTCCTTTTTTTTTTATGATGCATGTCAAATCCGTACACTCACAAAAAAAATCGGAATCACCCCGTAAAAATATTGATTTCGCCGCAAACCAAAGGGCAGGTTTAGTTCCAACAAGGTAACATTCTCCATTTTCATTATGTCTATCCATTCAAGACTGGTAATCAATACCATTCATGTGGAGTCCTGTAGCTCAGTGGTTCGAGCACTCGCCTTACAAGTGTTCAAATCCAGGCAGGTCAGGGCGAAACCTTGGGCAGGTTTCCTTACTCCACACACCTAATAATAATCCCTCCAAAACAACTACAATAATAAAATTGGTCATTTCAATTCACGATGTGCACAATTGGCTGTTGCATTTCACCAACAAATACTGTATACAGTCAATTCACTTTACAGCGTATCGAGACGTCCAGAAGATGTGAAAAGCGCTATATCACATTCAAGGTTTATTATTATTACTATTCACTATTGAAGTACTTTGGGATGCTACACTGATTAGAGGGCGCACAATAAATGCAAGTTGTTGTTGCTCTCTCCCCATCACCCCCTTCTGCACTGTCCAAACTGGAAAGAGACGCTCAACAGTTACCAGTGCCTTTTGAATGTTGTCTAAATCACAGCCACTAGTGAAGTATATAGAATATGCTCTGTACAGTACGGACGTCTTCCTGGTTTCAGCACTGCTTTGTTATTGTTGTTGTTGTGGGTGGAGTCCCATAGCGTAGTGGTTAGTGCACTCGCTTTGCAAGTGAGATGATCTGGGCTTGATTCCCAGTGGGGCAAAACCTTAAGCAAGTTTCTTTATTCCACGTGCCTCTGATACATGCCTCTGGTATTATAATAATAATCTTTGCATTTGATATAGCGCTTTTCACATCTTTTAGTCATCTCAAAGCGCTTTATAGAATGTACTGTAAAGTGAATTGACTGTATATGTGTGAGTGAAACACGACAGCCAATTGTGCACAGCAGCGTCCCACAAACAGTCGTGGATTGCTATAATCGCTATTGGTCATTTGCTATAATTTTATTATTGTTTGTTTTTTTGGAGGGAATATTATTAGGCATATGGAATACTCACACATACACCCAGAGACTGTGAGTACAGTAAGTTGTTAATTGATTAGAGGATCTTTGCCAGTGGTAACACTCCCTCAATCAAAATTGGACTATTCAATTATGACTGCTTGTGGGACACTGATGTGCGCAATTGTCTGCAGCAACAACAAAATTACACTTGTATAGCGCCTTTCACGTCAGGAGGATGTCCCAAGGCGTTGGTTTTGCCCACAAAATACATGCTCAATTCACTTTCCGTGGAGCACTTGGAGATGTCTCAACAATTTGATAAGGTGGTATACCAAATGTAAAGCAGTATCTGTCCAGCACCATGGTACGTCCTCCTGACGTGAAAGGAGCTATACAAATATAATTTTGTTCTTGTTGTAAAGATTATTAGTGTTATAACTATCCGACTGCCCAGCAATAGAAGCCCAGTAAAGTTCGTGGCCTGCCATCAGTCATTTGCTATATGGTTCCGAAGAGCGTTCCTGCTTCTATTTTAAGGGCTATTTTAATGCAAAATGCTTTGAAGGATGAGTTAGTGTCAATGGGTTCGAAGCGAAAAAAAAGCCCTCCCCCTTTTTTTTTTACTCATGAGTTATTGCCACATTCCAAACATCAGCAAGAGCAATCTCTCTGCATTCACGGCAATCCCTTTGTCAACACACATCCACGAAATCTGAACTATACTTTTACCGGGTTTGAAATACTGGGCAAACAAATTAAGGGCAACGTGTGCCAGACAGTGAGATAGATATTGCACTAGCTTGGCTTAAAAACATCATGACATTTCTGCCAATCAAACATTTGTCCTTTCTCCCCCTCATGATTCCCATTTAAAATAAAAGCTGTGACCCAAAGCGATGCCAAATCAATCTCCTCATCCACTTGCTGCAGTTTTTAAACGACCTAACCTTGTGCAACAGACAGATCCTTAAGTTCATATTGTGCAGTTGCCAGTCATTGAATCAAGCACACAAACACACACACACACAAACAATACACGCACAACGCACACAGTATAAAATCTGTCAAAGACTGCAGGCAACTCAGCCTTTGATTCATTCAATGTAGTAATGTAGTTCTGATACTTGAAAGATAAAACATTGTTAAGGAACTAAATAAATTACAGCAGTCACAAATTCAATTTCTTTACAACCCCAGAAATAAGACTCTGACAGTTTTATGAGACTAGATGACATAGTCGTTGTCTATCTGGTCAAATTCAAACGACAGTGTCTATTACATATTCAGGGGAATATCTCATGAATATCAATGCTCTAATGATCTCACTTTGTTGTCCATACAGATTATTGTTTATGATATTGGTGAGATGATCTAAGGCATCCGAAGCAAGGGGACCGGGTTTTAATATTAAGACTAAAGAAGGCTAGAGGTGAGATCAGAAAGCATTCTTCACACAGAGGGTTGTGGTGAAGTGAAATATGCATTCCCCGGAAGGCGCTTCACAGGGAAGGAAGATAAATGAGAAATAAGAGCATTAAAGGGGGTGTGGGGAAAGGGATTAAAAATGTCAGCTAGGAGCTCGATGGGCTGAATGGCCTCCTCTTTATCTGGGTTGCTACTGCAGACATTCTGGGAGGAGTTACAATACTCTGTAGCAGTTCGATGTCATCAGTAGTGCTAATGATTTTATGATTTTCCATTCTTTTCTTAAGTTGGTTCATTATTTGTGCAAGTGCATGATTTGAACAGCAGGTAATTTGCGAGTTGCATGAATCCACCCCCAAAACACCGTCCTCATCCGATTTCTAAGGTCAGCAATTTAACTTGGAAAATACCTTGTCGAGGAGCCTGGAATTCTTTGCAATGTTTGAACCGGAGGAAGCGGCACGCGATCAGACATTGGGTTTCCGACTCTCAATTAGCCCTGAAGAGAGACCTGCAAACACAAGGTATTATGGCAAGTATTATTATTATGGGATACCCATCTGACGTGAAATGCGCTCTGTAAATGTAATTTTGTTGTTGTTGTTGTTGTTATATTTCACAGTAGTAGACAATTTCGAAACAGATTCAGAAGCACGCAGGATGACTTTCTGTGGAATGGTTAGAGCGCTCGCCTCGAAAGCAAGAGGACCCAGGTTTGATTCCTGGACAGGGCAATATAAGCTTCCTTACTCCAATGGCTCTATTTGCCAAGCAGTGAGTAGGAACACTGTTGTTAGTCGGATTGGTTTCCGAGAGTAATAATCTCTCAATAAGAGATTTTTTTTTTTTTTTTAAATGTGGTCACTCGCTCCACAACTGTTTGTGGGACACAGCTCTGTGTAGTTGGATGTCACGTTTCACCCACAAAATACATAGTCAATCCACTTTACAGTATATTCCGTGAAGCGCTTTGAGATGTCTTAACAACACAATGAGGCGAATAGATTGAGAGGCCTGGGTTCTATTCTCGACAGGGCAGAACCTTGGGAAAGTTTTCTTCCACCACATGCCTGATAATAATCCCTCAAAGAAAAGAGAAAATAAAATAATGATGTGGTCACTCAATCTGCGAATGGTTGTGGAACACTATTAATAATACTGCAATAATGATAATAACAATTGTTGTGCGCAATTGGCTGCCGCATTTTGCCCGCAGATATACAGACAATTCATTTTACAATATATTCTGTGAAACCCTTTGAGACATCTAGAAGATGTGAAAAGTGCTGCATCAAATGCAAGCTTTATTATAATTATATCAAATGCAAGGATTATTATTGCACACACTAATTGGCTCAATGCAATGGACCCCTTTCCTCCTAAAACTATTTGCAGCCAAGAATCTACCTATCGCCTAAGAAACAACATATGCGAATGGCAACGGCAGCAATAATAATTAAAAGAAACAGAGGAATATATTCAAACAACACATAGTTATGACTGAATCTGTTTTCTACTCTTTTGTCCACAGATAATGCCAAATGCCAATCAACTCGGGATAAATACAATGCACTGCCTGAATTCCCACCATCTTGCCTCCTCCTCATCCATCTTCAGATCATAATCTGAAGACCTTCTTTTTGATGGTGCCAACAGTCACATCCTCTCTCTCCCCAGCTCAACGTTAAGCTCCACCACTAATAAGACCCTACCTTGCGTAAAGGGAGATATATAAGTGCAAGTTGTTGTCTGTTGACTATTCAAATGAAATCTAAGAAGCAGTCGGCGCCTAGTTATTTAAAGGCATGAATGATCTATCCACTCCCACACCTCCCCTCACTTCACCGAGGTGACAGAAACAACCCATATCATTTTGCTAATCTATAGTGTTTCAAGAAAGATATTCAGGAGTGACTTAAAAAGTTTAGATCTGTCAACAGCTGTGTTTGCTTTTTCACAAGATGAGATTTGCTACATTCTCTGCTGACCATAGAGCACTCGCTTCATATAGTTCTGTCCGCTCCCCCGCTCAGGAGACGCTAGCCTGTTTCATATCTCACGCCTGGCCCATCCCACCCCACCATCAACGATCAGGCCTTCAACTTTTTGCTGCTGCCCTTTGGATCTCCATCTGCTTCACCTCACTCCCTTCCTTCTTCAAAACCCTTCTCAAGACCTACCTCTCCGACTGCGCCTTCAGTCACCCTCCTGAAGCTACTCTACCTACCCTCCACCCCGCCTGATCCTAAATACCAGCTCAAATCCCCTGACTTTCCAATCTCTTGGGATGTCCTCCCAAAGTGAAAGAAGCTTTATAAATATAATTTGTTGTTGTTGTTTGTGTTTCATGTCAGGAGGACGATCCAAATCATCCCACAATGAATTTAATCCCACAATTAATTTACCATGAGTATATTATAAATGAATAATACCTTCAAAGTAAAAGAATAGTTAAAACTTTTTGTTTCAAAACTACCAACTGTTTGAATTGTGTAAAAGGTTCGGCAATCCTATCCTGCCCCATTAGCTGGAATCATGCAGCTAAACCACTTGAAAAAAATAGGTTTGGAAAATACAATATAACTATAATAAAATATAACCATTTAAAATGAGATACACACACATAAACTCTGGACATAGTTATTCAATGGCCTGGTTATAAAAAAAACCTTGTGTACTTACTGAAATTGCAACAGGTTGAGAAAATGATAATGAAATTCAGGTTTGTTCCCTTCTCCTGTCTACAAAATGAAACCAGCAACTTCCCAACTGCTGTAAAGTGATCTTCCAATTGTCAGCTGTGAAATTGATCCTTCCAGGTGGGAGTAATGCAGAGGGAGGTCAGGGGTTAAGCTCACAGCTACGATCGGATGAATGAAAGAAAGAAAAGTTTGCTCTAATCGTATTTGGCAGAGCAAACGAAAAAGACTGTTATTGTGAGCTGGGCGTGGGTCAGGGCAGTGGAGGTGAAGGCTCATATCATTTCACATAGGAAAGTTTAATTTGCCGGAATACGAATCATTCTTAAAGGAGTGGTGGGGGTAGGAACGAGAGAACAGAGGCTTGTTATTCGTTTCATCGCGATGCAGAAGTAAAACTGAAGCTCTGAAAAGGGGCTGAGTTTCCACATTACCAAATATGATAACAAATACCTGGGTTTCTACAGTGGCGGTGATTCAGAGCCTGAGAGCGGAGAATTTGACTGGAACTCCCTGTTCGGAGTTGGTTGTTCAAGTGGCATCATGACTGTCAGGCCTGTTGGCACTGGTCCTGTGGTGAGGAATTTCAATTGCTGCATTTTAACCCATTAATCATCTGTTCCACGAACAACAGTGTTTCAGCTGCAATACACATGATCCGGGAGTGGTCTTAACAAGAGATAATAATAATAATCCTTGCATTTGATATTGCGCTTTCCACCTCTTATCAACGTCCCAAAGCGCTTCACAGAATATACTGTAAAGTGAATTGACTGTATATATTTGTGGGCGAATCGTTGTGAGGGGGAGGACTCAAAGGAATTCTCACTTTTGGAAAGTTTGGGATTCAAATGCAATTCCTGAGAGAGTGAAAACACGTCTTAACTATAGGACCAATTGCAATATTAAGGAGATTGAATAATTAAAGAAATTCTAAATATTAATCCTTACATTCGTTAAAGCACGTTTTGTAGACTTTTCAAAGAGTTTCACAGAATATACTGTAAAGTGGATTGATTAAGTATTTTGTCGGTGAAACGTAGCAGGCTATTACCCACAGCAGTGTCCTACAATCAGTCAAGGGTGACCACATATTTTTTTGAGGGATTATTAGCCTCGAAAAGCAATCCGCCAATCCACTAACAACCAGCTTCAATGATTTTGTGAAACTGCTAGGTAACCAGAGGCGTGTGGAATTAGGAAGCTTCCACTCGCCTCTGAAACAAACCCAGGTCCTCTCACTTGCTTGAGGAGTGCACTCACCATTACACTACAGGATTCGACAGCAGAAAGAGAGAATGCTCAACGTGAACTGATTTAGCTGTGGGACGTGACATATACAAGGGTGTTGCCCACAGCACCACTTGGTACCACTTTGCAAGCGTACCAAGATCAAGTCGTGAGGATCCAAAGTGAGGTGTGACACAATGCCTCCAATCCAATCCAAGAGACAGGCAAAGTCTTGCAAGTCTGCCCAGCCAACAGCTTGAGCTGTCAATTGGCCATATCGGCATGAAGACGGTCGGGAGGAATGCCTTTGAAAATATTAATCAGTTCAAATAAGTCTAAACCTCTAAAACGAACACCAGAAAGACACAGCAGGGCAGCTGGGAGAACATCCTGTTCAGACATCAAAGGCGTTTGGACTCAGGGTTATGTAAGCAATCAAGTTGAGGTTTTAACTTGACAATTTCCCTCTTCATTACAGAAGCTCATTCAAGCACCTTCTTCTCCCCATGAAAAATGGGATCAAGTGTTTTAGGCTTAAAGAATACGGAACATTTTCTAAATAACACAATGTAACTGAACTCAGATGTGCAGGTGTTTCTCTGGGCACAAACCCAGAGTGTTGTGTCTTGACTGCACATTTTGATAACATTTGTGCTTTTATTCGATGCACATTTTTTTTCATTCCCTCCGTTTGTTTCAAAGAAAAGCAAAACATTCCAACTCAAACTATTCTGGCCTCAAAATCGGCAGAGTTTGGAATATGGCCCATTAGAAAAAAAAACCAAGTTTGTGAATAACAAATACTTCGCTAGCCGCAAAGAATTTATAGTAAATTGAACTTCATGCCTTCTACACTGAAATAATATGTCCACAAAACGTACTTACTTAATCTCCCACAAGGATCCAATGTAAAGACTTTTGTCTTCTGAAACTTTCAAAAGACAAATGCAAATGAGTCTTGCTTTGCAGGCCCATTTAAAAACCCTGAACCATGAGGGCAACTATCTGTAAATCAAAATATTACTTGTCAGTGTCAGTTTGGCTGAGTTGATAGTAGTTTTGCTTCACAGACATTCATTTCCCTGCTTTCATCTGCGGTTCAACCATATATAGGCGATGGGTAGCTCTGTACATCTCATCTTGTACACCAATGCACCTCTGTTGCTGTACTGTACGCTATTAAACTTTCAGCTACATCCTGCAATGGGCTTTAGGTCAGTATATCGCTCTTCTTCCGTTGGCAAATTGCTGATTAGTTGAGACTATGAAGTTCAATCACGTGCCGTCTGTTCTTTGCTTCTTTGCCAATGCAACATATTGTCTCCTTGTGTCTGAGGCTCGCAATTCACCCTACAATACAATGAAAAACCTTTCACGTCATTCTGTGCCACAAAAATAGAGGAAACTTTCCATCAATCTGGAAAAGCCTAATTCAGCCCATCTTTAGCTGTTTAATGTAAATTGGATTATTTTCATATGCAAGGGGGTTTAGAGGCCAAGTGAGACTGCCTAGAACACTAGTCCTCGGGCAAAAACAGAAAAGTCAGGGACTGTGATGGGCACAAGTGGTGTAATGTAATTATTCGGGTGTTGGGGGGATTTTGTTTCAGACAAGTTTTGAAAGTTAGCAGAAGTATAACATTCCCTGAAGTTGTCTTTCAAATAAATATGCCACACTAGGGTTACAACAACAAATTTCCACTTATATAGCACATTTTGCATCAGGAGGATAATAATAGTAACAATAATAATAATAAGATAATAATACTTGCATTTGATATAGCACTTTTCACATCTTCTAGGTGTCTCAAAGCACTTCACGGAAGATACTGTAAAGTGAATTGACTGTACATTTTTCGGTGAAATGCAGCAGCCAATTGCGCACAGCAGCGTCCCACAACAACATTTTCCACAAACAATCATATTGAATGACCAAATTATTATTATACCCCAAGGTGTGAAACCTTGGTACCCCAGTAATGGAAGTTATATGAACTATAAAATTATGTAATTCATATAAAATCAGCTGCCCATTTTGCCCCACAAATACACAGTCAATCCACCTCACAATATATCCCGTGAAGCATGTTTCAACGAGGTGAATCAAATGCGAGGAGTTATATCAAATATTAAAGAGTATCATTATGAAGAGAAAGACAAACAAAAACAACAACAACAAAGTCACATCTGTAGAGCACATTTCATGTCGGGGACTTCCCAAGGTGCTGGAACAACAATAATGAACAACAAAAAATTACATTCATAAAGCAAAAAAAAATGCTGTTCTCAAATCAGTTGCTCTCCAAGTCACAATTCAATAAATGGAAAGAACGCAGCAACATTTTAGATGTGGAACGGTACGCGCTGTTCGTGGTCTTCAGAATCTATTTTAACATCAGAAGCAGCGTAAATTACAATGATGATGCTACCTTACAAATGGCTTGTGTGCGAGGATGTCGAAACAGGATCATTAAAAGCGCCTTTGACACAAGGGTTTCACGTCAAATGTTTTCAACCTCTCATCTCTTTCTTCAGTGGAAAATCTGCATCAAATTACTCGGATCCAATCATTCACTGGAAAAGATGTCAAGCATAGCCAAACAGGAAGCTTCCCTTGTAATGGAGACAGGATTTTGTTTGAAAATCAAAGAAAAAATAACTAAATGTCTTGTTCTGGTTCTCATTGAAATTCACCGATCTGATTCCAGTTTCTCAACGACTTCCGAAACCTAGGAAATTAGCTTGAGAGGAAAGCATTTTCGACACACTAAAGGGAGTTTCTCAACAATTGCCCAGATAAAATTGATCATTCGTTTGTGGGATATTGCTAAACAAATTGGTCGCCGCGTTGTCTACAAAATGCACAGCGACAATGCTTTAGCGTAAAGCCCGTGAAGCTCTTTGTTCCTCCCAACATGAAAGACATCATATCAAATGCAAGAATTATCATTTTTATTATATTTTATTACCAAAATTATTTATTAAAAAGATAATTTGATCACTCAATCCACGACTATTTGTGGGACACTGCTGTGCAAAATTGGCTACCGCCTTTCACCCACAAACTGAATCAAATCACTTGACAGTGCAGTTTGTAAAATGCTTTGAGATGTCTCAACACCGTGATAAGGCGCTATATCAAATTAAAGGATTATTATTATTATATGCAGGATTTATTGCAATCGAAAACATGTTTAATTTTCTCAATAGAGTAAGAATAGGCTCATTTAATTCTCAGACAAAGGTGAGCCAGAACTAGCCGTCTTGAAATATACACTGTATGCGTAATAAAAGTCAGATTTCCCCAGTGGGTAATAATCCGCACAGCCAAGCCTTTGATGTCTGCATTTTTCTTTTAAAAGTTGATGTTGAGCCCAGCAGTGAAGTGAATTGGGCCAGCCTACAGCACTTCAAAGTTACACTTTGAACAATCTCTCGGCTTTATCATCAAGTACCTTGCATCTTCTACAGTGAATCATCAGTAAACAGTGTTTCTCCAATGCCATCCTTACAGCTCCGAGCACCTCCCTGCTGAAGTCCCCACAAGTTTGCACAATGAATCAAATACTTACTTATACGTTAAAAGGTCACAAGACTTTTGGGAAGGGGAGAGCACTGGAAAAGAGAAAAGGAGGGAATCGTATCAAAACTTGTCAAAAGTAGGTTAGGTAAATTGTAATTATAATGTGGGCACTCAATCCATGACTATGTCTACGATCCATGACTACGATACTGCAAAGTGCAGTATCGTAGCTCTATATCCTGGACAATCCCACCCTGTCCAGCCACTGAGATAGTGCAGTGTAAATCTGGAGTGAGGAAGTGAATGGGGTCAGAGCAGAGCACTGATTTGGCGGGTGGTTTTAGGAGTACACACCGTACAGTACTTAAATTTGCAATATGAATACAGCTGTGCGAATGGAGTCCACTTCCACCATGGGTGGTCAGAGAATTCATTTTAATTTCAGTGAAGTTGGTTAGGCAGCCTTCCCTCCAATGAAAATTTAAAGTTCTAACTCCTGATTTCAGCCTGACTGCTGTGAATGTGCTGAACTCGGAAATCGGGTCTCAGTTTTTTTTTGTTGCAACAGTCCCTAAGCGATGCAATAAGGAGCAGGAATTATAACACGTCTCTGCTACTGGAAACAGCGTAGCTTCTCTTCCAGATCCATAAACAGGACATTAGCGGCTGCAGCTGGTGATTTCCTTATACAGTAATGTCATCTTGGCTTCATTGGTAACATATTTGTGTCAGGGTCAGAAGATTCTGTGCTCAATCCCCACAATAGGATAATCCAGTTCACAGCTCAGGCTGACACTCCAGCACAGAATTGGGGTTACACTGCATTGTCAGAGGTACCGTCTTCGTGATGAAATGTTAAACTGAGGTCCAATGCCCTATTCGAGTGGATCCTAGGGAATCCATTCAAAAGGGAACTTTCTTCCCATGTCCTTGTAAGCAGTCCCCCCATGTAATAATAATAATAACAATCCTTGCATTTGATATAGCGCTTTTCATGTCTTCTGGACGTCTCAAAGCACTTTACAGAATATACTGTAAAGTGAATTGACTGTATATTTGTGGCGAAATGCGGCAGCTAATTGCACACAGCAGTATCCCACAAAAAGTCGTTTATTGTGGGTTTTTTTGAGCAATTATTGTTAGGCGTGTGGCCTAAGGAAACTTGCCCAAGGTTTCACCCTGCCCAGGCTGGATTCGAACACAGGTCTCATGCTGCCGAAACACTTGTGCATGCATACATCACCTCACGGCTGGACTACGGAAATTCTCTCCTAGTCGGCCTCCCAAGTTCCTCCATTCATAGGCTGCAGGCCATCCAAAACTCTGCAGCCCGTGTACTATCCTGCACCCGCCTCCGTGACCACATAACCCCCACCCTCGCCCGTCTCCACTGGCTCCCCATCCTCCAGAGGATCGAGTTTAAGATCCTCGTCCTCACCTACAAGGCCTTACATGGCCTTGCCCCATCCTACTTAACCGATCTACTCTCCCCCTACATGCCCACCCGGACTCTCCGTTCAACAGGACTTGGCCTGCTCCAAGCCCCCCACCCGAACCGCCCCACCATCGGAGGCCGGGCCTTCAGTTTCTCCGCTCCCACCTTATGGAATGCCATCCCTCAATCCCTCCGTTTCGTCTCTTCCCTTTCCTCTTTCAAGGCCGGTTTGAAGACTTTCCTCTTCGATCGTGCCTTTTGTTCCACCCCGAACTCTTTTACCTCCCCTTCGTGTTTCACCCCTTCCCAAACACTCCCCTCCCAGCTCGGGTCTAACGCCTCCTGTTCAGCGCCTTGGGACGTCCTCCCGACGTGAAAGGCGCTCTATAAATGTAAATTGTTGTTGTTGTTGTTGTTGTTATAAAGTAAGTGCTCTAACCACTGAGGTACAGGACTCCACAAATTAATTTGTGCCTGGCTGATTTTGTTTTTGGTCAGCCGGGTGTCTGAACGTGCTCAAACCAGAACGTCACTGTGCTGAAGAGGATCCAAACCAAACTGAGAATTTCATGCATCCCACCTCCACATGAAAATTCTGGCGATAGATTGGAGAAGACTGTTTGTGGGGCACTGCCGTGCGCAAATTGGCTGCCGCGTTTGCCTACAAATACACAGCCAATACACTTTACGGTAATCTCAAGATCTTTGAGACAATGATGACATGATAAGGTGCTCTATCAAATCAATGATTATTCTTAAATTATTATTAAACATCCATCACCGGACAAAAGAAACCATATAAAATCCTACATGCAAACGACAAATCGCAACGCCAGGGAGGAGCAGACGATCACACAATTATCTAATTGTTGCACTGCACGAATGATCTATCCATCTGCCACTGTGATGCAATAAATGTGGTTCTAGCCAGTTGTTCGAATAGTAAGACTTGATTTCACCATTAAAAGCAATTCAAAACATTGCTCAGTATGAATCAGATCAATATCAATTCCCTTGCTCTTTTGCAAAGCTATTATTTAGCCAAATATAACAAGGCATGGTATGTAGTAATAGACTGGTTTCAGGCAGTAGTAGACCGTTGGGCCATTTAACTACCCATCCAACCTTCCCAAACACTCCTTGACATATGCATCTGATAGTTTTCCAGGAACTTATCTTGTTTCATTGTGAAGCCCTTTATACTTTCTCATTCCTCATACCCGTCAAACCTTTGTCTTTTAAAAAAAAAACGTTTGCCTTGAAACCTACTTTTGTTTAAAGATATTTGGGGAGAAGCCAGGTGTCTGACACATGCAGAAACCTATCATAATGCTTAAGTATCTCCATGCCAAACTGAACTGAGAGTTCCATATATGTTTCAGCGCTTTGGGATGTCCTCCCGATGTGAAAGGTGCTTTATAAATGCAATTTTGTTATTGTTTGTTGTATGTGGTAAGAGCACTCGCCTTACAAGTGTGAGACGTGTGTTCTAATCCAGGCAGGTCAGGGCGAAACTTTTGGCAAGTTTCCTTACTCTACACGCTTAATAATAATCCGTCCAAAAAAACACAATAATAAAATTGGTCATTTCCAATCCATGACTGTTTGTGGGACACCTGCTGTGCGCATTTGGCTGCTGCGTTTCACCCACAAATATACAGTCAATTCACTTTTCAGTAATTCTGTGAAGTGCTTTGAGACGTCGATAAGATGTGAAAAGAGCTATATCAAAGGCAAGGGTTATTATTATTATTATTATGTTTACAATGTACACATTGCAAATTTGTATGGAATAGAAATCTCACTCTCTTCTTGGAGGACCAAACCCTGCTTACCTAATTCAGGAGAGCATTCAGTTCAAGTTAACCACACCATTGAGGACCCAAAAGTGTGCATTGAGATTTACTGCTGGAGTTTAACCAGCTAAAATCCCATAGTTTGCTATTGAAAACACTGTCTAGCAAACTCTCCAGCTAGGACCACACTGGCCATTAGGACTTTGGCTTGCAGAGTTGGGAGTGGCGCGGGAGTCAAATCGGAAATACTTCATGTCGAAAATACTGTGAAAGGTTTTCCTTCTCCTTTCAAGGCCGAGGACAAAACAAAACCCCTGATCACAATGGAGTTCAACTATTTGGTCAATTGCCTTGTGCCGAAATTGGTTCCTTCAGATCCAGGGTTGGCAGCCCTCGTGGAAACATATGATACTATTTTGTGGACACCAATAGAACCAATGCTTCCCTTGCAGCAAAGACATTGAAAATGTGTTCTTCATTCGCCCTTTAGGATAACACAGTATTATTTATCTCAGTCCTTAATAACTATGATTGCCACGACCTGTACATTAATTCCTTTATGTTCCATAGTTGCTTCTATGGCCGATTGGTTGAACAGTTCTGCCCACTCTCCCTGTTGGACAGTGAACCGATGCTTTGTGTCAATCACAATTATCTGGCTAAGCATCGGCCAAGCCGACACTGAGACTGGAGCACAAAATTACCCGCTGTGCTGCAAAAACAACAATGAAAAATTGGACACCATCCATTTTCATTTTAAAAATAAAGTTGCTGGAATTCCAGCCATAAGCCAGTGATCACATCCTGTGTCCAAAGAAAACCCATGGCTGTTTGTGTGACACTACTGCGCACAATTGACTGTATTTTATAGGTGAACATGACAGCTAATTTGCACAGAGGAATGTCGCATCAACAGCCATGAGGTGAATGACTATTTGGCAAACTGTTGGCCAGGACACCAGGACAAACTCCCTTCTCTTTGCAAACTCGTACCGTGGGATATTTAACATTCAGCTAAAGGCCAAAACAGTTTTATCTATCAAGATTGACTTTAAGTGCGCATTTACTGTTGTCTGCCACCTGAGTCCTAGCCATTGTAATGCACAAATGGAAACCAAATCAACCCACTCATAATATATATATATATATATATATAGATATATACATATATGTAATATATATACACACACACACCTCTCTTTAAATAGAATCCATCTGTGCAGGTTTCAATACATTTGGAATCAATTACTGTCTAAAAAAAAATTCATGTAAAGCAGGTACTGCAAAATCATCAATTAACAGTGAGACTGGGAGGCACTTAGCTCAACTGAGTGTTTTCTGAAGACTTCTGGCTTACTCAAGTAATTCTGACTTGCAGTAGGACAGACTTTAGAAAGGTTTCTCGATCCGGAGATAAACGCCTCACATTGCCATGATCACGTTTTTTCTTTATAAATCCAATAAAAATGGGTGAAAACAGGCAAAAATCACAGACAGTTTTTGTGGAGGAGCAAGTTAGCCTTAGAGGATGGCAGTGATTCAGAAACACAAGGTCGGCTGCACAGAGATCAAGAGGTAAACTTGTGAACAAGGTAACAATGTCCTGGAAGTGTGAGGGAATGTGGAGGCACACAGAGCCAATGCCCAAAGTCCCCAGGCTGTATTAGGCCTGTAGAGGGGAAAGTGGATGAAGAGGATTAAATTTTGCCCCCTTTAAGCTTCTATTTTACATAACGGTGCCCTTCTTTAAATTGCCTGCCACAGCGTAGAATACCCACCAGTTCTTCAACTGTACAGCTTCACTTTCAAGGCCCTCCACAGCCTTGCCCACTCCTATCTCCCTGACCTACTGACCCACTATTAACCTGACCACTCCCTCCATTCAGCATGCTCCGGTCAGTTTCCTGCCCGACCCGCCCTACTATCAGCAGCCAGGCCTTCAGCCTCTCTGTCCCCACAGTTTGGAACTTTATTCCACAATAATTTCGCTTTGCTCCCTCTCTTGCCTCCTTCAAGGCCGGTCTTAAGACCCTCCTCTTCAGCCATGCCTTCAGTCGCCCTCCTATCTCTCTGCCCTCCCTTGTTGCAACCCTAGCCACCTCACCCCCCCCCCCCCCCCCCCCACTTCCCACCCCGCTATAGTTCAGTGTCTTCCCGACATGAAAGGTGCTCTACAAATGTAATTTTGTTGTTGTTAGAATCAATCAGACATCTACATAGTGCAGGAAACTTATCACAGAAGGGGCTAAGAAAACAGGTACTGTACAATTGTAAGAAAAGTTTATTTTTAAAAAAGGCACAGAGAAAATCTACTTTGAAAGAAGTCTCAATTCCAAGCATTGACATGTAAAGTCAGAGGACCAACCTGCTCTGAAGGGTTCATCGATAGAAATGACGTGATTACTATGCAAGAGAAAATGAGACAGGTTTATTAAAGCCTGCCTTCTACAGAGTGTTTTGTTTCACTTCCACATTAAGTTCCATTTATGTTTTGGATTGCTATATTGCAGCTTGTGAGCTACCACTATTACACTGATCTATGAGGTTACAGTTATGCCACAAGACAAAACTGTTGCCAAGGATACTTAGAAACTGCAAGCTCAGCTGTTACAGATAGGCAACTAATGGGAAGCCAGTGCGTTCTTTTTTGTTCATCTGCAAAAGCCAAACTTTGCAATAAACCAAGAGAGGTTGTTTTACATGTGGATTTGTTCTACTGGAACGGTAGCAATAAGAGAAACAAGAAATATTATTGTTATTATAATCCTTATGTTTCACATAGCGCCTTTCATATCGTGAGGTTGGCTCACAGCGTTCCACAGGTTTAACATAAAGCGTACTGACTGTATTTTGTAGGCAAATGGGGAAGCTAAATTGCACACAGCAATGTACCACAAACAGCTATGAAGTGAATCACCAATTTGATCTGGGGGATGATTGGCCAGGACATTGGAAGAAATTGACTTCTCTTTTTCAATAGTGTCCTGGGATCTTTAATGTCCACCTGACCAGGCAGGTGGGACCTCAGTTTCAAATGACAGAATCTCCAACAATGCAGAGCAACTCTAGTACCATATCATTGGAGCGTCAGTCTAGACCGTATGAGTTCAAAATCCTGAAGTGGAGCTTGAACCCACAACCTTATGACTCAGAGGTGAGTGTACTGGCAAATAAGTCAAGCTGACAACAAAGGAACGTTGACCGTTTTACTGAAAGCGCTGCGTTCTAGTGTCAGGTGAGATCGCAAGTGTTCAAATTTCGGCAGAGTTCAGAGTTCTGTTCTCCCTTGTGCAACACGCCCGTTTGGAACAGCGCATCGATTGGGAATAAAAGGTTCATAGAATTGACAGAATCAACCCCAACTTGTAGTATCAATGGGCCATCATCACATACAATTTACAATGCATGATTTCAGATCCTCAATAAAATATCTGCCCATGGCACAGCATGGATGCTTGACCCGATGAGCTGGATGCCTTCTCATGTGCTGTAAATTTCTAACAAAAGATTCTATAAGGTTTCAAGCATATCTTCCCACTTGACTTCTTAAGCAATAGATTTAAGCCACGTTCTGACCACTTTGTACCTGCCTGGGTTTTCATGTGCTGCAGGAAGCATTAAACTACCATCCGATTGAGTCACAGAGACCCTTGTGTGGCACACCTTAATCAGATTAGTGTTTCCATTTAATCAGATCTTTCACATAAAAGATCAGCAAGAACCATTAACCTCTTGAGTTGAGGGCAACGTTCTGTTTCTGGGAAAACAACTGATTCAATCCAACGCGGTTGTGAAAGGTAACTTCCAGCGACTTGACTGCTGTGGCTGAATTGTCACTCTACAGAGAGATTACCTCTTACGTGTTCACTGTTTTGCATGCAGTGGATAAAAAAATATGTATTTAATGCATTCTATCATCATTTGATGGTCTGAGTAATTGGTAGCACTCTTGTCTCTGAAGAAGAAGGCTGTGAGTTCAAGTGTCATGTCAGGACTAAGCTGACACTCCAATGCAGCACTGGGGGACTGCTGAATTGTCAGAGGTGCTGTTTTTCAAATAAGATGTTAAATCGAAGGTCCTGTCTGCTAGTTCGAGTGGATCAAAAGATTGATCAAAAATCCCATTGCACTATTTGAAAAGAGAAGGAAGTTTCTCCCGCCATCCTGGCCAACAATGAAATCAGTCATTCATTTCATGGCTGTTTGTGGGACATTGCTGTGCGCAAATTGCCTGCTGAATTCACCTACAAAATACAGTCACTACACTTATCAGTATATAATCTGCGAAGTGCTTGGAGACATCTTGATGATGTGATGATGGATATCAAAAGCAAAGGCTATTATATATTGAATTCATAGGCATAAAATTGTATATGATTAGGCAACATCATTAGTAGGTTAGAGAGGCTAGGAATGAGATAATTTAAGCATGACAAAACCTTCAGATAGTGGCTTCAAATCCCAGCAAACGTAACATTATGCATGATTGTATTTATTAATCTAGGCTGGCTGTTTAATGAGAGAATGCATGGGCCACATTGGAACAGAGCACAGCTGCATGTGAGGTTGTATCAACAATAAGAATATAATGACAAGATACATTTATATGGCGCCTTTCAGATGAAAGAAATGTCTCAAAGTGCCGCAGGGTGAGATCATTAGGACTGAAAGTGATATGTTGTTAAGGAGGCAAAATGGGGTGGCTGATTTGCACCAGGGATGTCCTATAAGATACAAGAATAATTTGATTTTGCATCTCTAATGTCAAACCGTTTCAAAGTGCTTCACATGTAATTGCTGTCAAGCTCAGTAACTATGTGCTTGTAAGTGAAAATGAAGTAGCCAACATATTGTATAAAGGAATGTACATGGAAGAAAAAGGCAAGATAACTAGATTCAGAGCCTTGGCAGCCTTTGTGTTTGCTCAGTACTGACAGTAGCCCCACCTCAGATCCAGAGTCCTGGAGTGCTAAGATATCAAAATAAACAGTCGTGACTTTCTGCAATGCAAACATAGTGATATGACTGACCAAAATGAAAGGCTTCCCATGATACAGTCGACCAGACATTGCACATTGAAGGTCATGATCGAAATTGCACATCTAATTTGGAAAGAACCAGGCTGCTTACCACATATTTAATTGCATATCACAGTCAGAATAATAACCTTCTTTACTTTACTCTTGAATTACTCAGCCAGTGATTTTACCCCATGTATGATTAAGCTTCCCATTGCAATGAAAGAATCACTTCCTAATTCATAGTGTCTGTCTGTATCTTGCAATTTGTAGTCTATTTTAGTACCTTTTTCAAGTGCCACCCACTTAGGTCACTGGACTGAGAACTGGTGTTATTTCATATTGTGAAGCCCTGTAATGTATTGGTTAGAGCACTCGCCTCACAAGTGAGAGGACCCAGGTTCGATTCCTAGGTGGAACAAAACATTAGGCAAGTTTCCTTACTTCACACGCCTCTGTTTACCTAGCAATAAGCAGGAACCCAGTTGTTATTCAATTAGCAGATAACTTTTTTTTAAATGATACAATAAATAATTTGGTCACTCAATCCACAACTGTTTCACCCATAAAATATACAGTCAATTCACTTTACAGCGCATTCTGTGGAGCGCTTTGAGACGTCTCAAAGACGCGTTACGGGGCAAAAGAAAGGCAAAGATTATTATTTATAAGTGAAGCAAAATACTTTTTTCCCTTCCCCTGCTTTCTGCAGCAAGAATTTTCAATCAGATTTTGTAACCCAAAGCATTGAGAACATCAAAGCGGGGACAGCCCAATGGTACAGTGCAATGGTACAGAAGAGAGGAAAATAAATTTAATCCAAAGTATGGTTTTAAAGAGATAGGTTTTTAAGGCGGGTTTTGAAGGCAGAATGGAAGGGAGGGGGCGAGACGGAGGGATTCCAGAGGCAGGTTGGCTGAATGTTAGCCCACCGATGGTAAGGTTGGAACAGGCAGGGGAGGTGACATACAGAGTAAGCATGGCACTGATTCTCTGCCACAGACTTGAGATGGCAAAGGTGAAACTCGCTTTGCATGAGGGCAAACAGGTGTTATTACTATGATGCAGAGGAAAGCAACTTGAATGAGGGCAGACTTCCCATGTAAGACAAGACCAGAAGAATTCATTCTTGGGCAGTAAGTGGGCACACCTGCTAATGTACAGCTACCGTGCTGGGCGGGGGGGTGGCGTGGTGGGCTGGCGATGGGGGAGATCCGTATGGGGGGTGGGGAGCAGGCTAAGAATGGAATCTCCCTTTTTGAAACAGGAAGCCTTTATTTTGCGGTAAAACTCATGCCTGTGTGGCAAATCAGTCCCTTGTAGAAGCGAATTTCCAGAAGAACATTCTTTAAAACAAATTCAAAAATGTCAAGCCTAATTGTTTAAATGAATTGAGGTATTTAAAAGCTCATTAAAACCAAATGCCATGTTCTGCAGTGCAAATCAAACATTTTACTGCAGCTTTTCTGGACTTCTAATACGGCAGAGCAGGAATTAATTGCTCACCTTCAACTTTACCGACGTGAAGTCCAGTGTGGGATTAAACACAAGGATTTTAATATAAGTGTAGTTTATAGTTAAGCATCTCTCCACTTTCTGCACCTTGGGACATCCTCCTGATGTGAAAGGCGCTCTATAAATGTAATTTTTTGTTGTTGTTGTAACTGACAGTCAAAGTTCCAGCCCTGGTAACTGTAAACCCCATTTACTGTATTTCCTTTGCCATGATTTCTTCTCCACTCCTACTTAAGATCATAAATCTGCAATAATATGCATGAATAACCAAACACTATTTGCTATATCAGTGGCTCTTAGAAATATTTTCCTGAAGCTGTCATTTAAGTGAGAACTCCGCAGAAACTCTGTTTTTAAAGTTTGCTTTGAAAATAAAAGCAGAGAGAAAAAAAATCACAGGAGAAAAAAAAAAGTGGAACGCACTGCAAAGCTGCTACTCTTTTCTCTTCAAACAGTGAGAAAACGTCAGAAAATAACTATCCACAAACGCAAGACGAGGGACCTTGAATAACGAATGAAACTGAACATTTCCAAATCATCAGGCAAGACAGTTTTCTCTATTTACTGAATACATAATTAATTCCCTGGCATGAGCACATCAGTCATGTACAGAGGAGAAAGTGTGCTGACGTGATAATCCACCAACATACGACAATGAAGGGATCAATGAGGCAATAATAAAAAAAGTGTCACAAAACTTACCCAGGAATAAATTAGAGCCTTCACTTCCAAATCGTCTCTGAAATTCCCCTGTTGCTTGCTTTCCCAGTGGAATGAGAGTGAAGAGAAACTCTCGAGACAAGGAGGCACTTTGCATGACGCAAAGCTTTAACACAGGGGATTTAAGGACTTTGAAGCCAAGTTTCGCCAAACGCTGAGAAATTGTTTTTCGTGCTGCCACTTGTTCCCTCCCCACTGAAATGCCTCCTTTACTCCAGACTGCTCTCAGAGTGTTTGCCTTGAACAGTAGACCGCATCATGCTGTCAGTCAAGCAGTGCATAGTTTCAGCTGGGCTTTGGTCCAAACAGACATGAAACTATTCTATTTGTGTCTGCTGTTACAATGGAAACATTCAAAACAACCTTTCGGTCAAATCCCTAATTGTACAGGCTTCTAGTTAAATACATCTGATCCCGGGATAAGTTTTCGGTCTTCAGAACAAGCAAATTGAACTTTAGCATGAGACAAGTGCTCGCTGCTCTAGGAGGACTTGCCAGTGCAGTTGAAGCAAAGAAACAGTTGGGTGGAAGTTCACTCTTTGCTGTTGCTGGGACATTGCTGTGTACAAATACTGGACCCATGTTTATCTGGGTCTCTGCACAGTTCACAGGAGCTGACAGAGCACTCCAGGGATGTTACAACAACAATAACAAAATTACACTTGTATAACGCCTTTCACATCCAGGAGGACATCAGGTTTCAATCAGGTGTTTTCCTTCTTAAAGTTGATATTCTGGGAGCCGCACATTTTCTGCCAGTTCAGCGGGGTTTTTTCTTTTTAATTAACTGTCATGAAAATAAATCAGTCATACTTTGGCAGAAAGAGTTTTCTAAATTGATTTCAAACATTCTTTGCTGCATTTCTAAGCAAAGTCTGGCCAAGAGGGGAAACTCCCTGGAATTTTTTCTGCTGGTGTTATACAGGACATAGAGTCCCACAACCTGTAGAAACACTGGCCAGAAATGATCAAAACGATAGCAGGTGGGGGGGAAAAAAAGCAAATTTTTTGTTCTTTTTTCTGGTTAGCCAGGTGTCTGACACATGTGGAAACCCAGCAATGTGCGAAAGAGTATCCAAATTACACTCTCTCTCTCTCTCTCTGGAGGGAAGCATCCTGTTATAAGGCACAGGTTGATAAGAGTCAAAGCTTGGGGACCCTGGAGTGTGTGTTGGTGTAACTCCTGGAGAATAACCAGCTGAAACTGCATAGAATCCAACTCCATTAATAAGTTAGAGTCTTTCCCATTCTAGTGTTCCAAGATATTTGGACTTGTCTGGCTAACTGCGCGCCAGGGATTGAGTCTGTGGGGGAGGGAAATGATACGACATCAAAGTTACCAACCATGTTATCCATTCATGTCACGTGCGGTGTGACTCCACACAACTGTAAACAGTAGCTGCAGTTTCCAGTGTTCCAATGCAGGTCCATCTACACCAGTCAGCTCCTAATGAAATGATCTGACTTCACCTTTCGAGTAGTGCCTTAGAACCACTGACTTCATTCTGTCAGTCAACACAGCCAAGTGATAATGGCACCTACCACACAGCCACTTGTGATATTATGAAAATCTACCTACTGCGGTACAAGCAACAGAACAGCAAAAACAACTTGCATTTATATCGTGCTCTTCACGAGGGGTAGCGTCCCAGAGTGCCTATGATAAAATGATATGATTTCGATTAATTCCCAGCTCACGTGTCCCTCACGAATCCTAACTGGAAGTACAGGACATGTCTTGAATATGCCGGATATGGAATTTAATGCTAGAAAGTGTTTTGGAGACAAGAAGCAGGACATATCATGCAAATTGTTGGAAACAGGTACATCAATCCAACCTTGAAGACATCTGCATCTCAGGTAGCTCTTCCTAGTACCAGTAATAACGTGCTATGGGTATTTCAGTTTCAGAAATAGCAGCAACAAAATTACACTTGTATAGCACCTTTCACGTCAGGAGGACATCACAAGGCGCTGGACAGTCATTGTTTCAGACGCAAGCTGGAGACAGGGGCGGGAAGGGGGGGATTAGGAGTTGCTGATGGGTCCATCGAAGAGGAGAGTCTTGAGGCGGGACTTGAATTCAACAAGTGCACTTAGAAAAACATGACACCTCCAAGAAAAAATAATTTGGGGAGGATTTAGTTCAATTTCTAAGTCTGGGCTAAAGTTTGCAATCAATGGTTTTACAATTTCCGTGTGTATCTTGTTAGTTAAACAAAAGAACATTACCACAGACTACCTTTTTCCATTTCGTCCCAGCCTGGCAAGGTTGGAAAGAAATGAGTAAATTAATAACAAGCTCTCTCAACCCCTTCATGAAACAATATAAACATCTGTTTCCTCACGCAAATCCGTCAGGACCCACTGAGCAACCAGATGCTAAACAATAAGCTCAGGAAGAGTGAAAGAACTGTTTGGAAAGAGATTAAGTTTGCAAGAGAGCATTTATATAGAATTAACCGACATGTTCAATAGGGAGTTTTAAAGCCAGTTTTTTTGAGTAGAGATTTTGTGAATAAGCTGCTCTCCTCTTTGTCGGCAGAGAAGCAGGGAAAACTTTTCAGAAATTTAATGTGAAACAAATGTGTATTGGAATACAGTGATGGGCTCTGTCTGCCATGTTTCTACTGTTGATGGGGCCCAGCTGTTTGTAGCTTCAGTGTCTCACCGCACATCTGTCCAGCGTAAATAACATTCCTGTGGATGGAGTCACCGTGATGTTTATCATTGTGCACAAGATTTATTTTAGGCCGACATCTAATGGTTAATATACCAAGTGGTGGCCAGCCTGGCTCGGTTGACAGCAGTCTTGCCCCTCAGAACAGAACGTCATGGATTCAAGCCTCACCTCAGGACCTTGTGTCTAAGTCTAGGATGATGAGATGTCCTCTTGACATGAAAGGCGCTATATAAATGTAAGTTCTGATTTGTTGATGGATTGATACACATGTGCAGTGTCAGGGGATTGTTGTTAAATTGTCAGAGCTGCCACCCTTCGATAAGGCATTAAACTGAGGTCCCGTCTGTCCCAGCATCTGCAGTATTTTACGTCCCGTCTGTCTGTTCAGTTAACAATCTCATTTGAAAAGAGAAGTATGTTTCTCTCTCCCAATGTCCTACCCAACAATCCCACAGCTAAAATTAGTTATCGACTTCATAACTGTTTATGAGACATTGCTGTAAGAAAATTGGCTACTGTGTCCATGCACAAAATACTATACTTTTACAGCAAAAATACAGTGAAGTGGTTGAAGTTTTATATAAAGTGTAAAAGGTATAGTGATTTAATAATACTAATAATCCTTGCATTTGATATAGTGCTTTTCACATTTTATCGATGTCTCAAAGCGCTTCACAGAATATACAATACAATACTAATAACCCTATAATGCTTAATGTTGTAAAGGGAGACGCCTACTTTCACTGTTACTAATTCTAGTATTATTGGGAGGTTAACTTGAATGGAAATCCCACTACAAAGACATTATGATTAGCAATCAGTATGAACGTTTTAATGTGTTAATGCTTGGGAATTGCTAATAAGACAGCAGCTCCCTCGCAAGGCAACATTGTGATCTTCAGTACAAAGCCCCAGCTCACAATATGAAAAATTAAGTCAAAAACTATAAAGTGAACTCCTGCTGTAGAGCAGTTGTATGACGCAGTTTTACAGTCCCACAGGTAGAATTGCTGCCAGACACAGGATTTGAGTGGCTGTCACTCACACTGGGCATTTCATGCGGTAAGTAAACACTTCTTCTTAAGAAATCTGTTCCAAAGAAAATGAGGCTCCAAATGACATCACCGCTGGGGCTCGGCATTTCGCTTAATACACTGTACTGTTTTAATTAATTAATTTTAATTACCGCTGTGCGCAAATGGCTGCTGAGTTGTGTCCACAAAATATACAGTCAATTCACTCCACAGTATATTCTGCGAAGCGCTTTACAGTATCTTCTGTGAAGACGTCTCAAAGACATGATGAGGTGCGATATCAGATGCAAGGATTATTATTAGCAGTTGTAGTATTATTACTGCTCTTAGTTGCAAAAAAGACTCATCTGAATTTCAGTCCCTACCTTTGAAATCATGTAAGAATCCCAACCCATGTAAAGTTCTAAATGTAAGCATTTCTCATTATAAAAAAAATGACTAACTTAGATGAAACGATTGCAATGCTCCTATTCTTAGCACCAGTTATTACTGTGGTTGCTGTTGCTGCAATAAGCACACACCCAGATCCCAAGCGGGACATGGCAGTTAATAAACTGCCATGTCCCAGCCATACCATTATAACTCGTACAGATTTAAAAGAAGAAAGCAGATAGTCTGTACCTCAATTTTCTCTCTATCTTTCTGACACAACATCTAAAAATTTCAATTGATTTATCGATGTCTCCTCAGTTCTTAAAACCAGTTTCCCCACAAAGGCTTCATTTTCTCCCCCAAATGTGGAAATGCAAATAGTATTTGATATTTTCACCATGTGAGCTCATAGATGAGCAGTCTAAAAACTACCTCCCCATTTATTGGGTCTTTAATTTACAAATCAATTTCCGCCCTAGCTGCTCCCTAAATCTTTGACCTGTTTACACCCCACTCTACTTCACTTAGCTGGCTCCAGCCTACTACATGTCATGTACATGTCATCTACATTACATATAATAATGTAATAATAATCCTTGTATTTAATGTAGCGGTTTTACATCTTCTAGACATCTTAAAGCATTTCGCAGAATACACTGTAAAGTGAATTAACTATATATATGTGGGCGAAACGCAGCAGTCAATTGCGCACAGCAGTGTCCCACAAACAGTCATAGATTGAAATGACCAATTTATTATTAGTTTTTTTTGAGGGATTATTATCAGGTGTGTGGAATAAGGAAACTTGCCCAAGGTTCCGCCCTGCCTGGAATCAAACCCAGGTCTCTCGCTTGTAAGGCGAATGCTCTAACCACTGAGCTCCACCCATCCTCTCCACCATCAGCAGTCGTCCTTTCAGACTCTATGCCCCAAACCTCTGGAACTGTCTGGTTGAATCCCTACCATCTTGCCTCCTCTTCATCCATCTTCAGATCACAGTCTGAAGACCTTCTTCTTTGATGGTGCCAACAGTCACATCCTCTCTCTCCCCGGCTCGACGTTAAGCTCCACCACTAATAAGACCCTACCTCGCGTGAAGGGAGACATATAAGTGCAAGTTGTTGTTTGTTCTCTGTTGACTATTCAAATGAAATCTAAGAAGCAGTTGGCGCCAAGTTATTTAAAGGCATGAATGATCTTCCCAACCCTCCCCTCATTTCACCGAGGTGACAGAGCTAACCCATATCATCACACTAATCTATAGCGTTTCAAGAAGGATATCCAGTGGTGACGCGAAAAGTTTGGATCTGTCAACAGCAAACGGTTCATCGTTGTGTTTACTTTTATCGACAGACACAAAGTGAGATTTGCGACGTTCTATGCTTACAAAACAGACCGAAGGACTTACTATAGACTCGATGACTGTTTTTTTGTGTCTCATTGTTCAGTCAACTAGATCACTGCTGACACTTTCGTCAAAAACCATTGGAACGTCACAATCAGTTACAGTACTGACTGCAGAGTCAAAGTTTACTTCAAATGCTTCTTCGAGCGAAAATGTTTTTGATAGCGCCACCTCATGGCAATGCTACGTTAAAGTAGCAAACCCAGCAGCAAATTCATAAAAATGTCAATTCAATTTTATTGTTCTAAATGTATATATAGGCACAGTTCCAATGCATGGTTTGCTTCTGAAAACCGCCTCATTCTTTTTTTGCAGTCAATAGGTTTGTATGTGGGGATGGCACAGAGAAAGCATCCACAGGAGACTTGATTTCAGTCTCTGTAATGTGGCTTCTTAACTCTCTCCTTCAATCTCTTTGAGATTGAGGAGCCTCAATGAGCTTCACAGGATATACCTAAAGTGGATTAGCAGTGTAGCACAGTAACTTTAAGTACTTTGTGTCTGCATATCATCTTTTGAAAAACAAAGCTTCAAATATAAACTCAATGCAGCCACTTTTTTCGTTATAATTTCGTAATAATTTCCTGGTTGTGGAATCAAGCCCAATATCACGACTCATAGATAGGCTAACACCTTAGGTCAGTGCTGGGAAAGTGTAGCATTGTCAGAAGTGCCATCCTTCCAAAAGGTCCATTAAACTGAGCTCCTGTCTGCCTGTTGAAGCAGACATTACATATCACCAATCAAAAATAGGAGGGAAATTGTCTCTTGGTTTCTATCAATGCGCCGGTTAAAATTAAACATTCACTTCATGGCTGTGTGCAAATTACTGCTGCATTCGCCTGCAAATACACAGTCCCTGGACTGTACAAGAAATTCTGTGAAGCTCTTTGAGGTACAGTATTTCCATAACACAATAAGACACGTCCTCCCGACGTGAAAGGCGCTCTCTAAATGTAATTCTTTTGTTGTTTGTTGTTGTTGTATGTCAAATCCAAGAAATATTATTATGATTACAGTCACTCTGATTACCAATAGAAACGACAACATCACTTGGTCCATTTAGTCTTTGCTAGTGGTGCCTCCTCCATCTGAGCTTTAACACTGGAGCTCCTGTGGCTTAGTGGTTAGAGCACTTGTCTTGCAAACTGGGGAGACCAAGTTGGGGAGACCTGTGTTTGAATCCAGGCAGGTCAGGGCGAAACCTTGGGCAAGTTTCCTTTACTCCACACGCCTAATAATCCGTCAAAAAAGCCACAATAATAAAATTGGTCATTTCAATCCCTGACTGTTTGTGGGGCACTGCTGTGCACAATTGGCGGTCGCAATTCGCCCACAAATAGACAGTCAATTCACTTTACAGTATATTCTGTGAAGCGCTTTGAAACGTCGATAAGATGTGAAAAGCGCTATATCGAATGCAAAGATTATTATTTATTACTATAACATCACAATTACCTGCACTCTTTCACGTTTGTTTCCTTTCAAATATTGCATCCAAATTTCCTTGAAATGTTATCAGGGTCTTAATTCCAATCAACCACGCTGTTGCCTGGAGACCGTCTATTTCTATTGAAATGTGCATTTCAATGTTCCCGGGGACTCCCTGTAGTTGAATGAAGTGCAGACACTGTCACCAGCATTGTCAGTGGGACTGATTGGTGACGCTATAATCACAGAAAGACAGCTCAGTTCAGCTACCCTTGGGATGTCCAGGCATTCTTTCCACTGTTCATACACTGATTACTTTCCCGTCACCCAATGTTTCTACAGACAAGTTAACTTTACAGAAACAATGCAATGGAGTAATCTATAAAAGAGCGTTGCAACATGAAAGTTCTTTGAATATTTTGATAGACTTACATTTAACGGTTACTGTTGGGAATAGGACAATAATGTACACAAAAATGTAAATGATAAAACCTCCTATTTTCATTGGGATCAATAAAAAGCAACGCAACTTTCACCATCAAAAACTTCCCAGACTCTGGTCAACACCTTACAACTGGATCAAAGTTACATGCACAAATTAACGTTATTCTGTGGTAGACTATTGTATCACTCACTCTCTTCTGACAATGCTCAATTTTCTTCCCTATATGAAACAGAAATTCACCTCTCTAAGTACTTTGAGTGTTCACACTCTGTTGATAATCCTGCAAAGTGACCCAAACAGTAATACTATCAATCTTTTTTCTTGTTCACCGATAATAGGATGCCCCACTTTAAAAAAAAAGTGTAATGAAAAGATTATGTTTTTAGCGACTCCTAAATAATCAATCCCACAGTCTCAGCTTTGCACGTTCAGTTTGTGACATGTTTTTTTTTACAAATTTTCAGTGATATACTGTATCTCTGACAGTCACCACTAATTGCGCCAACATACAGTGATAATGTAAGAGGATATTCTCAAAATTGCAAATGATGGCTAAAAGTATAATATTAATTTGGTAGTATTGCTAAAACAAATGCATGATCTTGCATTAAAAGCTCCTTAATTAGAAAGCAGCCAGTCTAAATGCAGATTGCAGCTATAAATTTGTAAATTAATTCTCACCCATATCCATGTATTAAGTAACGCTAAGTCATTTGAACGTAGAAATTAATATGATCATTATATCTCTTTCACAATTAATAATATGATTAAGTGATGAATTCAGCAAAATGATTCATGAATTAATTTGTGTCTTAATTAATTATTTCTGTATTATTAATCTTCCTACTTCAAATGCGCCACAAAGTGCATTTTAAAATATCCCACAAAATACAGTCTTTGCAGTAAATTCCGTGCAGAACTTTGAGAAGTCTTCCTCCTGTGAAAGGTGCTGTGTTGAAACCAAAGATTATTGTCCTGCATTATTCTGCATTTAAATGATTGGCAGCGTACGACACCTTGTTATTCAGTTCCCCAAACAGTGGGAGTACACTGGGAGTATAGAGATGTAGCTGTTCAAAGTTTGCCTGACTCCTTTAATTAACGTATAATAAAGCGAGGAACTGACGATTGAAAATTCTGAGAAGTCAGCATGAGTGATTCAGCCCTGAAAGTATGTGTCACCCATGCTTGTGGTGGACTTGGGAAGCACATACTGTAATATGCACTGCACTCCTGATTAACGCAGGCAAACAATGCACAATCTGTCCAGGAGCCACAGACACTTCCTCACAGCAGCTGAGATAATAAGTGGATAGAGATTAGATGTGGGACCGTATTTCACCACTGTGCATTAGAATGTCGTCGGAGATTTCTGTCTTCCATCCTCACAGAAACAAGTGGGAATAAAATTCCACAGAACATTAGTACAGGATTGGACATGTGCTCCAGAAATGCAGAACAATGTGAGGACTCTCCATTAATCTCACCGGTATGAACACCTGTACACCCACATACAGAGTATCACTTCTCTCCTTCCATCTGCACTACCCAACAAACTGATTAGAGTGAAATTAATGTCCCCTCACTGACTCAAAGGGGAATTTCAATGCATCTTGTGCCACCATGGTTGTTGTTGCGTTTGAAAAGGAAAAATTATGTCCATTACTTGACTGATCACATTCATTTCCCAGTATTCCAATGACCACATGAGGCATATTTATCACATAAATGAGCAGTGATATTTTCTGAGCCTACAAGGAAAGCATTGTAATGCACAATGTACATTATCGCACAATTGTCAAGCGACTCGCAGATTTTTCAGAATGTAATTAATAGTTATCAGTAGCACATTTTTGCTGAGCTGTTATTTTAGCGATGATAGACAGAAACAGCAATAAGCTCCCGAAATTGGATTGTGAGTCCTAGACAGAAAGTAAATCATAGTAAGTGATTTTCACGACATTGATACTTGGCTTAATTTCTTTGCATATTACAAAGCAGCAGCAGTCTGTGCCTTATTAAAATATTACAACAAAACATGCCTGCAGCTGCAGGAACTTGATGTACTGTGGATACTGAAGACAAACATAAGAAAAATGTACTCTTTACAGACTTCCTCAGTGCAGAGGTGGAGGTGATGTGTGTGTTGTGTCTTGCTGCTCATCATGTGATCTATAATTTGTATTACTTTACCACAAGATATCTCATTCATTTACAACATGACAGCCTGCCGCAGTGGTTCTTCTCTCGTCTCTGGGTTCAAGCCATCACTTCAGGCCTTGGAATCACATAGTCTAAGCTAACACTCCAATGCAGTGCTAGGGGTTGTTGCATTACTGCCATTCGAATGAGATGTTAAACCAAAGTCTTGACTGCTTATTGAGGGGAATGTTAAAGATCCCATGGTACTAATCAGAGAGTTTCTCTCAGTGTGCTGGCCAACAAATCCCCCAAATGAAATCAGTCACTCACATCATGTCTATCTGGAGGACATTGCTGTGTGTAAGCTGGCTACCGCGTTTCAACCACAAGATACACAGTCAATCTACTTCACAGTATATCCTTTGAAGCGCTTTGAGACATTTTGACTACGTGATAATAATAATCATAATCCTTGGATTTGACAGAGCATCATATCACATCGTTCAGATATCCCAAGTGGAAGCAGCGGGCAGTGGAGTAGGGAGAAAGCAGATCAGAATTCATATATATAATATATCATATCATATATACACAAATATGATCAGGTTATATTGCAAATTCCATACATCTGTCGTGCATGAAATATATTTCCTCCCAATGACAGGTTCAGTAAAAGGATCAGATTGACAAAATGTAAAGGAAATGATTGTCTTTGTGCTGTTCATTGATTTAAGGAATCACACCAATTGCTGTAAATGGTTCCACAGGGGATTATTCATTAGTGCAATTAATGTTGAATTCCTTTTGTTTTTTGACAGATTTACGGAAAAACAGAACACCAGGATCTGGCTCTGACTTATTGGGAAAGGCACAAACGTTATGTCACTTTCAAGCCCACATTAATGAATTTTTTTTAATGGAAAAACAAGACTCATTTTTACCGCATAGTTCTATAAGGATATTTTTATTGGTAAGATTTGTTGCATTTCTATATACGCAATGTCTCGCTGGATTCTGATCTAAATCAGTGTAACTTTCAATTAACCACACAGACAGTTCCACAAAACTAATCAACGGAAACCATTCAATAAGTCTTCCATTTGCAAAAGCTTTGACATCCTTCGATAGAATAGACAGCAGAGCTTCGCAAAAGCAATGGTGTTAGAAACTATGTTTCTGCCTGTTCAAACCTAATGGCCCCAGCTAGAATAAAGCATGCAGCAACTTTTAATACCATTAGAATCATAGAATATTACACCACAAAGGAGCCCCCCTTGGTTCATCTTGCCCTTGCCAGCTCTTTGAAAGAGTTAACCAATCAGTCTCACTCCCTCGCTCTGTCCCCATAACCTTCATATTCCCTTTCAGGTACCTAACCAATTCCCTGTTTCTACCACCCTTTCATTCCAAACTGTAACTATTCTCTTCAACCACCAATATTGTGCCATCCCATCTCTTGAAGGCATTTGCTTTTCATTCCCCGTAATGGGCTGTAGTTTCTTCAGTGCTGCTTGCTGATTCACACCTATGGGTATTTTATATGTATGAGCCTTCGCACTGATGTCCACACATCCACAAATGCGCATTTCCAGTGGTCATCGCATATCAGCAAGGAGCCAGAACCACTGTTGCAGTTATATCAATGGGAAAACTATGCGCTTTTAGTGGGTTAGGTTACAGTTGTACCTCTACCACACTTAGCCATTATGGAAACCAACTTATTCTTATTTAACTTCACACAAATGGAAGAATCAATAAGGCCACAAGTGATTTTTTATGCAAATGTGAATAATTTGGAAGGCTCAGATATGAAGAAAAATGACTCATTCCAAGGCAAATTAAGTTTGCAAATGTCTGTATATGCATAAGAGTGATTTAAACCATCACTTTGCTACCATTTCCTCCATACATCAACAGTCTCAATAATATCACAGGGAAGACTAATGGTGAGCATTTATTTGAAGACAAACTTCTCTGACTGAATTTCATCGATTAATAAGGTGGACAGATGGTCCACCAGTCAACTGTCAAGAATTGCCAAGGTAGTTACAGAGAACATTTTAATTAACTGTTATGAATTATTCATGTGGTGCCTGAGATAGATCACACATGAGTGACTTGCTCAGCACCTAAACCCAATGTTGTTAGCCCTGTCCTGTCATTTTTGGCAAGTGTTGTAGAACGCATGAATCAAACTGAATGTGTCTTTGCAGGCTCCAGTCTTGGATTGCTCCACGTACCCAATATCGCACTGCAATATCCCTCTCGTCTTATGCTATTCTAATACTAACTGTTTGATTTATTCCAGTGTTGATATAAATTTGGCATCAGACCTTTACCAAAAGCTCAGAATACGCTATGCAGTCTGGAATCATATTCAAATCAGAATGCAAGGGTTTAACTGGGCAATCACTGTTGTGTTTCCCTTTGTATCAGCAATCAAAAGAATTACAGTAATTTAGTCCATTGATGCGTCCAACCCAAGTCCATTGCCGGGGTTGGAATCTTCAGTCAGTTGAACCTGCATAAGGACCTTGTGAAGGAAGCTTCTAAAGTGCCCTTTGATTCTTCAAATTGGTGTCTTTAGAGAAGCAGAGCCTGCCAGCCAGCCGACCAGCACCAAATTATACTGAGCAATTCAGGACCACTCTGTATTGGGGACAAAGTCCATAGCAGAATAAGACAGGGAATTGTGCACGTATAGGAACAGGAGTAGTTGGCCATTCAGTCCCTTGAGCCTGTTCTGCCATTCTATTAGATTGTGTACTTCAACTCTATTTATTTGCCTTTGCTCAATATCCCTTGATAACCTTACCTAACAAAAATCTATCAACCTCAGTTAATTGATCTTGCATTCACAGTCTTTTGGGAGAAGAGTTTCAGGTTTCCACTACCTTTTTTGTGGCAACATAACACTTAATGTTCAAAAGATTTTCCTCACAAGTTTACGAGGGAGAGATGTTCCAGGTTGACTATTTACAACAACAACAACAACAATTTACATTTATAGAGCGCCTTTCACGTCCGGAGGACGTCCCAAGGCGCTGAACAGGAGGCGTGTGACCCGAGCTGGGAGGGGAGTGTTTGGGAAGGGGTGAAACACGAAGGGGAGGTAAAAGAGTTCGGGGTGGAACTAAAGGCACTATCGAAGAGGAAAGTCTTCAAACCGGCCTTGAAAGAGGAAAGGGAAGAGACGAAACGGAGGGATTGAGGGATGGCATTCCATAAGGTGGGAGCGGAGAAACTGAAGGCCCGGCATCCGATGGTGGGGCGGTTCGGGCGGAGGGCTGGGAGCAGGCCAAGTCCTGTTGAACGGAGGGTCCGGGTGGGCGTGTAGGGGGAGAGTAGATCGGTTAAGTAGGATGGGGTAAGGCCGTGTAAGGCCTTGTAGGTGAGGACGAGGATCTTAAACTCAATCCTGTGGAGGATGGGGAGCCAGTGGAGACGGGCGAGGGTGGGGGTTATGTGGTGGCGGAGGCGGGTGCGGGATAGTACACGGGCTGCAGAGTTTTGGATGGCCTGCAGCCTGTGAATGGAGGAACTGGGGAGGCCGACTAGGAGAGAATTTCCGTAGTCCAGCCGTGAGGTGATGTATGCATACACAAGTGTTTCGGCAGCGCGGGGGGTAAGATAATTACGGAGCCTGGCAATGTTGCGCAGATGGAAATAGGCAGCGCCGGTCAAGGCGCGGATGTGGGGGAGGAAGGAACGTTTTTGATCGAACATGATGCCGAGGTTCCTGATTGGCTTTGTGTGGTGGAGAATGCAACCTTGGATATTGAGGCTGGCAGCGCCCGATATGCGGAGGCGCTGGCTTGAGCCAATCAGGAGGGCCTCGGTCTTATTCATGTTCAATTGCAAAAAGTTGTCCCTCGTCCACGATTCGATGTCGGACAGACATGCTGTCAGAACATCGATCGTCTGGGGGTTGAGGGATGAGGCAGAAAGGTACAACTGGGTGTCATCCGCATACATGTGGAAATTTACCCCATGTCTGCGGATGACGTCACCCAGAGGCAGCGTGTAAAGGGTGAAAAGGAGGGGACCGAGGACAGAGCCCTGAGGAACGCCGTGAGAAACAGTGCGGGGGTTTGAAGAAAAACCATTGGAAGAAACAAAATGTAAACGGTGGGTCAAATAAGAATGGAACCAGTCAAGGACTGTGCCTTGAAGGTTGAGGTGGGAGGAAACACGTTGAAGGAGGATGGTGTGATCGACTGTGTCGAACGCAGCAGACAGGTCAAGGAGGACGAGGAGGCAGAGGGAGCCCTGGTCACAGGCGGTTAGGATGTCATTTGTGACCTTAACCAGGGCAGTTTCTGTGCTGTGGATAGGGCGGAAACCTGATTGGAGGGGTTCAAGAATTGAGTGATTTGAAAGGAAAGAGTGGAGCTGGGAGGCAACCACTCTTTCAAGGACCTTGGATAGAAACGGGAGGTTGGAGATGGGTCGATAACTTGATGGTTGCGACGCATCAAGGGAGGGTTTCTTCAGGATAGGGGTGATGGTGGTTGTTTTAAGGGAGGTAGGGACGGTTCCTGAGGAGAGGGAAAGGTTAATGGTGTCAGAAATGAGCGGGGCTAACAAATGGAGCTGGGTGCGCAGGAGGGGGGTGGGGATGGGGTCCAATGAGCACGTGGTGGGTTTCATGGAGGTGATTGTTTTTGTGACTGAAAGCGGGGTGGTGGGGTTGAAAGTGTGAAATGGGGGGTGAGTGGGGGTTGAGGTAACTGATGAGGGTGCTGAGGTGGAGGAGTGGTGGTGGGAGGAAACTGCAGAGCGGATTTTCTCAATTTTGGACTCGAGGAAATCCAGCATCTCCTCACAACGAACGTTTGAGGAGAGGATCTGCGAGGTGAGGCGGGGTGTGGGGGGGCAGAGGAGCTGGTTGGTGGTGGCGAAGAGGTGGCGGTGGTTGTCCTTCGCTTCCAGGATTAAGGCTGATTTGGCGGTGGCTAGGGCGGAGCGGTAAAATTTGATGCGGTCCAGCCAGATTTGCCGGTGGACCGTGAGGCCAGATTTGGGCCGAGTGCGTTCAACTGCTCTCACTTGGCTTTTGAGGGAACGGAGGTGAGTTGTGTACCACGGTGATGATCGGGAATGGAAGACGGTTTTGGAGGTGAGGGGGGCCAGGGTGTCGAGGGTAGTGGAGAGGGTGTTGTGGAGGGTGGTGGAGGCGGAGGATGGGTCGGTACAAAAAGAATGCCATTGTGGGAAGAGGTCGGAGGTTTCTAGGGCAGAGGTGAAAGTTTGAGGGGGAATCTTCTTCCAGGGCCGGTAGAAGATGGTGGTGGGTTTGGAAGTGGAGGGGGGAGGGATAGAGGTGTTGCAGGAAATGAAAAAATGGTCGGAAATGGCCTTGTCTGTGATGGTGACGCCAGAGACGTCGAGGCCTCGGGTGATCACTAGATTGAGAGGATGGCCGTGAGTGTGGGTGGCAGTGTTAATGTGAAGGGAGAAGTTGAAAGATGAAAGTAAAGAGGAAAGTTCAGAGGAAATGGGGCAGGAGGGGGTGAAATGGAGGTTGAAATCGCCAAGAATAATAAGGCGATCAGAGGAGGCACAAAGGGAAGTTAAAATGCTTTGCAAATTTACAACTCAAATACCCACCTCAATATTGCCAATCCTTTGTGTGGTGGGGGGGAGAAGATTGTTTCTGTCATGGGTCAGCCTTGGTCATTGATTTGAATTAGAAACCAACGACAAGGGACCAGAAGGCAAAATAAATTGAAGACATTCCTCTCATCTGAAGTCTATATGTTAAGAGTTTATTCAACAGGTAGATAATGATAATAATACTTACATTTAATATAGTGCTTTTCACATCAGGAGGACATCTCAAATGCTTTATGCAATTTGTACACAGCAAAATCCATAAGCAGTCATGAAGTGAATGACTGACCTAGGAGATCATCAGCCAGTACAGTAAGAGAAACTCTCTACCCTTTGCAAATAGTGTTGTGGGATCTTTAACTTCCACCTGAGATGGGATCTCAATTTAGTTACATTTAAAGGACACATACCAAAATACAGTCAATACCCAGTCTCAGTTATAGACACACCAATGTGTTCTAACCAGGACATTACATCAGTCCCAAACTCATCGGAATCACTGATTTGATGTGGTTTTCCTATCACACCAATACAAACACATTGCTATATACAATACAATAATATCAGGGCACTGTGAAACTCAGCACTCCAGTGAGATGGTGTTGACAACTGAGGACTATATTACCTGCTTCCATGGAACCCCAATCCCGTTTTCTCCTCTATCCCAAAGCGTAGTCATTAGCAAACCCAAATTCTGTCACTAATTCAGGCAAAGTACGGACTAGATTAGAAAATCAAACTCTTGGCCTTGAAACTTGATGGTGATATTTTTCACCATTTTATATTTGTTTAAAAAGCATATTTAAATGGCTGGTTGGTCTCACAGAATAGGGTTTGTATGTAGGGGGAGTGAGGGCGAGGGGAGGAATCTTCAGCCGACACCCTAATAGACTAATCACTCAAGCCCTAATGCTCAAAGCTGCTATGCAGTGTGTGCAAGAGGCCACAGTGAGAACAATGCTGAACAGTATTAAAGATGCAGAAGGCGAAGGAGAGATTCCTTCCTTGGCTCACCAAAAAATGCGTGATCGTCAGTCTGCTATACACAGTTGCCATACACAATGGAACCTCCTTGTTTCCCTTCAAACCCAGCTGGAAGTGAGTTTGTGTTATCTTCTGAAATGATGCATTGCATTCTCCCAATATTCTCTGTCCAATAATTTGTACAATATTAAAGTGCCTGGCTCTGCCAGTCTCCGCCACTGTTAAGCGCTCTGAGGCGCTACTCTACGGGGAGGGCATTATACAACAACTTGCACAATATGTAAACTGTTATTATTATAATTGAACAAGGATGAACCTTCTGGTTTTAATGGCCAGATTAAAGATCTGCAAATCCCAGACCCTCTGCTGTTACCTGTAGCTCCACTTGCCCAAATTCAATAGAAAGACTGAGATAGTGTTTCATTGGAGAGTGGTAAATTTCCTTTGCTGAGTGAGTGCTGCAGCTTGTTAGCTTGAAAACAGAGTGAGTGACTCCCCAATCTTGTGTGTCAGACCAGACCAGTTTAGACTGTGCAACGAAGATTGTGGAGATTAACTCTTTAAAAGATAGCCACTGAGGCTAATTGCTCTTAAAGCTCCACATTCTCAGTCTACCAATCGAGCATTTTACGAGCGATATAAACGCACATTTCAAATTGGCGAAAGATTGGCATAAACTAGCAATTGAATGAGAGAAGATCGGAGTCATATTAACCCTCCATCCTCCACTCCCTCCCTCCTTCCTTCCCATTGGAACCAAGTACACCCCTACAAACAAAACAATGTGTGACCTAACATTGAGTGCAATAAAACTGCCCTGATGCCAATGTATCGAAAATATTTTAATCTTGCGGATTTCACAATTGATACAATACTTAAGGTGTCATTTTAATATACTGTACAATCATGTAATTTATAGTGGTTTACATCAAGGCACAACACACAGTATATATTACATATATGCCTTGAGAGGCAACATTTAATATATCCCCGAGTTACTCAAGAGTTGCTGCCCAGATGAGGTTCTAAAAGCATTGGGGGGCTGGAAATCACATTTGCACGTCTGAACCCAAGCATCATTAAATAATATATGCCATCACTTTATTTCAAATAAAATTTGCATATTAAAATCATGAAGGAATGTAAAAATGGTTGTGGTTCTTTGTCTTGTTGTGGTTCTACCATACATTACCAAGATGCTCTATAGCCCTAATGAAGATGAGGGAAGGGGTGGACAAAAAAAACCAACTCAGACAAAATCGAAACAAGTTTGAACTGTAACATTAAGAAGTTGTGGAGTGGATGTCTCCAATCGGTTGTATTTTTTTTGTCCCGTGCTTCTACAATGGAGGAAGCAAGCCAAGCGACATCGAACAGAAATGAAAGAACTTTGTCTCGCCAGTTCCTGCTGTCAGCCTGTAAGACACAAAAGTAGAGGAGACTCCGTATTAATAATAATAACCCTTACATTTGATAAGGTACCTTATCACGTCAATGAGACGTCTAAAAGCACTTCACAAAATATAAGTGAAGACTGTGTTTGTGGGTGAAACACAACAGCCAATTGCACAACATTCAGTATTTGCCTGCTTTTGGTGGGCAGTAGTCACTCTTGCGGGATTTAAATAAATTCATATATATTATATATATATACTGTATATAAAATGCAACGTCAACTTCCTGAGACTTTACTTCCTTCGGATGAGACGTTAAACCGAGATCCCGTCTGCCTGTTCAGGTGGACATTAATGATCCCTTGGCACTACTGTATTTAAAGAGAGAATGGACTTTCTTCAGGTGTCCTGGCCAACAATCACTCAAATTTTAAAAAATTCACTTCATGACTGGTTGTGGGACACAGCTGTGAGCAAATTGGCTGCTGTGTTCATCCACGAATACAAAGTCACTCCACTTCACAGTAAAATCTTGAAGTGCTTCGGGATGCCCTCCCGATGTGCCAGGTGCTATACTAAATTCAAGGATTATTTTTATTACTCTTCAATGCTTTATTTAACAGCACTATAGCAGACAAAGGGCCAAAGCTTACATCTGGTTTAAAGGCCAAGAGCTGCAATGGTTCTCTTGGTACGGTGTCGTTTGCAGTCAAACCTTTTTTTTTTGCTGCTGCCAGTGCACAGTGGATGTAAATTGGTTGCATGCCCAACAAAGGTTAAAAATAATTGCTAAAATTATTCCAAAAGACATCATTGAGGCATTTGCTTGATCCAATGGAGGGATCAGGCTTGAAAGAGGAGGATGTTTGTATGTGTTTTTACAAAGCAAAGATTATGGCAATAATGCTCAGCCAATTGATGAGTTATTATTAATTGGCATGTGTTCTGTACCCCCCATTCTGTACCCCCCGTTCCTTCCATGTCAGAGATGCTATGTCATTGTAAAATGTGTTGTACTCCTGTTCTCAGACTCCCTCTTCGCACGGTGACATCCACTGCCATGCCAGTTTGACATGAAAGTTGCTCTAGATGTCAGATGGGAATGCCTTGTTGAGCTTTGAACACAGTAAAGCATCAGTGTGTTAAGTGTTCTTTCCTCAGGCATCAGTGTGTTAAGTGTTCTTTCCTCAGGCAACCTGCGACTAGAGAATTCATCTGAGATCTGGCGTGTGACTGAATCAGAACCGAAGGGGAATATTCCCTGCACTACAGTCCATTGATATGGAAATTTTCTGATATCTATATATCGGTTTGCCCATATCGATATCGCGGGGTTTTTTGTCCTGCGCATGCGCGCGTATTTGGGGGGGTGCGCACATTCCGATGTGCTTGTGCATTTGGATATCGACAAGGTAAGTGGAAGACGTTCGCATTTTACCGATATAACCGATATATCGCCGGACACGATATACCGATATTTTTTATATATCTAATTTTTTGATATACCGATATATTCGAATTTCCAATATCGGCATATCGATATGAAAAATTATACCGATATAACGCCGGACCCTACCCCGCACGTTCCACTTTGCAAAAGTTTCAAAGTATGAAGGATAACTCTCTTAATTTCACACACACCCAAACAAAACAAAAAGTGAGTAACTTTTTTTTGAGAGAGAATGTTTACATTACAACTCAACAAAATAATCCCCCCGGCTGCGATGTGATGGCAATACAGTGGACACAATTTCTCAACTATATTGGACCACTCGCTCCATTGTACGGCTGTTTTGTGGGACGCAGCTATGTGGAAACTGGCTGCCCTGCATCTCGCTCCCTATCCACACAGTCATTCCCATTTCACAGCAAGTCTCATGAAGCACTTTGAGACGTCTGTCCGTCACGATAAGGCACCAATTGTACCAATTGCAAGGATTATTCTGATTAGGATTCATCACCGGTTACATTTAGACAGCAGTAAGCATTCCCCCGCACATTTCCTGGCAGTTAAAATAAATGGGTCGTTTACCAGGTCCTTGGGTTATCTACATCTGGGCATTCCTTCTTCGTCTTCCAAAGGCTGTGGCCCCCGTGTTGGTTGGTACAAAGTCACTGCTGCCGATTCCCCCTGTCCGGCTCAGGAAGTCAGCCAGGCGGTGAGTCGTACATGTGGCTGTCTTACAGGCTCGCTTCTGCACAGTGACACTGCTTCAGAGTAAAAAAACAAACAACATGCATTTATCCAGCTCATTGTGTTCACATACATGACTCACTGCTTATCAGACTTGATTCTTTTTTCTTTCAATGAAAGCCTGGGGATGGGGGGTGGGGGGGAGGGGGGGGGAGAGGTAAAAGGTAAATTTACCCTTTAATTGGGTTAAATGTTTATAGTCAATGCATTTTACAATATATTCTGTAAGGCGCTTTGAGATGTCTCAACGATGTGAGAAGATGCCTCATCAATTGAAGGAATTATTATGATTAACAATCACATCTAACCCACTGAATACCCACCTTTGCACTATTTTACTGACACCAGCCAACTGGTAGTTAAAGCTCTTGGCTCAACTTAAACAGGAAAAAAATTCAGGTCACATCATGACTGGATATTGTGTTCTGGTCAGAGGCTGGAAGCAGAGAGCCACACAGTAAACCTCATACAGTAAACCCCATTTGGTGTCAATTGGGAACCATACATTTAATGTGACTTATGCACAGTATGAGTGATGTCAAAGTTGCTTAGAATATAAACTCTTGAATGCGACTTGAGCAACTGTGTACGAATTAGGCGTTACAGGGAATTCTACACTTGGAAACCGATTGGGTGGGAGGGAGGGAGGGAGGGAGGGAGGAAGGGAGGGAGGGAAGAAATGAATTCTTACCTGAAATAATGTAAAAGTCAGAAAAGTTTCAAAAAGCAACCGGATGCAATGAAATGCACACTGACACCTCCACCTGGACTGTTTCAGCGAACACACACACACACCCCTTGTGTATGTATATTAGACTCTCTTTTTTTCCCCCGAAAACACTCAAGATACGACATGAATGGACTTTGCTCTACTCTTTAATTTACTCTTAATTGTTTAAGTGAAACTATGATCACTATTATTCCACATCACCAATGGCATCAAGGTGTAAGGCTGCACACAGTAGTTTAAATGCAATGCGAGTGATATTATCAACTCAGGGAAGGATCTCGACTTGAGATCCTCAGAGATCAACTCAGGGAAGGATCTTGATTGATTCATTTAAACCGCCCACCTACCAACACCCCCACCAGTCAGTTTGCAAAATACTATTGGGTTCTCGATTTCCGGACCTCTCGTTCAAGTAGAGAAATGAGCAAATGTGTCCCTGGTAGAAAAATAAGTTTATTGAAACAAAAGATTCATGCCATGCACGAAGACGCATTCATCGAAACGACACGTTACTTACTTACTATACAAGCCACCGCAAAATGTGAAACGTAATGAGGGAAAAAAATCAGTTTGTTTCAAAGCTAAAGTGGTCGGTTTATTGACGGCCAGCTAAGCGAGGCTGCTGCACTATTCTAACCAATGTCCATGTCAAGCATTCTCTGTTGAAAATGGAGTCAAGACGGGGAGGAAGGAGGAGGTGGTGGTGGTGGGAGGGTGGGGGAGAGGAAAAAAAACATAGCAGTTTATCAGGCTTTCTCGTCATTCAAGTATCTGAGATCCATCCATCCATCATTACAAACTGTGTGTTGTGTGTGCGTGTGTTTTTTTTTAGTTATTTTCGTAGGGCTCCCTGTAGTTTGCATAGCGTTGGTTTTCCAGCCCAGCCAGAATGCTCCTTTTCTTGCCGGGGGTCGAGGATCCCACATCAGTGCGTTGAATGGTTTGCAATTTGTGCAACTCCTGGGACAACTTGCCCACCACACAAGTGCTAAGACTGGTGCACCGTTTGGCAATGGGTCTATCCAAGCTGCGGAGAGAAACATGCAGAAGAGATCTCATAGTAATGAAGCATGCGGGACCATGCAGATACCCTGTCTCACAAGGCAAACCAACCAACCAACCAACCATTGTTAACATGCAACAACAAAAAAACACACTCCTCTGTCCTGTACTTGGCAAACCAAATTCCTTAATGTCAGGCATTCACTATCACTGCTACAAGTCAGGTCTTTCTAACGCCAATGCATGTCATGCTTTTCTCTCTTTCTATCTCTCTCTCTCTTTCTCGTTGCATTATTTTTTTTGAATCCAAATGTGGTTATGCGAAACGTTTCGAAATGTCCTCTCATCCAAGTCTGACCATGCATTTGAATGGGTTAATTGTCGAAACGAAAACGAGCTTCCACATTCACAATGGACATGCATAAAACAGGCATCTTGCCACACTATACATACACACACACACTCACACACACACAAGTCGCATCCATGACTAGCATTCCCTTGCAGCAGGCACATGGAGGTTGTCCTAACGCTTTCTCCCATGCAAGACATTTCGAGACAGGGAAATGGACCTCATTTTGGTGATTCCACTACTCGTCTTTCTCTTTTGTTTTAAAAAGAAAAACACATACCTTGTGTTTAAGCCTCAATGCTTTTTTTTTGTTTCCCCCTTAAAATATCAACCGTTTGCACAATCACCCGTTTCCCCCATTGCGACGGATAATTTGAGATAATTCTGGCTAATTGGTGGGAAAGCAAATCAGTTACATATTAATTAAAACAGAAACCCCCCTCCTCAAAAAAAATCACCCCAGGATCTCGCTGTGGAGGAAACCAGGTTTGCTTCACTGCAATCTACTATTTCAAGAACAGACCTGAGTCTTGCAAATAAATAACATTAATATTTCCACACATTGTTTCCATATACAAGGCTGAGGCATCAATGTTCATTGGTTGTGTGTGTGTGTGGGGGGGGGGGGGGGTGTTACCTGTTGCCATCTGGTACTTGTTGTTCCAGTTCCTCCGCCATCATCTGCATGAACTCCCTGACCAACGCGTTCAGTAGCCTCCGGACTTCATAATCAGTAAGCGCCACCCTATCGGATGATTGTAACATGGATCTGTGGGCGAGAACCTCAGGGTAAGGAACCCGTGTCTAAGGCGGGCTGATAGGTTGGCCCAAGTCCAATCCAACCCATCGTCCAATAACACTCCCAGATCAATACAATCCAAATCCCGAAATATCTCAACCCAATAAAACCCAAATATATCTCTACCCAATAAATCCAAACATCTCCACCCACCTACAACCCGAACCCTATAATATATCTACCCCAATACAACCCAAATCCTAAAATATCTAAACCCAATAGAACCCAAATATATCTCTATCAAATAAACCCAAACATCTCTATCCACTAAAACCCAAACCAAATATATTTCTACCAAATAAATCACAAACCTAACTAGATCTCTACCCCAATGCAACCCAACCCAAATACGATTCAAGCCCAATCAAAGCCAAGCCCACACACGGCTGTACTGTATTTTACCGTACAGTTGCAAAACACTAGCGATTGGGAATAATTCATTCTGATAGTATTTTCTTGCAAGAGATTTTGCCTTATTGAAGCTATTATGTAAACTCAACATCCATTCTATTCGGGTGACAACAGCAGAAAAGTTTGTATTTCTATTATTTTAAGAAAATGCTTAAACGATCCAACCCCTTCCCACGCACACACACACACACACACACATCGACCTTCCCATTACACCACCTCACCCCACCACCAACTACAAAAATAAAACGTTTTTTGGGGGAAATGCAAGCCATGGGACAACAAATAAACATAACTAGCTGGAATCCCCCCCCCCCCCCCCGCCCTTAATAATAATAATAATCAATTCAAATGTTAAATCCCGTTTCAGTAGATTTTCCAACACATTTGGTGTGGACGAGTTTTATTTTCAGGCAACAAATAAGAATATTTATTTTGCTTATAATCCCCCCCCCCCCCCCCCCCCCATTTTCTAAACAAAAATCCCTCTTCACCAATGTTTGGGGGCGGGGGGGTGACATTCACCAGCCACTACATATCTACTGTATTTCCCGTTGTCCTTTTAACTTCTAGTCGCTAAACACGCTGCCCAACTAAACTGTTGAGAGACGAGATCGGTTCAGTCAAGTAAGTCAGTGGCTTGAAGGAACCGAGCAATGCGGCACTTCCCCACAGACTGGCATCGCCCTTCTTTTTGACAAAAGACTCAACTCACAGATACCGAGAGGATAGATACAGGCTGCTATCCCTACCTGGTGGGTGCCGTGTAGGAGCTGCTTATCTGACACATAAAGACAGCGTACACCACGAAGAAAGCTGAAACCTTGAGCAGAACCATGTCGCCTTCTTCTTTGTGCCTGAGAGAAAGGATGACCAACAAACAACAACAACAAATGACCGGTTACCCAGCTCAGATCACGCAGGAACATCCATCAAACGAGAGTGTCACTGGTTTATACTTAGCTCATGACTTCAGACTAATGATGCCCCGGGTTTCCTGCTCTCCCCCCCCACCCCACATCTCTCTCTCTCTCTCTCTCAGATTGGGGGGCTGGAAGTCGCCGGGGGTATGTGAAGATCAAGTGAAACAGACACACAGAGAGAGAGAGAGAGAGAAAGTGGAGAGACAGAAAGAAAAAGAGGGAGAAGGAGAGAAAATACATTTCGCCGAACTGACTTTTGAGAAGATTGGAATGGTTCGGAACCTCTTAAAACAGAGGTTTTGCTCACCAAGGCACGTGTGAGTCTGGAGATGGGGGAAGGATTATATAAAATATGTTATTATACAGAGAGCATTTTCCTGAACTGTACCGTTATATTTTATCTTGAAATCGATAGCACTTGACAACATTGGAGCTATCCAGTTAAGTAATGGATTGTGTTTAGTCTAACAGGCTAATGAATTATAAACGATGCTGGTACCCTTTGCCCTCTAATGATATTAAACCTTTAGCTTCCAGCGTCGCTACCCAAGGCTTAAATACCTTGTGCAAAGACTGTAATTCCAAGATTGCTGACTAATGGGTTACTTCAGCTGAGTGAAAATTCTCCCCCAGTCAATGAAACTCTCTCCCCACTCACCCTCCCCACCCCCATCTTCCCTTACTTAAGAGTTTAAACACACCTCGCTGACAATGAATAATGTCGCCAAAGGCATGTTTGAAAGCATTAGACAGGATAAATAAACTAGAGTATTTCACAAAAGCGAGCGTGATATAACTCAACCATAACTCAGATAGATAGACAGGCGGGGGGCGGGGAGGAGTGGGAAAACTACATTAAAAGGGAAGCAACAAATGTATTTTAACTGCCCGGGGAGTTATAGTGTCCACTCAAATTGGTAGCACTTCATTAGATAGGACGAGGTGTCCAGAGAGTGATTATCGATACGAATGGCTTTCCTTCTCTGCTGGGTAGCTCTTTGACTGTCGCTTCACATCAGACTGTGTGCAATACACCAACACATTCACCGAAGCACAGAACTTTATCTGGGACGAATGCACGTTAACAAAATAAAATGCCAGTTACACAAATCAATTTAAAAAATAGAGAAATTGCACCTCGCAGAAATGACTTTTCAAAACCTTGGAAAATGGTTCCGAAATTATTCAAACATCATAACAATAATAATGATGATGAGATGTTATTATTAAAACATTGAAGGGGAAATAAGGATACAAAGTAAATATCATTAGATTCGGGATACTTAAGAGTGGAGAAGGAGACAGAGCGAGAGAGCTAGAGAGTGGAGTAAATGAAACCAATTTGTTCCACTAACGTTCCCAAACACATCCATCAATATATGTGTATGAATATGAAAAGAGATTTCATTGTGTTCATTTTTTCAGCCGGCAGTTAGTACTCACTCTTCAGTTACTCACTCGATGCGTTTGAATAAAAAGCTCTCTCTCTCTCTCTCCTTTCGCGTTCTATTACTTCGTGAAACAAATCGAGGCAATACAGCCAATGCAACACATCCACCCGAATAGTACAGAATAGAATAGAACAGGTCGAAAAATTACAGTCAATCCACTTACCTAAGTGTCCACTGATTTCCTGCAAAGGAGTAATAAAGTTTCTTCGTTAAGTTGTCTTTGTAACTCTGTTGGATGTTGCCTGAATGCATATCCTTTTTATATACAAAGCCCACCCCCCCTTGCCGGATCTGTGTGTATTGAGTGAGTGGGTGTATGATTGTCAGACCGCCTGCCAATCCGGAGTGGGACCTGACTTTGCCAATCAGAGCTGAACCTGACCAGCTCACCCCGCTACTGACGTCTTCGTCCATTCACAAAGTTATGGATCACGTGAAATAATCCATTACTAGTTTGCTCGTTCCCATTTAGGTCATTTGAACGTAAAGGAAATCAGAGGATTTTTTTTTAAATAACAGGGCCGCCCCCCCAGCCCCCCCAAAAAAAAATCATCATTTCGTACACATACATCAGCGTTTTATTTGGGGCTTCTAAAAAAAAAGGTTTAAGATTAACATTTCGGTCTCTCCTCTTCTCTCCCGATCCTCCCCCCCCCCCCCCCCCAACCCACCACCACCCCCACTCACCCCCACCCCCCCAAAGCCAAATGCCAGCGGTCTGTCTGCTGGAGTCGGCAAAACAGGAGCCAAACTTGGGTCATTTTGTGCAGGAGCGACATCTGCTGATTAAGTCAACGAACTCCACTTCTCAACCAGGGACCGCTGTAAAAAAGTAATAATTCGCAATTTAAAGGTGTATTTTTTTTAGCATATTGTCCCTACGCTGTCTGATGTAAACA